>CM053785.1:905686406-906286406 GCA_028749045.1 Cupressus sempervirens
GATGTTACCTATTTTCTTCAAATCTCCTTCTAGGTGGTTAATGTGTCTTTGCACTTCTTGTGTGAATAGAGGTACATCACACAACTTGGTGTAAAGAGAGAAAATATTCTCCAACATCTTCTTCACACCATCAATTTTGGTTGCTAACTCAACTTGACTTAGTGCAATAGCACTAGATATCTTTTCATTAACCTTGGTTTGGAACTTTTTCTTAGACCATTCTAGTAATTTGACATTTGTGTCTAGGTCTTCATCATTTATCTCCTCCACAATATTTACCAACTGCTCAATGATTGGATTTTCTTCATCAAGTGCAGGTAGGTTGAATGCATTAAGAAATATGTCCTTAATGTCATGTATTGCTCATTTCTGCCTATGATTCCTTCTGAGTAGTTCTTGGCATTTCTTTCTAGCTAGAGCATCTTGTAATATGCTCATTTTCTCTATGGTGATTGATGCAAGATCAAACTTTGGGAGTTCAATCACCTCATCTAAGTTGATATCACCATAAGATGTAACCTCATCAACCTTAGATGTACTAGGATTAGGCCTTGATGTTTGCAATGGTGTAGCTTCTACACCAGGCCTATGAAGTGCTTGACTAGGAATAGGAGTAGCAGTATATGATAGGATAACCAGTGTTTGAATTGCTATTTGTTCCTCTAGTTTTCTAGTCAAGACTGAATCTTTAGTCCTATCCTTCTCCTTTTTTGTGATCTTTGTTTCATGTTGTTCTTGTGTTTTAGGTGCATGACTAGCTTCCTGACCTATTTGGACTGGTGTCCCATCTTTATCAACTGTTGAAACTTCTTGTACTGAAACATTTTGCACCAATGTGCTGACATGTGATTGCATAGTGTCCTTCCTTTGATATACTACAATAGACATTTTAGATTGCACTTCTGTAGATTAAGGTGGGGGGGGGAATGTATTGTTAACATCGTAATGTTTTTGACACTTGAGTGCCAACACACTTAATAATATTCCATATTGGATGCTGAGTACATCATGCATGTCGAGTGATCTTCATGTTCTGAGTGAAGTTCAGATGCCGAGTGAAGATCAGATGCCGAGTGAAGATCAGATGCCGAGTGAAGATCAGGTGCCGAGTGTTAACAAGTGTCGAGTAACATAAGGTGCCGAGTAATACAATTTTTTTTAGGTGTCGAGCTATCCAGGAAACAACATGTGCTGAGCATCAGCAATACTTTAGGAGCCGAGTAACTCAATATATTAGCATAAGAGTTTGTAATTGCACAAACTATGATGCAAACAGTTTTCACAACCGACATAAGGTAAATTTCGAAGGATTTAATGATGAGATCGAGTCTTTTATATTTCCTATGAAATTTGCATGCAACCAATAAGAAAAATGCTAAAGGCATGCAACCAATCAACAAAAGATAAGTATTGAGTGGAAAATGAACATTGAATATGGATCGTAGATCCATACCTAACCCTAAATCTTCAAATTTCTTTATAAGGAAGACGAAACTTCATTGTAAAAAAAGAGATGAGAGGTATGAGAAGATATACAAGGGTTCGCAAGGAATTCTATTTTTAGAAGTGAGGATTATCAGATCACAAAAGGATCCAGATCATAGAAAGCAGAACAAGTGCCTACAATCAACAATGAAAGATTGTAATCAGTCATGTTTATTGTACCTAATACTTTCTAGCAATTGTATTAGAATAAAAATCCTATGGTGATAGGTTAGCTTAACAACTATTTCGATAAATCCCTTAACTAGGTGATGAAATCCTTTAACAGGGTAACACTTCATGTTAAGTGTTTGAAAGCCTCTAACCAGGTCACTATTGACACAATGTAAAGCCTTTAACAGGGTAGACCATCAGAAGTGGTTGAACAATATTGCCGCAGTAATTTTTGTGGGTATCATCCCCACCCCAGTTTTACCTTCTCATTCTTGGAGGGTTTCTGGGTTACCAAATTCCAGTGTTAAGTGTTATTGATGCATGTGTTTTGTTACATTTTTATTTGATGTATTTACATGCATGCAACTTACTTTCAGTTAAAAGTTTTATTGGCTAAAGTATGATACTTATGATTCACCCCCCCCTCTCATACGTACTCTTTCCATATTTGAATATTCCAACAATTGGTATCAGAGCTTAATCCAGGTTCTCTTAAGGAAAATCCTAACAACTTGGAGGAAAAAATCTAAAGATGGAAGCTTTCAAACTTGGAAAGATCATTGAAAATCAGGTGATAGATGTGCAACTTGCTTTGCATAGCTTGGAGGAATTTAGAAACAAGTTGAGAAACTCATTAAAAAAGAGGAAGGATCTAGCCATAGCTGAAAATGATATACACTACAAGGAGATTGATACCACCAACATATTTTCCAGTGGAGACACTAAAGAGTTTGATGCAGCAATAGTAGAACTGATGGAGAAAAACAAAATTCAAGTAGATGAGATAAGATCTCTTAAGATGGAACATGAATCACAGGCCATAATGATATGTGAAATTACTGAACACAAGAAAAGAGCAGTTGAAGACAAAGTGATGTTGGAAAATGATAAAAGAAATCTTGCAAATAGACTTGAAGAAAAATGTACTAAACTAACAAGGATTTCAAACATGCAGATGGATACACTTGCTCAAATGATGAACCTTCATCATGAACTCAATGTAAAGGATATTGAGATCTCGACCTTGAAGATGCAAAATGAACAAATGTAGAATGAATTGAATAGAGAAAAAAGGTAGCAGAGAATCTAAACAAATCAAGTGAAGCAATCAAGTATTTTGAATAGTTGCTGAAATCACCAAAATCTGCCCATGATACATCAGGACTAGGATACAATAGCACTGAAGTTGGAGAATCATCAAAGAGTGCTGAACAAAGAAGTGACAAAGGTAAGTATTCAAAAACCACTTGTCATTACTGTAATAAGAAGGGACATACAACTAATGTGTGCAGGAGTAGAAGATTCAATCAATCAAACATACCCAAAAGTTTCTGTCACAAGTACAACATGCAAGGACATATGACACAAAATTGCAGATCCAATGTCACAAGGACTCAAAGATTTGATGGACATTGTTATAATTGCAAAAAGTATGGACATAGGGCATTTGAATGCAGATCAAAACCTATGTGGACATCAAATCAACCAGCAAAAAAAAGAGGGAATGGAAGCCCTTATCATTGGGATTACAACACCAGGTATAGTTGTCACTATTGTCAAGAATATGGACATATACCACAGAACTGTATAAGAACACATTTCAAAGGAAACTAAAAAAGATGGTTGAATCAAACTACATGTTTCAGTTGTTTGAAAATTGGTCATATTAGCAGAAACTGTCCTACAAGATCAAAGGCACCCAAGACTGAAGATTACAAAGGGAAACAAATAATTGATGTTGAAAAGATAAGAGGGCAAATGAATAAGACTTGGAAAAAGAAGGAAGAGTGCAACACATCAAGTGGAGGGATCACTTCACCCAGTGGGTTAAGTGATCATACTTCATCAAACTAAGCACAAGAAGTACACAGGACTGATATAAAAAGCTATATCATACATCAGTCCCAAGAAAAAGAAGCTAAGCAAAGTATAAATCTACATGAAACAAGATGTCAAGACAAAAACTAAATGTTGATGCCGAGCTCCCAACAGCGATCGAGTTGAAAATTGATGCCGAGTTGGATAACTCCAATAGAAGCTGAGTAAAATGGAAATAATGGAAGCCGAGTTAGGTCAAAATTTCTTTAGAAGCCGAGTTGGCAGTTGAGAATTCAATGCGATAAAATTAGGGTATATTATCGCGATTTCAATCAGTTTTCACATCGCGATCGAGAAGCAAAGGAGAAGAAAGAGAGCCGAGCGACTTCATAGCAAGAATTCGATATGTCAAGTAGATTGCAACCTCATTCAACATGTTTTTCATCGATCTAAAGGTATTTTCATTTGTACCAAGCTACGCAGTTTTATACCCATTTGTTGTATAAACCCTAGTTCACAATAATGGCATCAAGTTCAAAGAAAACCTAAGAAAAAGAGTCATTTGAAGTCCAGTTAGTTTCAAATGAAGTGAAGCAACCTGATTTTTGCCCTATTCCCGAAGTTGCCTACAAAAACAACCCAGCCGGAGCTCTCTCCCACATTCCCCCAAAAGTTGTAATGGTTCAAGATGTGAGAAAATGTTACAATTGCAAGATAGGAGCTTTAGGAGTCATGGAAATTAGACAAGCTTATGATAAAATATGTGTAGATGGAGTATTGAAAGAAGAATTTAAAATCATTGAAAGGAAGGGTTTGACCCAAGTTTTAAGTTTTCCCACCGTATCTAAAACTGAATGGATTAGACTTGTACTGAGCAGAATCCATGGTGGAAACTTGTGGTTAGAAGATATGCCCATCAAATTGACAAAGGAAATTATACATAGAGTAACAGGGTACCCAACCCTAGATCGGTACAAAACCCTAAGAAGTGAATCAATGGAGGTCATTGAAAGGAATACTGGTGCACAATGGAACAAAAGAGGAATGACAATTCATACCATACAAGATCCTCTAGTAGAATTTTCTGTTAGAGTCATTGCTCACAAATTCTATAAATCCAGTAGACTCAACAGTGTACCATGCATTGCAGTAGATGTAGGTTACAAATTGGTGAAAAAGGATCATACTTATGATCTTGCAGAACTGCAATTGCAACAGATCAATGAAAACCTAACTGCCATAAGAAAAATAAAGGGTACACAATGCAAATTTGGAGCAATCCTAGTTTGCATATTCTTTTAGGTACAGAATGAATTTCCTTCTTTTGGTAAAGTAGCATGGAGGAAGGACAAAACCATCATTGCACAAATTAATGAATATATAGAGCAAATGGGAGAAAATTTTGATACCTTGATGACAAGCTATTTTGAGGATTTCAAGAAATCCATGAAGCAAAGGTCAAGGATACTAGCTTCATTAATAGAAAAGCATACAAATGACACATGTTTCTTAGTTGACATAGATTTTACTTACATCCAAGCAGTAATTCCAAGGGTAAGATGGCTAAGCCACTTGGATATGAAATCAATATTGATGAGGCATCAGCAGCAATAACTGCATTATTGGCAGAGGAAGCAGATAAAAATGCACCACATTTTGGCACTTATGATGTGGTAAGATAAAAAATAAACATGGAATTAAAAATTTCTTCTACATTGAAGAAGAAAGATAAATTAATCAAGAAGATCAAGAAGAAGTTTGGCAAAGAAATTGAGGCTGAGGAAGAAGAAGAAGAAGATGATAGTGAGGATGAAGATGAGCAGGAACAAGGGCCAATAGAACTAACCCAAGGTTTTGGAGAAGACAAGGAGGAAGGTGCAGAGGAAGAAGAAGCCAAGGAAGCACCAACTGAAGCCAAGCCAAAGAAGAGAAAGGCAACAGAACAGCCTTCAGCCAAGCCTAGAACGAAGAAAGCTGCCACTCCATCACCTCAGAAGCCAACAACACGAGCATCAACAAGAGCCTCTACTCAAAAGGCTAAAGAGGAAGTTGCCAAGAAGAAACAAGTCAAGGAATCTCAGGAAGAGCCAAGGAAAAGAAGAAAGTGTGTGGCTCAACCTGACACTAATGACGAAGAGCAAACAAAATAGGTAAGCAATTCATTAGTTGATACCCTATGTAAAAGGATTGCAAGTGGTGACTTGAATAATTTAAATAAAGTTGATTTTAGTAAATTTAACAAAAGAAGAACAAAATAAGATAGAAGAAATAGTGTATGGAATGATGGCACAGTTCAAGTACACCCCACTTGAACTAGATGGTCAATTGCCAAAGGAGCTGTCAAAAATTATAGAAGACAGATGGCATTTTTGCTTAAAAATGGGAAAGGAGATGAGGGAATCAACCCTAGCCAGTGTATTGCCGGATTTGATCAGAGAACAAGTCAACAAAGCAATCAAAAGGCATAATAATAGGTTTACACCAAAATATAGGGCATTCTTTATACTTCAAAACAAAATGGAAGAGATTGTTCAAAGAACAATGAAATCGTGGAAGAATTTGTATAAAAGGATTGAAGATTTTCTTGAGGAAGAATACAAGGAAGAAGCAGCTATACCAATAGAGGAGAGGAGAAAAAGGAAAGAAGAAGAAGAAAAGAAAAGAGAAGAAGAAAAGAAAGATGGAAAGGAGGAAGAAACACAAAAATAGGATATAATGGCAACAGCTGAGCCAGAGCAACAACCAGAATAGAGTGTGCAAGACACATAATTGCCACCCCCTAGCCCTCCACAAGCATCCATCTCACCTGTAGATACTACAAAAATTACTGATGTTCCTGATACTTCTGGTCAGAATGTCAATCCATTAACTGCAAGAGATCTGAAAAGAATTCTTGACCAATCAACACAACAAGCAATATTATGTACAGAACCAATATTGGTAAGTATAGATGAGTTACAAAAACTAGTAGAAAGTAAAGTTAAAGATAAGGTGAATACAAAAGAACCACCTTCTATCACTACTACTAGTAGTCAATTTGAAATACCAACTAGTATAATTGATGTTGCAAAACAAAAGCAAAGTGCAGCTGTAGAACAAGGAAAGGAACAAACAGGACAGACCATTACATTTGATCCTACAGCACAAACACAAGGTGCACTTCCAAAGACAACAATAATTGATCATGGTAAACAGAAGGAGGAGGAAATAGTAAAAACCCCTAAAGAACATGAAGCAATTCAAACATTAGTAAATTTTCCTACCTCGGAAACTCCTTCACACCAGCCATTACAGATTTCAGTACCATCATCTAGTACTGCCAGAGTTGCAAGGGTACTTCACCATGGAGACCCTGAATTAGATGAAGAAATAGTCATACCGATCTATGACTCAAAATCAATAACCATTGATCAAATCAATGAGGTGTAGGATGCACTAAATAGAAGGAAAAGACAGAAAATACTCAAGAAAGAGTATAAAAATAAGCAAACACTTTATGAGATTAAGGACATCTTTATGGATGCCTTCAGTTTGCAATCAAAGGATGAGTCAAAGCATATCACAGAGCAACTAACATATATTGTTGACTAGGTGACAAATGAAGACCTAGAAACCAATGCAAAAATTATGGAATGGTCAGAAAGAAAATTTCAAGGGAAAGTAAATGAGAAAATATCAAGACAAATTGCATTGTCACAAGTAGAATTGGAAAAGCTTATTGATAAGGTAAAGAAGGTACTTGAGAATATATTCTCACTGTATAAAAAGTTGTGTGATTTTTCATACTTCACACAAGAAACTAGCCAAAAGATACTGAGCTTGGAAAGAAATTTAAACATTTCAAGCATGCAACTACCGAGTGATCTAGCTCAAAGTGAGAAGAATTTTTCTCAATCGCTTCAAACTCACAAAGGAATAGCTATCTTAACAGCAGATGAGGCCAATATTAAGGCCAAAGTAATACAGCTCCAGTCCTCCACTACCCCACATTTAGAGATACTCCATAAAGAGCAAGTATATGCTGAAAATGTACTCAAGAAAGATCCAAATCTTTCTACATTAGATGGACTTATTCAACTTGCTGCCGAGACTGCTATCCAGCATAAGTTACTAGAAATCGCTTTGAACAATTGGGATGCAGCTCTTAGAATGATTATGGAGGTAAATAGCACATTTTTGGCTAAATATGGTCTTAACCCTTAAACATTCTTTGACATAAGTGTCAAAAAGGGGGAGAAATAGATTAATAAGGAGAGATACAGATATGAGATAAATTAATACAAAGGAGGAGCATTGATACACAAATAATATACAGATAAGGCACAATCAAATCAGGGGGAGTTACAAAATTTTTGAGGTATATATTGTAAGATTGTAAGTCATAAATTTTTGTAAGTCATAAATTTTGATCAAAGTTCTCAATATGTACATACCAATCAGATTAAGTAAATGTACTTATAAGGTCAGTTAAGTGTTTTTTGTCACTCATGTCAAAGGGGGAGATTGTTAACATCATAATGTTTTTGACACTTGAGTGCCAACACACTTAATCATATTCCATATTGGATGTCGAGTACATCATGCATGTCGAGTGATCTTCATGTGCTGAGTGAAGTTTAGATGCCAAGTGAAGTTTAGATGCCGAGTGACGTTCAGATGCCGAGTGAATATCAGATGTCGAGTGAAGATCAGATGCCAAGTGAAGATCAGATACCGAGTGAAGATCAGGTGTCGAGTGTTAACAAGTGCCGAGTAATACAATTTTGTTTAGGTGCTGAGCTATCCAGGAAACAACATGTGCTGAGCATTAGCAATACTTTAGGAGCCGAGTAACTTAGTATATCAGCATAAGAGTTTGTTTAATTGCACAAACTATGATGCAAACAGTTTTCACAGCCGACATAAGGTAAATCTCGAAGGATTTAATGATGAGATCGAATCTTTTATTTTTCCTATGAAATTTGCATGCAGCCAATAAGAAAAATGCTAAAGGCATGCAACAAATCAGCAAAAGATAAGTATTGAGCGAAAAATGAACATTGAATATGGATCGTAGATCCATACCTAACCCTAAATCTTCAAATGTCTTTATAAGGAAGACGAAACTTCATTGTAAAAAAGAGATGAGAGGTATGAGAAGATATACAAGGGTTCACAAGGAATTCTATTTTCAAAAGTGAGGATTATCAGATCACAAAAGGATCCAGATCAGAGAAAGCAGAACAAGTGCCTGCAATTAGCAATCAAGGATTGTAACCAGTCAGGTTTATTGTACGTAATACTTTCTAGCAATTGTATTAGAATAAAAATCCTATGGTGATAGGTTAGCTTAACAACTATTTCGATAAATCCTTTAACTAGGTGATGAAATCCTTTAACAGGGTAACACTTCATGTTAAGTGTTTGAAAGCCTCTAAATAGGTCACTATTGACACAGTGTAAAGCCTTTAACAAGGCAGACCATTAGAAGTGGTTGAACAATATTGCTGCAGTAATTTTTGTGAGTATCATCCCCACCCCAGTTTTACCTTCTCATTCCTGGAGGGTTTCTGGGTTACCAAATTCCAGTGTTAAGTGTTATTGGTGCATGTGTTTTGTTACATGTTTATTTGATGTATTTACCTGCATGCAACTTACTTTCAGTTAAAAGTTTTATTGGCTAAAGTATGATACTTATGATTCACCTCCCTGCTCTCATAAGTACTCTTTCCATATTTGAATATTCCAACATGTATAATTCTTGATTTTTCTCCCCTGTAGATGCCAATTCTTCCTTCTAAATCTCATCCACACTCACTAGTATAGGATGGCTACATAATTTTGCCTTGGTGGTGGAATCAATCAACATCTTCTTCATATCCTCCTCTGTTAAGGGATTGATGTTTTGAGTGGTGCTGTCAGAGACATCCTTGATCTTTACTATTTCTCCTTATTGACCTACTTTGTCCACATGAGGGGGACTGACACTTGACATATATACCTCTGGTACATTCTGATCTTGTTGTTTCTCTTCCTCAACTGTAGCCTCTATATATGCATCATTCACAATGCCTTCCTCATGTCCTTCCCTTACAAATTCATCTTTTGTTATCTCAACTACCTCTTGTTCTACTTTGTCTTCACCTACTTCCTTAGGTGCTTTCTCAATAGCTTTTTGTATTGTTAGCCCATAGACGACTATCCATATATGTGTGCTCTACTGGACAACCTCTTCAATATTATTCTATAAAATATTAAAGGCTCTATATTTTAGAGAAAATATCCCCTTATACTTATTAATGGCCTTTATCATTGTAGATTTATCCAAGTCTAGCATGAATCTTGCCAGAGTAGTCTCTTTGATACTCCTTTTAGTTGTGAGACTATATTGCCACCTTTGCTCAACTCTGTCATATAGACTTTTGGGTAAAGAGTTGGCAAGCTCAATTGGTGTGATCTTAAAAGTTGCCATCATGGCATACATAGATTCTTCTACTTTATTCATTTCTATCTTCCCAAGTTTATCAAACTCAACATGTGTGAAATTTGATTAATCAACATTATTTTTGATATTCTGACACAAATTAAATCAGAAGAGGGATTGTGACTCACCACTTTGAATTGGCTATTGTCATCTGACTCGGTCCTCTTCTCATCTAATTTAGTTGGAGTTATATATTTCCTCCTTTGCCTCTACTCGGGTTCATCTTCCTTGATAGCCTTACCAACTCTCTTTCCTTTATGCTTCTCAAATTCTTGAGTCTTCTTAGTAGTAGCTCTTGTGCTAGCCCTAGTGATAGGAACTGTAGGCTTTTGGTGTGAAGGTTTGACAACTTTCTTGGGTTTTCTTGCTGTTGGCTTATTTTCTTTTCTATACCAATAAGTGCTTCATTAGCTTCTTCTCCCTTGAAACCTTCATCAAATTTTGCTTCTTCTTCTCCTTGGTTCTCACCTTCACCTTGTGTGAGAGCAAGTGGTGCTTGGGAAAGTGTATCTTCTTCATCATCTTCATTATCCTCTTCTTCTTCATCTCCTTCTACCTCCTCACCAAATTGTTCCTTGAGCTTCTTCACAATTTTGTTCTTCTTCCTTATCACATAAGCTATCTTCAAGTCCATTGTGATTTTTGACTTGGATACATCATAGTTTCCAAATGCAGTATCCTTCTTATCTACTTTCTCTACTAGTAAAGCGATGATGGTTGCAGATGACTCATCCACATTAATTTCATATGGCAATGGTCTGAGCCATTTAACCCTTGGAAAAATAGGTTGAACATAAGTGAAATCAACATCAACTAGAAAACAAACATCATTGAAATGATTCTCTACTAGTGACGCTAGTATTCTCAGTCTTTGTTTTATTACTTCTTAAAGACTTCAAAATAACTTGTCATCACAATTTCAAAATTATCTCCAAGTTGCTCTATGCATTCTCCAATCTATTCTACAACATACTTTTTGGTCTTCCAAGCTACTTTTCTAAATCAAGGGAAATTTTTCTACACATAGAAAAGTATACAAACAAGTATTGAACCAAATTTGCATTGTGCACTTTTTGTCTTTCTTATGTCTCCCAATTTTTCTAATAACTACTAGAGTTGTAACTTGATAAGGTCATCTGAATGGTCTTTCTTTACTATCTTATAGCCTAAATCCACAACTATACATGGTACACTATTCAATCTACTAGATTGAAAGAACTTATGTGCAATGACTCTTACTATAAATGCAATTAGGGGATTAGTGATTGTGTCTATGGTCATTCCTCTCTTGTTCCATAGTGCCCCTGTATTCTTCTCAATTGCCTCTTTTGCATCACTCCTCATAGTATTTGGTCTGTCTAGGGTAGGATGCCCTATTACTTTGTGAATAATCCTCTTTGTGATCTTGATAGGGCCATATTCTAACCATATAGAGTTGTCATGTATTATGCTAAGAACTATCTTAATCCATTCTATCTTGAATATGTTAGGAAAATCTAGGGCATGTGTTAACTCTTTTCTCTCTACAATTTTGTTTTCCTCTTTTAGTACTCCATTTTCATATAATTTTCCATACAAGTCTTTGATTTCTAGATGTCCTATACTTCCTACCTTACAAGTGTAGCAACACCTTACATCTTCTATCATTGAAACTTGTGGTGGTATCATAGATAACACACCAGACGGGTCTCCTTTGTATGTAATGTTAGGAATCACGTGAAAATGTAGTTGTTTAATCTCATTACTAATCAACTACACATTTAAAACTTCCTTTCCTTCCTTAACCACAAAAACAAAAGAGCTAGACACCGTTACAACTATCTAGGATTTGCATAAATTCAAACAACGTAGCTTGACACATGATAAATACCTTGAAAAATTTGACATTTGGTGGAGAGTAGCAGTTGAATCTAGTTTGCAAACACTTGAATTAATTTCTCCAATTCACCTTATGCTCTTGTCAATTTCAAATAATTGCAAATGAGTAAAAAATCAACCATATAGCCCTTAAAACTTCACAATAAATGTTCAGTGCTTACACAACTATAAGCTTGGCTCTAATAGTATTTTTGACTCACTCGGCTTCCATGTAATTTCTACCATGCTCAACAATCATAGTGAGCTCGGCCAACACTATCACCTTCGATAGCTCGACATCAACTAAATTTTTAGTTAGCAACAATTGTGAAACTTATAGATTTCTTCTAGGTTCTAATCAATACTTTGCATCTTACTTCATGCATATACGATCTTTTCAAAACTGAATCCTTGGAACTGATGTATAGCATGAACTTTGAAATATCAATCCCACACATACCTCTTGATTGCCTAGTTGGGGGTGGTGTGATCACCTGATCCATTGGATGAAGTGATCCCATCTAAACTTGATGTGTTGAAATCTTCTTTTTTCTTCCATGTCTTGTTCATCTGCACTTTGACTTCTTAAACATCAACCTTACCTTTGCCTTTATTGAATTCACTACTAGGTGCTTATGACCTTGTTGGACAATTTCTGCTGAGTGAGCTGTCTTCAAATGACTAAAACATGTAGTTTGACTCAACCATCTACTATAGTCACTTCTAAAATATGTTCTAATGGAATTCTTAGCAAAATGTCCATACTCTTGATAGTAGTGACAACTATACCTTGTATTGTAATTCCAATTATAAGAGTTTTTAGTATGGTTTACCTTGGCTTGCTTTTTTGATGACCAATAAGGCTTAGATATGCACTCATATGCTCTATGTCCATAATTCTTAAATTCATATTAGTATCCTTCAAATCTTTGTGTGTTCACAATCTTGGTTTTTCATTCATGTGCCTAATGTCCTTGCTTGTTGCACTTGTGATAGTTACCCATGAATTTCTTCTTAGGGTTATGATTTGCATTGTTGCTCCTACAAACATTTTTTGTATGATCTATCTTTTTACAATTATGACAAGTGGGTTTGTAGTTCTTACCTTTGTTGCTTCTTTGTTCATCACTTTTAGATGATTCTCCTTCCTTAGTATTGGTGTATCCCAATCTAGTAGTATCATCATTAGATCTAGGAGATCTAATCAACTTCTAAAAGTACTTGATGACTTCACTAGATTTGTTGAAAATTTCAGTAAATTCTTTTTCTCTTTTAAGATCATTCCTTAGTTGTCCATTCTGTAACTTCAGGGTTGTGATCTCAATGTCCTTACTATTCAACTCATGATTTGCAATCATTAGTTGATTCATTATGTCTAGTTGCATGCTAGCAATCCTTTGTACCTCTGATGTCTTCTCTTCTAGTCAGTTGGTCAATATCCTTTTCTCATCTTCAATCATGAATTTTTCTTCTTCAACTTTCTTTTTCTGCTCGGTCACCTCACATAGTAATATTGATTGGAATTCTTGTTCTATCTTAAGATTTCTGACCTCTTCAGTTAGGGCATCATTATTTTTCATCAAATCTACAACTGTTGCATCATATTCACTTGAGTTTCCATCTGCAAACAATTCAATAGTATCTAGCACTTTGTAATATGTGTCATTATCTTCAATAGCCATCTCTTTCCTTCTCTTTAATGAGTGCTTCAACTCATCTCTTTTTTCATTCAGCTATTGTAGTGCAAGCTGTATTTCAATCTTCTTGTTCTCAGTGACTTTTCCCAACTTGTAAACTTCTAGAACAAGGCTTTGATACCAATTGTTGGAAATACAATAGGGAAAGTAAACCCTGAGAGGGGTGGTGGGGGGGGGAGGGGGGGTGAATCAATCTTTCAAAACTTTAACCCTTAAAAATTCACCACACATCCATCTCACAATTTGCATGTAAACTAAAATACCAAATTAAGCATGTACACCCATAACATGAAAACAAATGAAAATTCAACACACATATGGCATGAGATATTTGGTTACCTAGAAACCCTCCAATGAGAAGATAAAATTGGGGTGGGGATGACACCCACAAATCTTTACTACTATAGTTGTAAAGCGTATCCAATGAAGGTTACAATATTTGATCATAAACTATGATCTACCCTATGAAAGGTTTGCCCTATTAAAGGCTTACAAGATTGTTAGATCTTACCCTATTAAAGGATTTCAACACCCTGATAGAAGTGTGCCTGATTAAAGGACTTAAACTTATAATGAAGTAAGCACCTTGTTAAAGGATTTAAAACAGCCTATTAGAACTACTCTATTAAGAGATTTAACTAATTCACCTGTTAGAATGTCTCAGCAATGATCCTGTGGTTAGCACTCTGCTACTAGATAACATATCGCCTCTTTTCATGTATCTTTGATCCTCTTTGATAAGATGTATCAATTCTATCCTCTAACCTCTTTCCTTTGTTCTCCTTAACTAATTCTACAATACTTTTCTCTATCAAAACTTCTTATAACTCCTTAGCCACCATGAATGATTTATTTGCAAATGAAAAATTCTCTCTTCACCCATTCACCTTCTTTAGGGTTTTTCCTCCTTAAGAAGACTTAGGTGACGTAGGGTTAGGTATGAATCAAAAATTGTGATTCACCCATATTTTTTCTTAGAACATCCCTTTAATTGGTTGGTGGCATGTACTACACAAGGATCCTCAATTTTCCTTTGAAAATATGTTCTAGAATCGTAAAACAATCCTTAAGTAAGCTAAAAAATAGTTTACATAAAAGTTTGTGCCATTACAAACAATTATGTGCTAAACTATTTTACTCAGCACTTGAAGTCTCTAATGCTCAACATCCACTATATCTTCAATGTTGTAACTAAGCCTTTGAATGACTTAACATCCATTGATCACTCAACATCAACTATCTGCTCGACACTTGAGTGACTCGACACTTACTACTTACTTGACACATATTTTATATCTTGCTCGACATACACTAGTTGACAACCTATACTTAGTATACATTAGTTATTCAAAATGAATTAAGTTCTATCTAGCAAATGAATTAAGTGTATTGTCACTCATATGTCAAAACCAATCTGAGATTAACAATGAGCAACCCTGCTATATTCCTATTATTGAGTGGGAGAATCTTAAAAGGATGCCACTAAGAAAAAAGAAAGAGATGGTGGAGAAATGGTACCACACAAGGCAAGAAGTTATGTCATAATATTAAGAATGAAATTATGTAATAATTACTCTTAATACTTATATGATCTAATGTATTTCAAACTTCACATAGGTTGCTTCACACATTAATGACAACTAAAACAAGAAAATAGAAGCATAGACAACACAAGCTTGACTCAGGTGGATATTCAAAACTTGCTGCACAAATTTTAAGTATAAGTAAATGAATAATTATATGTAAATATTTATAAATTGTAAACAATTTGGTCTTGATGAAATTGATTACAAAAAAAGTCATGATACTAAGCAAAAATGTAGGCCATGGAGTTAAAAAAAAAAACTTATGAAGAGAACAAGACATTAGCATATAGACGAGGCTATACAGCCATGGCTGAATGACTACGAGAAATGAGTGTGCAAGGTTCTTCTATTGGATCTATCAATGAGGTAAATAAGTCAATTGATTTTTATTTCAAATTGAATACTGTAGAAATTACTATATTTGATATTAAGTTCCAAAAATAAAACTTAGTATATTTGTTTTAAGGAAATAATGATTATATATTTGTTTAAAACTTTAAAGTGAATATATTTATATGTATTAAAATGAATGATTAACATTTCTCAGTATTTGTCTTGTATTTATATGTATATATTTTTGATATATGCACTAATTATTTACATTGGATTGTAGCCTGCCAATCCTGATATACTAGCCGAGCACCATGGAGGCGTTGATTCAAATGTGGATCGTAGTACTAAGGGTATATATTTTCTATTCAATTTTTTATTTTTGAATTATTAATACAAGTAAACATTTTAAAATTAATTTGGTGTAGTAATACAAATTTAACTATAATATGTGTTTGGATTAAGAAAACATCTTGTATTAAAGTTGCAAGGGATGTAAAGGTTGTTCCTGATGAGCATGTTGAGGTCCAAGCCGATGGGAAAGATGATGTAGTTGGATAAAGTAAAGAGTGCTACAATGTTCTTTAAAATCTTTACAGTCTTAAATTTTTTAAATTTAACCATTTTATTTGTTATTGCAGAGGACCCATCTTTGCAAAGGATAGTGAGATCATGTCCATAGGTGATAAGAAATATCAATGGTGACATGGATATGCCTCTGTAACAATATAGAGAAGGACACGAAAAGAAAAAAAGAAAAAAGAAATGATTCATGTGAACTTATGTAGCTTATTTATGTAACTCATTTGATAATGACTGATGTTTATGTCTGGATGTTTTATTTATGTTCTATTGAATGTTCATGTGAATGTTCTAATGAATCTTATGTTTTAATGTTAATGTGAATGTTCTAATGAAACTTACATGTTAATGAATGTTATCATGTGATAATTCATGAATGTTACATTTTATTAATAGAATGAATGAATTTTAAATGTTAATGGGAAATTTAGATGTTGGAGGGAGAGGGGGGGGGGGGGGGGGGTGGGAGGCTTGGCCAAATGAGCTTCCACCTTCACGTGATTGGTCTTGATTAGTAGAGAATGTTAAACTATTCTCAAAACCAAGTGAAGGTCAACATTAACCTATGATTTCATGATAACTAATTGTGTGAATCTCTTTGTTTCAAGCAATGTAGAAGGAGGCCATAGTTCAATATGCAATCTTAATTCATATGTATTCAGGTGGAGTTGAAAAAACCCAACAAGTTTGCATTTTTGTTAGAGGTCTTTAATTAGGTATTTTAAGTTATAGACCATCACAAAATTTTTAACTTTGACTCTTATAGGAAAGGGTAATGTTCTAAGCATGCAAGCCAATCAGGACTTTCTATGTGTTGGCTTGCTGAGGACATTCTCTTGTCCAAATCAGCTATAGTTCTAATGTTCATGATGGTCTATAATTTTAAAAACTTAATAGACCTATTAAATAAATGTAAACATGGTGGGTTTTTTCAGCTCCACCTATTGTCCATGTATATAGAACATAGTTGGATGTGCATTATTGATTCAAAGTAGCATTCACAAGTTTATCAAATCAATGATATGATGTCATTCACATCTACAATTTTGCATTAGATAGTTTAGTTAATTGTAAGGTGTTTTGTAGAGTTTTAATTGATAGATTCATGATAAGTAGGCGGTATTCTTTGAATTGTGTCAAATTATGATATTGCCATTAGAATTCATGTGTACTTTTTAAAGTTGAACTCATTGATTCATGAAATTTTGTTGTAGTGTATGAAGTATTTGAAAGAATGGCTTTCTATGGGATTGCCTCAAATTTAGTGATCTATTTGACAAGTAAACTGCATGAGGGTACACTGACTTCCTCAAGGAATGTAACTAATTGGACTAGAGGAATTTGGATCACTCCTATTATTGGAGCATATATTGTAGATGCTCATTTGGGACACTACTGGATATTTATCATTTTTTCATGTATTTATATACTAGTATATATAACACATAAATCACCCTAACCTTTGTTCAAAAATATGAATGACATCATGTTGGTGATAGATATGTGATCTCTATATGGTAGATTATCTCTATTGGTGATATTTGTTAGCTCCTAGTGTGTGCAATTATGTCCATTATACTATGCACTTGCAATCCAAGTGGCTATACAATATGGTAAGTTTAGAACAACACAAACAAAAAGTTTGTACAAGGTTGGTTTAAATAAAGTGAAAATTTGTATCTATGTCCACATATAAGAGGTGAATGAGAATGTTGTCAAGGTATTGAAATATCAAGATTGATAAGAGGAAAGTTCAAGATATAACCAAAAAGAAAACTTTCAACCATAGAATGACAAAATATAAAGAAAAAACTACAAATATACAACCAATTTTGTAGCACCATTATTAGAAAGGTCAAAATGCATGTTTAACAAGAAGGTATAAATAGAAACATTTCAATGTAGTTTTGACTATAAGAAGTCATCAATTATATCATGTTTGAGTCTATGATCTTGCCATGTATTTTTCTCATGGATATTGGTATGTTCTATTATCCTGAAATTCCAAATTTCTTAATTGATGAAGATGATTTTTTGTAATATAATTGAATTGGGTAAAGTTGAATCTTCTAAGGCAGGTCATGTGACATATCTAGATCATTTTGGTGAGATTATGTTAACTAGTCTTACTAAGAGTTGTTTCTTCTATTGTAATCATCTTTGTTCAGTTAGACGCAAGTTATTTTACTAGAAAAAAAACAATTCTAAGACTTTTTTTAACCCATCTTAGGCTTTGAGTTTAGAGTGGAAATTTTTTCTTATTCCTGAATTGGGTATTTTTCTAATGGTGTGATTGCATTCCATCTTCTAGGTATGTTTGGATTGAAATCTTCTAACTTCTAAGTTTGTTACAATTTATTCTATAGTACATTTTCCATTTTCTTTTTCTTTTTTGTTTGATATAGTATTTTTAGATTGAAATGTTACTACACTGTTCAATACAGGGAATGATAGTTGTGGCTTCTAGTCAGAAATGGAGAGTTAAAGTTCCTCCTGATCCAAGTGAGATCCATGAATTGGACCCCAAAGTGTACATTGGACATGATAGATTCCCCATTTCTCACACTTCTAATTTGAGGTAAGTTTACCCAATAAAAAATCATGTTCAATTGCAATTTAAGATACTAAACTCTAATCTAATGGGTACACAATTTAGTAGGTAGGATTTCAAATTTATGGGTCAAAGTCTAGATTTATTATTATTTATTTATATTAATTATTATGTTAAGAACTTTAGTTCGAAATTTTAGATCCATCGTTATAAGAGAGCTCAAGAAGAAAAGTGACTCAAACTCAAGACTAATAATTATTATGTGTTAAGATTGAATAGACTCAAAATCAAGACCTCTAAAATAAAAGATTTAAAATTTACCATTATATCATAAGTCCTTGCATAATTTTTTAGATTATTGGTATTGATTGCAATTTCTTTTTCTATTTTTTCTTCATCCAAGGTCATGTTCGTGCCTTTTTTTTATTCCTTTTGTCAAACATTTAGTTGGCAATTTGAATGGTTTAAGGGTTTGGAACACAATGTTAATGCTACCAATAGAATACAAATTAATGAAGGATGTTAACCAGGGTTATACAAGAGAAAACTACAATTTTTTCATCATCTAGATAATTAGGAAACTTATGCTCCATTGGGAGTTGTGAATAGAAAACAAAAGTAGAAATATGAAAAAACTTGACTATTTTGAAAATTGAAAGTGACGAGCATTGCATCAAGATCATATACACTCATTGTTTCAAAGCATTTTAATAAAATATTATCTAGTGGGTTTAAGAATGAATTTAAAATGTATTGTTTCTATGTTTTAAATAGTTGTTATATGCTGATGGTGCCTTCACAACTGACTATTTTGAAAACTATAAGTGAGAAGCATTACATTTCAGAGCTCTCAATATTCTCTACTCTCCTAGTTTCAAGGCATTTGAATTAATTACTGTCTAGAGGGTTTGCAAATGAGTTTAACATGTGTTTTTATATGTGAATTTTATGATCACATTCTGATTACAACTTTTTATGCCGAGAAAAATGATTATTCACAAGGATTAATGATTTTGGATATTTATTTTTATGGTTTCAAATGTACAAACCATTTATCCCAACATCTTGATTTTGCTATCTAGTTTATTCAAATTTGACTTAATAATTTTAGCTTTTTCCTTAAGAATGACCCAAGTCCCAAAGTATGATCATCATCTTGCCAAACCCATACAATATCTTTTAGAGTAGGTTTAAGCTATTGATTACACAATTTTTCATATTATGTTGTATCTAAATTAGCTTTGAAAGCCATGCCAAGACACCTTAGATGTTTAAGAGACACAATTAGTAACTACCTTAGAGCAGCAAAAAAATCATTAGGTGAGGACTGCACTGGACTTGGTACAAGTAGAGGAGAGACTCCAAGATTAATATTTATTGATAAAAGTCTTAAACAAAAATGAGCAGTACAATATTTGGGAATGCTTAAACAATGTGATTGGCAGACACAACGAGGACTTCTAGAGCATTTGATGTCTATGCTTTGTGCATGTATATTTGATAATTTCTTACACCCTTAAGTTTTTAGTTTCTAACTTTTTCACATTTTTGGTTTACTGTTCAACACCATAATAACTACCTATTTAAATAATGCACATCCTTTGGTTGTGCACGTCTTTGATCTAGTGTTTGTGGTTATGACACCACTATAATTCAATTTTTTCACCTAAGTAAGGTAGAGTAGCTTATGTTATACTTCAATTTAAGTTATCTTTCAATTTTTGCTTACTTATCACTATATATATTTGCTAAATAATGAGATTTGTGAATAGTCATCAATCTTAATGTCTATATTGACTAGATTGGATTAGATGGCTTTTACCTATAAACATCAATTCCAATTATGAGGCCATAATTTTTGGGAAAAATTTGGATCCTTATTATATATGAATATTTATTAAATTTATGCACAATAGGGAGAATGGTAATAACATTTTTAAAAATGTCATCTTCGATTTGTGGGCAATAAACACTAGCAACTCCCCACCATGGACAAAGGACTTAAATATGATCCGAGTGGAATGGTGTTCTCAACCAAATGTGATGGGTAATGTTCCCTTATTTAGCATTAGTATTCTTGTGCTCAACACCCAATGAATAGTTTTTCTGATTGGCCTCTCTTTTTACCTACTTTGTGTGCATCCCTTGCAGTGTTGCTACTAAAATGTTCATGTTGGGAGCATAATTTACTAACATCATGTTTTTATGACTGTTTTGTTTCTTTTTTGACATTGCCACACATTCTTCCTAAGTGCAATGACAATTCTGATAACTATACATGGCTTTTTTGAGTGCACAGGAGTAGAGCAGAGATTAAGAAGACTAAAGGATTTCCAAAGCAATTCCATTGAATTTATTTAATTAGAAAACTCCATGTATTGACACTTAATTGCTGAATGAGATGCTTGCAACATGATCATTCCTATTAGATTCTCTTTCATTAAAGTATGTCCTCTCACCTGCTAATTACATTCTTTTTATTATGTTTCATTATTGAATTGATTTATTTTATGTCGATGATAAAATTCCAGGGTTGCCAAGGCCAACAAATCATTTATGGTATTGAACAATAAAACCTTATATTTTTTTGTTCAAATAAAAACATAATAACAAGATTAAAGATTCAAGATTGTGATATTTTTGTTAGAATTTGATATTTATATTATAATTCAATTGTGTAGTTATTAAGATTCCTATGATAAATACCACAATTTCGATTGACTTTTTATGAATAATATCTTCTACTTATCAAGATAGAAGATTTTTTTTGTTTTGTTTGTGATGTTTGCAATGTTGTACTTGAGGGAGGAATGGAAAGATAGTGGGAATAGACTATCATTAATATGATCTATACAAATTGCAATAGTGATCTTACAAGGGTTTCTTTACAATTCCTCTTCCTCGGGCAACATATGATATGCCCAATAGTAGCTCAATAATATGGCTAATTCAAGTCTATACATATCATTAGAAATGTAGTCTAATAAGATATTTATGAAGATTCTGCTAAACTACTAAATTAAGAGGTTCAAAGATGTTGAAAAGGTTTGGATGTTCTATGGAAATTATTTGAAAGTCATTGTTGTAGTGAGTAGCTTAGGGTATTGAGATCCATTATGGTTGAGATTGAGTAGAACTAAAATTATGCTACAAATTTCAAACTAAATAATTATGATGAAGAACTAAAATAATATTACTGAGTTTAAGATCTAGCCATTATGATGCATAAAGCTTGAATAATAGAACCAATTTCAAAACCTAGCCATAATGATGTGTAGAACTTCAATGATGATACTAAGTTGAAAACCTAGCCATTATGATGTATACAACTAAAATGATAATACCTACTTTAAAACCTATCAATTACGATGTGTAGAACATAAAAGATAATACATAGTATATACCCAAACCATTATGATGTGTAGAACTAAAATGATAATACCAAGTTACAAATCCAACCATTACCAACAATCAGTGTTAAGAGTAATTATTACATAAGCTAAATTCATGGCTTGTCAAGAATCTTCTTCAAAATGGTTACATTTTATTGTGATGGATAATATAATTAAAAATTCAGATTTCAAACCACTAAATGAAAGTATAGGACTGTAAATTTTAAACGCTTTTTCCATGTTTTACTAAAAGGTCATTTGTTCATGAAAATTATTTAACTTGGAAATTGCATACTTTTGTAACCTCTTTGAAGAGATTTCTGACATCACTATACATGAAGATGGAGATGAGCAACCATGAGTGACAAAACTCTTGTTTCAAAGTCCATTCTTGAAACAAAGCCACACATCCAAAAAATTTTGCAATCTTTGCATTCGTCTTCACCCATCTCTTCCTTCATTAGAGATATGTTCTAACTAACCTAATCAACGTTATCTAGATGCTTAACATCCCATCTTATTTATTTTATCTAGCCTCTACTATTGTTTCTTACTTTATATTACATCTTACCGACCTCATCTCCAAGATTGAGATTTCATTAAAGGATGTTGATTCTGAAGTGGAGATTTCAAGGCTTCCATTACTTTGAGCTAGGGATCTTCCCACTAATGTCCATGATAGCTCAAATTATACATGTTATGGGCTTGTCCATCATGCATCTCACTTTAGGGAGGCATTAGGGATTCACATTGACACATTTTTTGAGTTGGAGGAGGAAGCCATGGAAATCCTTCAAGTGGCAGGAAACCCTTGTATTTATCTAATTGGTCCCTTGATGTTTTCATCAGATTGTAATACCCATGATGAATCGAGGTTCCTAGAATGGTTAGATCAATAGCCTCCATCTTCTATTTTGTTTGTGGCATTCAAAAGTAGAGCCATTTTGTTGAGGGATAAAATTGTAGATCTCATGATTAGACTCGAAGCCAGTGACATAAGGTAATTGGATCCATTCCCCTCTTTCTCTATTCACTAAGCATGGAGGTAACTAGATTCATTCCCCACATAGGCCCACATTTCCCCTAAATGATGCAGGTATCAAATTTTAAAATATGCAATCTTTGGGGATCTTTCGCTCAAGTTATTGAAAGACAAATTCAAGAACTGAAGCATTTTTAGGAACTTTAGAGAGTTGGGCATCAAACCTGACTATTTTTTGGAAGAAAAATCCATGCTCATGAGAGTCTCTAACTCAATGAGAGAATTTTGCATTGAACCTTCCAATTCATTTGATGAAAGATTCATTTATTCAAGTTGCTCATAGCTTCCTAGAGTGGTTAGAATTCAAAATTCTAATTTGTTAAATAAAACATCAATGACTTGAACATGAATCATCTTTCTAATTTCTCAAGGTAGAGGTCCTTGGAAAGGATTTTTTAAAAAATTGAAATATATCTACAAATTAGAAAGACTAGCCACTACATGGGCGATGCATCCACTGAACTCATTGGGTATGTTTCCTTCTAGCCAGTTGTTATCCAACAAGAGTCTTTGTAACTTATTCAAGGTTTCTTAGAGAGGATGAGATTCAATTTGTAAGGAGATTAGATGGTAAATTAGGGTACCTTATATTGGTGGGGAGTTTCTCTAGCAAGTATCTAGTCAAATGATTGTGATCAATCTTTAATTGATTAAGACTTGTACAATTCTAGATGGCTGTAAGAATGGGGATTGTAACAATGCTCCCACTGACGAGTTGAATAGATGAAGGGATTAGCAATTAAGGAACTAAAATCCTATTGAACTCTAATGGTACCACTATACTTAGATGATTGAAAGACAAAATCAAGTCTACTTAGTTGGGGAAAATTGGCAATAATGGGTGGGATGGTATCTTTTAGCTGATTGCCCTATAGATATAGAAACTTGAGGCTAGAGAGCTTGCCCAATTCTGGCAGGATTGTACTAGTTAAGCTATTGCTATAAAGGGTCAATTCTACTAATCCTGAACTATTCAAAATTGAGGAGGGAATAAGGTTTGTTAAGAAGTTTTCAATTAGAGGAAAGGAGGCCAAGAGAGATTGCATTCCCAATGGAATAGGGTCTATTAAGTAGTCTAATCTTAATGTATGAATTTTCACAATTTACAAGATCACTGCCTTTAATGTAGTGGTTACGTTTCTTCTTCAGTCCACCAGATGGAGCGCTGAGTTTAAATGGCCACAGAAAGTTGTTCGCTTTCATAAAGTTGGGGCCTGTTGTAACAATCTCAGATTTTACACATTAGAGGGATGTTTTTAAATTAAATTCAAATACATTAAGAAAGTGAACCTATTTAATTAAATAAGTAGAGGAATATAAAAATTATAATTAATTAATATATAATTAATTATAGTGTCAAGGGAAATATTAATAAATTAATATATTATTTTGGGATGATTTTAAGTGTCTACAGTTTGCTCCTCTTTGATGTAGTGTTGGAATGAAATTACATCAAAGAAAAGAAAATATAGGTTGCCCCAGAGAAGAGAGGAGTCTTAAGAGGAGTGTCATAGAAATGATAGGGGAGGAGGGTGCCCCCTTGAGAAAATAGGGCAAAATGGACCCATTTTGCCCAATTTTATCGAAAAAGAGCATGAGAGGAAAAATGACAGAAAGACATAAATTAGAATTTTTCATCACTTGTGGGACAAACAAGATTGAATGAGATAATGATCACTTGCTTGGAAAACATGGATAATGAATTTAAATGCATCCTAACTACATGATACTGAGTGATTCAGTTGTGTTTATATGGGAGAGCACACCCTAGTTTGGTTTTACAAAAGGAGTTATGCATCAAATGCTATACTAGCATAGATGATAAGGTTCCTTTGCATGGACTAGACTCTTAAAAAAAATGTAGATTTCATAGCTATGATGGAACAAATGACATATGCACACTAGAAAGGTCTGAGCACACCCAAAGTCTTTTCACGGATCTTAGTGGAAAGTGTGTTAACCCATTGCCCCCAATGAGAAATGCATAACCATAACTCATAAATGACATAGATGTGCCAAAGAATCAATAAAATAGATCATATTGAAAATGAAATGTGTATTCAATGTAAGCCATTCAAGTGTCACCAAGATATTGACGATTGAGGTAAACTTGAAGAGGCAACCACTGATACACAAATGAAATCAACAAAAGACCTCTAGACCAAGTAGTCATTTAGTCCATAGTTCTTACCATGAAATTTATTGTGATGGGGAAATTTGATCTGTCGACTTAGGAAGGAATCATCTTGAAGGGAAAAGATTGATCATGTGATTGAATTTTGTTGAAATGTTTGTGATTGGTTTACTGGAAATTACAATGAAAGGAACATGTTTCTCAAATCATTTAATCTCAGTGTGATTTTGTGTAAGTTCTATTTGCAATCACTATTTTTATAAGCTTAGTTTTATGGGATGAAGCTTAGTGTCATGAGAAGAGATTATGATTAGAATAATTTGGACAAGATAGGAGATGAAGGTAGAACATGATTGAATTAGAAGAATGATTGTGATAACCTTGGGTTAGAAGAAAAAGATAGTTATATAGTATGGAAATTGATTTGTATGAAATGATTGGATGAAGGGAATGTGATTAGATTAGAGGATAAATGAATTGATTATATGAATTTGAAGAAGTAAAAAAAATATGGAAGGTGGAATAGATTAGAACCAATGAAAAGGGAGAACCAAGGAATGGTAGATGGATGGGAAGGGTGGGAAGAATTTTATGAATGGGATGAAATGAAAGGTGAAAGAATATGAGGGACCAAAGGATATGGTGTCAGACAATGGGGAGTCAAGGATCATGTTTCAAAAGAGTTAAAATGCCCCATACCAAGGATATGAAAATGAAAGGAAATATGGTGGCAAAGGATGCATGGAAATAGACAGATGGTATGTATGGAGGAAATGGAGGTTCTTGAATTATTTCCAAAGAATACATGGATATTATTACTTTTTTTTTTTGTTATTTTTTGTTCCTCTAGTTTTTTATCACAAGAAAAGGTATGAAAGTGGAAGATATATGAATAGGACATAATAGGGAGGGTATGAATATGAAATGGAGGAAATGCATGGGATAATCAAGATTAAGGATATATGAAAGGAGAATGGGATTATATAGGACTATGGATGGAGAATGGAGGAAATGAATCTAACAAGGACGAGGGATAGAAGATATGGATATGATGTCAAGATCAAATATGTGAAAGGGGATGAAAATATATAGGATAATGGAAAAAATATGACAAATAGATATGGAAAGTGAGCATGAATGGATGGAAGGAATAAGATAGTCAAGGTCAAAGATGGAAAAGGATGATTGACACTATATGGAAATATGGACGATATGTAAAGCAATGTAGTATGTATGGGGTTTGCCCCCACTGTAGAGTGCAAGTGAAAGAGGACAAGTGAATGGATGGATAAGTGGAATTGGAAGACACTAGATACAAAGGGAGGACTCAAAAATTTATGTAAATTGATTGAATCCCTTGATATTTATTTCTCTTTCTTTGTTATTTTCAAGGAATTTTTACTGGTTTCTCATAAATGTTGTTAGGATGGTGAAAAGAAGGATGAAATGGGTTGGTAAATGGAGTTCAAGGAAATATGGAAAAGTTTGGATTAAGGGGGTGGAGTGTTTGGGAGGAAGACATGGTTGATGGATGCTAGGTTGGAAGACTTGTGAATGAGTGTATGAAGGAGTTGGAAAGATCGTCATTGGCACACACCTTGAAGAGTGATGGGAATAAGGAAATTTTGGAGGATATGGAGGAGAAAGTTTGAATTGTGGGATATAAGGACCCAAAATTGATAAATGAGATGATGGATTTAGGATGGTGGATTTTGGTACACAAGGACACAAAATGGATATGGAAAATGGAATTTCAAAGAATTTATGAATGAAGTTAGTCTTTGGATTAGTGAAATTGGATGCCATTTTGAACTTTTCTTTCAAATTTGTTGCTTGGTTAAGTAGCTTTGGAATCCACATAATTTTTTCATTTTTTATTTTCAGCCTTTGTGGCCTTTTGATTTCTTCTTTGTTTTGGATCATTTTTTTTCTTTTCTTGAACATATATTTTAGAGGTGACATGTTGATCCTTGAATTTTTGTGGATATTTGGCTTTATTCACTTTATCTTTGGCATCCAATTTTCTTCCTTTGGCCATGGTATGGGCGCATGAAGATAAATGGTATGGAGAGATGGTGGATGAAATTATGGAGGGTGAACATTGGAAGGAATTCAAGGATGTGTGCCTTTGTTGATTTTTAATAGGTATACGAGGGGATGAAGTGGAAAACATGGATATGGTGGATGGATGTATGTAAGGACCCAAAATGGATGGAAAGAGAGAAGGTTTTGGAATTTGGACATAAGGACCCAAAATGGATGGTAATGGGGAAGGCATGCGATTATGGATATAAGGTCCCAAAATGGACTTAGAATATGGATGATGGGAACATTTAGGTTTGGATGAAAGAATTTTGGATTTGGAAGGAGTCTAAGGTGTACCAACATATTCTTTCTTCAATGGGATACTTACAATTTCTAGTGCAAGATGTGATTCTATGTATATGGAGTTCATGAGTGGGTTGGATAGGTGTAATGGGATTTTGTGGAGGATTGAGATCATGAGAGAAATTATGAGGGATAATAGGATCATGAAATGCAAATGAAGGGGTACTTTGATTTGGACTTATAAGAGGATTATGTGGTGGAATGATTGGATCATGAGTAGGTGGAATGATTGGATCATGAGATGGAATAGAATCATATAATGGAGTGGAGGGAATGGAATCATGAGATAGATTGATTTTATCTTAACATGGATGAGTATTAGTGGATGAAGTGGAAGGAACATATTCATGAAGTGGAGGACCAATGTGTTGGGACAAAAAATTGCGTGCTTCATTTTTAGCCCCATTTCAACTTTTGAGTCAAATCAAGCCCCATAAATGCCCTTTTGATGAGATTGTACCCGGTTGTCAGTATGAGGCCTAAAAGGTGTTCAATGTTTCTAACACTTTTCATTCGGCCTATCTAAATGTTTTGTAATGACAAATTGTCATTTCAATTTGTTTGGCGAAGTCCTATTTTGAGCCAAAGTCTAATTTGCATTTTACCCTAAGTGTTAAACAACGACAGGAGGTTGTGTTTGCCATTGAATATCTTGCACCCAAAAATGTTTTAGGAATCACTACTTTGAGAGTGTTTAGTGTCCATACTCGAGAACCTATGTTTCAGATTTTGAGTTGTTTTGAATCCGTTTGACTAGGTTTTGAATCCCTCAAAGTTGGTCAGTTATTATTTTCACTCATTTGCACGTTGCACATAATTATGGGAAGCCCTATTTGACAAGCTATAACTTTTGACCAGTTGATCAAAATGCTGAAATTCCTTTTGCATTGCATTGTAGACATCAGAGACTTGTTATGTTTCAATTTTCAAGTCTCAATGAATCCGTTTGATCAGTTTTCAAACGCGATTCCAAACGCAATTTGTAACTTTTTACTAGTGTCTAAATTTGCAGATTTGGTAGTAGCCCTGTTCGTGACATCAAATCTCCTGATCTGTGATAGGTGAGATTGAATGGTTTGTTTCCCTGTGTTCTATACTAAAAATACTCCAAGTGTGCCAGTTTTCAAATCTTGATGATTCCATTTGCACACTTTTCCAGGGTCATTCCATTTGTAAAAATTGTTATGTTGTCATTGTATCATGTCCTGCAAATCCAGGTAGCCAGCTTTAGATGCTTTCTAAATTCGCCATGTTATTCTTCATGAGCCCAAATCACAGATCCATAATGTCCTCATGACAAAGAATGAGTGTCCCAATTTTTGTTTCCCCATGTGCTCATTCGCCCAGTTTTCAAAGCCAATTCTGAACCTAGTTTATTGCTTTCTGACATGTTTATCTGCAGGTGTTTTTGAGGTGACTTTGATGGTCAATATCTTTTGACCTCGAATTCATCATGAGACAAGATCTGATAGGGCAAAAGTATTTGGAGCAAATAATAAGTGGGTCAGTTGTCTGGGTTAGTTTTTAAAGGCAGTCAATGGACCTCCTGACACCAATTTGACAGTTTGCAAAAAAGGGTGAAATGAGTTTTAAAAGGGTTGAAAAGTTGATGCTAACTGATTAATTCTCCATTGAAGTGATATCAGATGTTCATCAGATCAGTGTGCAGTATCAATCTAATGGAAACAAATTTTTTTTATTTTAGAGTTTCCAGATGAAGTTATGACACTCTCACTATTCCATCAAAGGTGCCCTGAAGACTGCACAATTAGCTCACTATTGCATAAGTCAGGATCCTAAAGCCAACCATTCAATTGATGATGTTGTTGAAGCTCTCACACCATTGTTAAAATTAATAGATATTGCAAGTTCATCCTTCAGTTATCAAGCATTGCAATCACAACGTCCTAGTAGTCAATTATCACATTTTGATGGAAATGGAATGTATTCAAGGAATGGATATGTAAAAGCCATTGCCAACGGCTCTCATTTTCCTCCACATCACCATCTTTAAAACAAAATGGCTAAATTGCTAGACTTAGTAGTTAAGGGTACGATCAATGTTCTTGAAGTGTGTGCTAAAACACCATCTGTGAAGAGGATAGTAGTAGCATCCTCCATGGCAGCTGTAGCATATAATAAAAGGCCTCGTGGTCCAGATGTAGTAGTTGGTGAGACATGGTTTAGTGATGTAGAATATTCCTGGGAACAACAAAATTGGTATCAACTATCAAAGATATTGGCTGAAAGGTTATACTATTCAAAGTTTGAACATAACAAACAAAGAAGAACATTCATATAGAAAAGTTGGCTAGGAAACAAGCTGTAGCAAATAGAAAGAAGGCACCAAACTGAAGCAATGAGCATCCCACATTTGGAGAAGCCGCACATTGTAGGGGAGGCGTCTCCTATGAAGATGACGTGTAGAGTAAGGAGGACATTCAACACGAAAGTAGGGACAGAGGTTATGTCAAGCAGTAAACAAAGCCTCATGCCATTAATAGAAGGCTAGTTTGATCACAAAGGGAATCGCAGTCTTAAGGCAGGGGAATACAAAGAAGCTACCACGCATTTCAAAAGGGAGTTTCTGCCCTATGAAAAGGAGACACCCGCGTTTAAAAGAAAGAGCAATCCAATGTTTTAAAGGGGAGCTGAACGATGAAGGAAGCCCACAGAAAAATGTTATAAAAGATCCATGTTGAGAAATGAAGCCTCAGCGGTTAAAAACACTCCACAGCTCACAGTCATGAGGAAGATCACACATGCAAGGGAAAATTGCGGTTTAATCCTTATATCCCACATTTGGGAGGAGACAGGTTTTGATGTGTTTAAATACCATCATACTCAATGTTATTGTGTCTTAAAAGACACATGGCTTTTGAAGTCGTGGCCTTGTGTGTGGGGCTCGTGGGTTCAAAGTCAAACATTTTGATGCCCAACTTAGAGAAGCTCGCCTTGCATATGATCACAAGGAAATCTAAAAGTTTTTGCGATCTTATGCATATGATCGCAAGGAAATTTGGAAATCTAAAAGTTGTTGTGATCTTAAACTCATCGTGTGCAAGCGGAAGTTGATTGCAAAAGCATCTACGGGGTTACGACCACCGTATGAATGCAAGCAGCTCATCAAAACATGAAGAAAATTCACACTTGTAAGAGCGTGAAACAAATTTTGAAGCTCACAGGTGCTACATTGGAAGTCGTATGAGTGTAAAGGAGACTCATGCCCATAAGAACATTAGAGAAATTTTCAAGGCTCCCAATGTTACGCGGATGAAGACTGAGCCTGTATGCATGTAAATGGAAATGTGAAGAGGCTCCGAGGCTATGTGATAAGGGAAATTTGAACATATGAGCGTAAAGGTTAAGGAAGACGTAAGAGCGTAAAGGAAAATTTGCATGCCTCCGGTGCTACGGGAAAGAAAATGAGGAAATTGATTAATATTAAAATATTAATTAATTCAAATACTTCAAATTGCTCAGTCAATTAGATTCAGACAAGTGGCGACAACAGATTGAGGGAGATAGAAAATAAAGTTCAAATGAAATTTCAAATATTTTAAATTTTTATATAGTTTAGACTATATATTTTTAAAAAAAATTCATTTTAAAAGTTTCGATTCAGTCATGGAGGCCTGCTTTTCAAACTGCCATAACAGTGGCATTTTTTTATCAGAAATAGGCAGTGTAGTATACCATTGGAACCAGGAGGAAATGAATTTTCTAGATATGGAGTCAGAATATACACAACAATCAGTTGGTTTAGTCTATAAGCAGTTTCACAATTTTTGGGGTATTCTAAGTGTAGTAGGTAGAATTTGATCACAGAGCATCACAGTGGGTTCCGTAGTAGTTTGGAAGGCTTGGTAAAGTCTGAGTGTGAAGAAAATTAGTTCCAAAAGATTTTCTTGGCTTTTAGAAGTCAAATTTTAAACTGATTTTCACTTTTACCATGGGTAAAGATCAGGCATCAAATTAGTTATTGTTTCTAATCATACTTTTCAGATATTTGGTGCTGGTAGAGCCAGAATAATGAAGATTTGATTTTCAGTTAAGGAGAGAAGGTAGAGAGATTATTTTGAAGCTTCTTGGAAAGGAATTTTGAGGGTACATATGTCAGTTGCAGATTCAATCCAAAAATTTCTTTCTTTCCTATATCTTTCTTGTCTTTCTCTTTTTGAAGAGGTTCCAGTTCCTTGGAAGAAATCGGCTCATGACTGTGATACCAAATTTTGGATCTAGTTCTTGATGCATTTCCAATACTAAGACACCATTTTCTTTCAGCAAATTCTTCTTGTATGAACAAAAATAGTGCAGATAATATAGATAGTTCAGATCTGTTAGGTTGTTTCATGTCTTTCATTTCATGCATATGACTGTATAATTTCAAGGAAATTAATACAAAGGAACAGGAATTTCATTAGTTTCATTCTAATTCTCATCTCCTTTATTAGTGATCTTCAATGTTTTACAATCTCTGAACAAAGAGCTTAGGTTGTAAGTACAGCTCCTTAAGGCTGTATGTTAGTTCATTATTGCTTATAACCCAAGAGGTTGTGTAAATGCTTCAGAGAATCAACAGGGTCGCAGGTTTGCTGATGGGGATATCATGTAAGAATGAGGTTTAGATTGAGCATAGATGTCCATTTACAAGTTAAATGGATAGATCAGATATTTGAAGATACACATATGTCTTAGATATTCATATGTACACATTTGATTCATGGATTTTCCCAATAGATAAGACACTGGTCATTTACAAGATCACTTGTTCATGCTACTGCATATTAGGGGTTTTGTTAAATTCAAAATCTTTAAAATCAAATCAATTCAGTTGTTCATGTTGAAGTGGGCATCAAAGTTTAACCCTCACTCAGCTTGTGAATATTCTAGATTTACATTTAGCTACTATAGATCTATGTCATTTCATGAGTTACTAGGAGATATAAGGGTTTTTATCTGCATTAAATAGATTCAGGGATATGTTTTGCACTGGTATGATATCATTTGAATCTTAGGTCCACACAACTAGGTTTAGCAGAGCCTAAAGTAGAAGAAGGGTCATGCCTTATAGTTGGCCTGTTGTCAGAAATGACATGTTGAAAATGAGAGTTAGCTACCCCTAGATGTGACACTTTCTTAGTGGGATAATTGAAAACCCTCCAGCATTTTCAAACACCAAAAAAATGGATGTTAACTCTTGAGATAGAGGGGAATTAGGAATGGGTGTGATGTCTTGATCTTGATTAGGAAGGGGATCATGACATGGATCAAGAGGGATACATGGATTTTGAGGCATACAAGAATTATGGGATGGGGAATTTATTGGATCTAAAGGAGAGGAGGAATCCATAATGGCATGCTTTGGAACAAGTTCTAGACATGGCATTGGGTATGACTTTAGGTGATTGGATCACTTTATTTTTAGTTTTGTATTTAGACGAGATTTCTTCCAATGAATATGGGACAAATAAATACTTATTACAAGGTTGGAATGATGTTGATTTTGGAGGATTAAGATTGTGTGGTGATCAAGAGCTAGGTAAGGGATTTGGATGATGGTTTTGGATATTATGCTCAAAGTATGGGGAATTACATGGAGGATTTGGATTGGATGGGACATGAGGATTATGGAATTGGAAACATGGGGGAAGAGGACATATGTTTTGGAAGGTAGATTTTTTCTTTTGACACACATTTTGTAGGCTAAGCACATAATTTTTGAGTTCTTCAACTTCTTTGGCGATGCCATTTATATTTGAGGAATTATGTGGGATGTGACTGGAATCATATGTAGATGAATGATAATGAAGTGAATTTCCCTTGTCAAAGGTGGATGAATAATAATAAATGTGAGATGGATTAGGATTGGACATGAAAGTTTGAGGATTGATTTGGTACGTGGGTTGAATGGGAGGTATAACTCCAAATTGCTTTTGAAGATCTCAACCATTTGGTTAAGCCAATTATTATCCATGAAATTAGATGAGGAGTGATGAAATATTTGATGATGGATGAAATATGACCTTAGGACTAGGACAAATTTTGGACTTTGTGTTGATTTGATTTGGATGAAAGTTTGATATAACCTTGATGTAGATAAAGATTTTACGATATTGCCAACAATTGGATGTTGGATTTGGATGATGATATCTTCTTCCAATTGGAGATGGAAAAATGATCCCAAGATAGAATGTGATACACAATAGATGAATCAATACTTGACAAAGGACAAATGATCCCAAGTGAGAAAGTGCAAATATGATAAGTTTTCTTATGGATGAAGGTCTAATATCACACTTTGAAAAGATATTTCAACCTATAGATTGGATTGAATCTTGATGAAGGAGAAAGATGATTGATGATTGTGATTTGAGTCAATCTTAAATATGGTTGGATGTAGGTCAATCAAGATAACTAGGATTAAAGTCCAACGATTATGATGGTGCTCCTAAGTCCAAAGTAGAAGATTTTGTGAAAACTTGAATTAGAAGAGGAATTAAATAGATGAAGTTTGAAAGATAGATTTTGGAACTATTTAGAAAGAAATTAATTTGACAAGAGATGATGATTGAAAATATTGGATTAAGGATGAATGATGAGATTGGATGAGGAAATTGGATTTTGATGTGGATTATGAAGCATGACTAGGATTAAGACTAGGACTTGATTGAATGATTAGGACGATGAGGAAATGATGAGGATGATTCAAGACGATCAAGATTTTGAGGAATGATTTGAATGATTAAGAAGCTGATTAAGACAAGAGATGCATGATGATGATGAGATGAATGGATACAAGAAGTGATCTGGATTTTACATGAAAAATAAGAACTTGTTTTAAAACATTTTTTTTGAACTTTTATGATGTTTTTGGATTTTTGAAGTTTTACAATGTTTTATTTTGGATGTTTTTGAAATATAACATGAAAAACATACAATGATATATATAAAAGGAAAGTTTTGATGGTGTTTCCCCTTTTTACTTCAAATGGGGAAGGTTGCAAACACTCAAGTATGTCAAACTAACCAAAAATCCAATAAGGCTTCAAATAGGATATATAAGCTCAACTAGGGGTGTCCTTGATCTACACAGGTACATGAGGCCAAAATCCATAGATGAATGAGAATATTGTTACACAACCAGGAGGAGACGGTAACACAAATCTCCATCTTCACTTCCCAAAGGTATAAAGTTCTTTGGGGCTTAGCCAAGAGTGACAATATTCTACTTCCAAGAGATATGTCTTTGGATTCACCTTTCACTATTTATACTCCACCAGAATAAGGGAGTTGAGGTCATCCCTTGAGGTGATGAAATCTCCAAGAAGGCTTCCTAAAAGAAGAAAAACAAGACCACTTATTTCTTATGCACTCAAGGTCACCCAAGGGTGCAAGAGAAGTGAATATGTAAGTGGTCTTGGGTTTAAATGGCACTCGTTCTTTCCCAATGGAGCTTTACTTTTTTGTATTCTACTTTTGAAGAAACTCGTGTTTAGTATGCAAAGTTCTTTCCAACTTACAATGTCATAAACATAATAAATTGAGAGTTCGTGAATAAAAATAAATCGATCAATGTCAACATAAGAAATTTGATAAGGATAAAGAAAGTTCCTTTAAGTCACTCAAGATTGAATGTATTCATTTTAAGCACCAAATTTGAGTGTTTTATTGCAATGGTTCTTTGATCTTTTAAGCATTCAAGAGTGTGTGTTAACATTCATTCAATGAAAGTTTTCAATTCCTTTAAGGCATTCAATATTTTATTTTAGTAACATTCATTCAATCAAAGATTTTGTTCAATTTTTCAAGCATTCAAGATTGGATTTGATTGTTTTAACTTTAGTAATTCAAGAGTGGGTTTAATTTTATCCAATTTAAGCACATTCATTCAAAGGAGAAGTGGTTAAATCATACAAATTCATTCAAATCCATAATTCTAAAATCCTCCAAAGTCTTCTTCTTGCAACAAAAATTGATTAATAATCCTTGTATATAAAGTAAATGATGAGTTGAATATCAAGAATCCTTCAAAAATCAACAACTCTACCAAATACTAGAGATGAAAAATACAGCCGCAGATGAAAAAACATCGAAGATGAGTAAACAAAAATAGTAGAATAGAAAGAAATAAGTTATACATTATACTTATAGTTTGTAGATCAAAGATGACAGTATAAAATTGTAGATGCCAAACCGCACAGATGAAAAAACTTCAGACTCCAAAATGCGTAGATGTCACAAAGTCGCAGACACTAAAATGTGTAGATGATAAACCTCGTAGATGACAAATTGACTAGACAAAAAACTTTGCAGTTGACAAAATTAGTGCAAATGACAAAATGTGTGCAGATGATAGAATGTGCAGGTGAAAAAATGCGTAGTTGACAAAATGTGTAGACGATAATTTATGTAGACAACAATTTAGGGTGGATGACAAATTATGTAGGTGACAATTTTGTGCAGATGACAAATTGCATATATGATAATTTATAAATTGCACAAATGCCAATTTACAAATTGTGCAAATGATAATTTTGCATAGATGATAAATTACACAAATGAAAGTTAAGCACAGATGAAAAATTGCATAGACAATAATTTAAAAATTGTGCAGACAATAGTTTACAAATTGTACATATGAAAATTTTGTGCAAATGAAAAATTACACAGATGATAGTTCATTTACGTAGATGACACTGCGTTGGAATAGACATGATAGTGCACGATTTTTTTTCTTCAGAAACCATTGAGTTTTGGTCAAATTATACATAGAGAAAAAGGGATGTGGATCCCATAGGGCATGCCAAAATATATGCGTGAAAACCTAATTTGTTGGGAGCACGCATAAACAAGTAAATGTTAGTAGCATGTGCATATATCAAGATTTGAATCAAACAAAAGAATACTAACTATCATTTTGTTTCACTAATCTAATGCAACCAATAGAAAAGAGTCCCATGTAACCTCAGAGCAGCTAAACAAGGGCACCTAAATGAGACCTTGTTGGTGTGCTCAAGATTAAGGGATGTGGAGGTGCTCTCCCCAAACACAACTATCGAATCATAAGATTTGATAAATTATCAAAGACATGAAACTATACTAGATGAGTGGAGAACACTTCAAGCAATGACTATGGAAGAAACCATGTTTGAAATCATTCAAGGATGTGAAGGTGGATGCAAACAAATAAATCTAATTATGCAATGCTAAATGGAAATGTAAGAACAATGCAAGAAATCAAACAACTACCAAAGGGTTAATACTAAAATCTCTAAAATCACTAGAAAGCTCTAAGCATAAACTAACATGATAATGATGCATATAGAGGAGATGATAAATGCTTGAGACAAAGGTTCTATTTATAGGCTTGAGAGAGACCTTGAGGAGGTGGCATCTATGTGGCATCCACATAGGTTCCACAAGGAAGACACATGGGCTAAAGAACAAGCTATGCAAAAGTAAAAAAGAGCCTTTATGACTTGAGTGGCTCAAGATTTGCTCACACATGTGTGAGAAACCTTCAAGAAAAGGAGTGGGGGACAAGGATGTCAGAGTCCTTTCAGAGAATTTAATGAAAAGGGGGCTCCTAGGGATTGAGTTGTTCACACATGTGTGAGCAACTACTTAAGGAATAAAAGGTGTTTGAAAGGGAGCTTTAGATTAATAAAGTGGGTTTAACAAGTGGGTAGGCTTAGAAGGATGAGAGTGATGGGTGGCAGGCTAGGTTTTACGTGGGATTATGATTAAATCAAATAGGATTCAATAGGATTAGAGAGTTTAATAAAGTGAAGGAAATTAAATAAATTGAAATTTATTTAAAAGGAGATTTATGGAGCACTATGCATTAAATAAAATTTAAACATTAGAGGGATGTAATTTAGATACATTAGGGAAGTGAAGCTATTTAATTAAATAAATTTAATTTAATAAGTAGAGGAATATGAAAAATATAATTAATTATAGTGTCAAGGAAAATATTAATAAATTAATATAGTGGTTTGGGACGATTTTAAGCGTCTATAGGAAGCCCATCATTGCTAATAGAAAACGAAAATTTGTTTTCTAAGAGTTTACAATTATTTAACAAAATTAATGTTTTACAAGAAAATGCACTTGAAGAACTATTAGCTCAAAAGCAAGAATGTGGTGTTGATTTCCCTCATTAGGTCTGACATACATGCCATGACAATGATCTCATATTTTATTAGCCTAACATATTAAAATATTGGGCATCCTACAAAACTTTTGTACACTTTGTGTCTTCAATGGCTTTATTAAAACATTCATGAAAAAGGAAAAAGACACGTATCATTTCCCTTATTAGGTCTGACATAGATGCCAAGACAATGATCTCATATTTTACTAGCCTTCCATATAAAAATATTGGGCATCCTACACAACTTTTATGCATTTTGCATCTTCAATTTCTTTATTAAAACAATCATGAAAAAGGCCAATTAAATCCACCTGTGTGCATGCCAGAAGAATCTTGTCTCTCATCTCATTGAAATCGTAAGACCCAAGATATAAAATACAATATATAGTATATGCAACTCTTCATGAGTATGGAAAGAAAAAATTAGTTAGGGTTTCTATTTTATACGTGCTTTGTATTGGTAGATCTAGATAAATCAATTCCTTTAATTGGGTTTTTTAATGCTTCAATAGGTTTTCTTGAGTTTGAATCCAAAAAATGTATAATAGGTAAGACATATGATTTATACTTGGATTGTAGCCTAAGGCGGTGGAGCTAACAAGCACTTGAGAAGATTGATGATCATGTTGATCAGATTATCATGTTCATACATATAGACTTGGGAACACATGAAGGTTTCAATACTGCAAATGGAACCGAGAACATTGGAAATGGTGCTGGCAAATCAATAGTTGGCTGTCGATATTCAATCTTTCTAGAGACCTCATAGGTCATGTTGAGTAATGGAAGCTTTTTGTTGTTGGTATCTTTCTTATATTATGTGTATAAATTGTGTCAAAAACTTTGCTGCCAGTATAAATTGCATCAAAGACTTTGCTGCCAATTCAGGTATAGGATACAAGCTTGAGCATGTGGGTATGACAAATTTAACTTGGGTTTGGGTGCATCTATGTCCTATATATTCCCATGCATGTGTATTTTCTCAAACATAAAAACTTGGAATATAAAATATAACTAGAATGATATAGCTATAATAAGAGTGATATTCACAAATCTACAACTACCAAGAAATAAAAAATTTAGACTCCTTATACATAGTAATTTGCGAACATGATAATATTCAAGTCTAAAATTGTCACTATACAATGAAAACACAAATTAAAAGCCTTATGAAATATTCAACTCCAGGCATGGTTTCTATATGACTGTTTGTGTTTTCTATTTTGAATTATAAGGAGTGAAAAGAAGGATGTGATTGAATTGTAAAATTTAACTCCCAAACGCGAACCAAGATAGAGGCATTTGCAATAGTAGTCTTTGGGATGATGATGTTGCATGAGTACGAGACATGATATTTGTAATCAATGTCGCAAAGCTGAATTCTAGAACCTTATAGGTATGTTGTTGTAAAAATGTAAGGTGCAAAAGGCATATGCCAACATTGTAAAAGGAAGTGAGCCAATCTTGTGTTGTTGAAGCAAGAAGAAATTAGAGGCTAAAATCAAAAGAATTGATAAGTATCACGACTTGTCTTTCATGAATAATGTGTTTTCCCTAGAATATTGCCTAATCGAAGGACCCAAATTATGAATTTTCCATGAGACATGTTCATTTAGGTACGACAAGGTTTGGTGGGGATTTGTTCTAGGTCAGGTTTGGACCAAACCCAGGCCTACATCTAGCTATAGGGGCTGATTCTGGTATCTTGTTTTAACTCAACTTTCTTCTATACTTGGAATTTATATGTAAGTCCTATTGGTTTGTATTTTTAGTGCTTCTCCTAAAAACTAGCTAACAATCCTATTCTAAGAATCCATATTTACATGTTACTCAAACATCAACCTTTTAGATTTTTTTTTCTAAGTTGTGCTTTGTGTGTAATTATAAATTTTCATTTATTACACTTGGCTTGAAATACAAACTTAGAAAAAATTAGTTTGAAGGCATTGATTACAAACTTACAAAAAAGTAATTTCCAACATCCCCCAAGCTCAGGTAGACCCCATTGTAGAGATTAATCTAAGAAACTAAAAATATGAACATGACATCCTTTGACACATAGGTTATGCAAGTGTAGGTCCCATTGGAAAATAATTCTTCAAACCTAGTAGACAAATTTTCTAATGGACATCTCTTAGACAATGAGATACTATACATGGAAGATGTCCACAATGAGCCTCAAGGATACATTCACTCGAAAACATGTTGACAAATCCACTGAATTACATAGCTCCCTAATTGATAGGGTGACCAAAATTAAACATAAATTAACCCAAAGCAACATATTATATTCACATGTATAGTCAAAACCCATTTTTTCTTTAGGCACAGATTTAACCACAACCATCACAATATTGTTTATGGCACTATCTATTCCTATTAGTCAAAAATATGAAAAATTATACAACTACCAAGGGGACATCAAGAGGCACTCCAAATAGATCTACTTTAAGAAAACTTCCCACAGTCAATATAGCCCTAAAAAATCAACATGCCTCAATTATTCCAAGCAGAGGCTTGACTTGCAAGCCCTTTTGCTTTAAATGATGAAGTAATGCAACACATTCAACAAACACATAATTATCAAATATTATAACAATATCAACTATATGCTTCAAACTCAGATGTAACTACTTCAAATCAACAAGGAACCCAAACTAATACATTTGGGAGGTCCTCTTTTGGTTTTCCCCCAACCTCCATCACCCTTGAGGGATGCAAGGGATTGAACCTTACCAAAACCTTTCCTTAGAAATATGATTTTATGAACTATTCAACACCACACACTAGTGCCTTACATAGCTTATATGGACAGTTATATCACCCTAAACACTACCTTTGATGGAAGCTAAGATCATGCAACTCATCTTAAAGCCTTGGAAATATTTATAAAGATTTCATCTTAGAAAATAAATGGTCAACAACATGACCATCTTTCAAAACCTTATTGGAGACACCCTAGAATGGTATAGTAAACTGAAACCCACACCATTCTCAAATTCTAACCAACATTAGGTTTATGAAATCTACACCCAACAACTTATCATTATGTAGTCCTTTTTTTATGTCAATCACTGCTGAATTTAACCTATATTGTTGTTTTTCCACCTTGCCTTCATCCTTGATCTATATATTAGTATGTAATGCCTATAGATATATTGGGGAATACCATTGATATCTTTATCAGACATTGAAAATGTACTATTGTGCTTGGATAAAATTTATTAAGTGCATCTTTTTTGGCTCATTAGTGCTCTTGCTGTTAACATAGAAAATTTCATTAGTTGAATAAATCCATGTTTGGAATGCTAGAAATCAAATCAAAATTTGAAAATGTAGAGGTCTTGTATATCCAAATTACATTACGTGTTCTAAGATCTCTATTTGTTGTCACGTCAAGACAATTAAATAGAAGAAAATTTGTAAAGTCACAATTAGACTCTTCATTTGTAGTATTACTTGTAGTTTGATCCTCATCTAGATTTCTTGGGTGTTCGACATCCTTTTCAAGTTATAACAAGTTGGTTGAATTTATTTTCTATAGGAATACAAAGGTCTAAATATATTATTTGTGCTCTTCTTCCTTTGATTCTACTAATAAAGATCATCCAATAATGACATCAATTGATTTTTTTGGTAGAGGACCAATTTAAATTCATCTGTTACTTATTCCTTTATTTCATGTATTACTTGAGACATCTATCATTCCTTTGGCATTTGAGATGATGTTCTTCTTTGATAGGATGACCAAATAGATAGTGTCAAGATCTCCTCAAACAAGACAATCCTAAAAGTATTTATAGTATTTGGAGTATAGATAAGCATGGTAACCTAGCAATTAATTAATTATTGCATAAGTTAATATATCACCACAAGCAGGAATGATACTGCATTCTTATAGGAAAATAAATGAAAATGACATCACTTCATAAACTAGAGCACAAATTTAAAAAAAACATTTTGTGACCATAAATAGAAAAAGCCTAGATAAATTATAAGAGCTAGTTGATAATTTTAAGCCTATTTAACTTGATATTTCATACCCAATCAGAGAAGTAAAATGGTGATTTGTGAGACAGTGTGATTCACAACGGCATGAAAAATTTTAGAGCTCTATGTGACAACGAAATGTAGAGTTTACAAGGGCACAACAAAAAATGCACCGATCAAAAGGGCACAAAAATGTTTAGAGCTCTCTACCCTCATTTGGAGCTCTCCACCTCTTTTGCACGTAGCTCTACAATCGATCAAAATAAATGGGGAATGAATATGTCATTTTTTTTTTGTTTATAATCACATCGACATCAAAATTATGACACCAATGTTGGTATTACGATGACGCTAGGGACAATTGCAAAAGCATACATGAAAATCACCCACAAATTATATTGCCGTCACAATTTGACCCCAAATGTTGTAGCATTAGGAGTTGTGCTAACCCTATTAGGATTTAAAATAGAAGATGATTGAACCCACTATCCAAATAGCCTCAAAATAAGTCTTCATTAGACAATCTTTTGGACAAGTGCATCCAAATTTTTTGAACTAGATAAACAACAACTCCTCTGCAATTACAATTGCTTTGAAGCTTATAGTACATCCTCAAAATCAATTGTTGTTCTGATCAAATACAAATTTGCATCCAAGTTTGCATAACCATAAAATTATCTCATTGATGATTACAACCAATGAAACAATCTTTCCTTTATACCAATTCCTAAAACCAATATTGAGTTGACCTTGAGGCTTTCTCATTTTACAATAGGTTGTGTTGTATTTGCTAGGGGCCTGGTCATCTCCTTTGGAGGTACACTTGTCTTTCACTACATCATTTTTACACTAATATTATTTACATAATCAATGGACATGACATGCTTAATCTTAAGATCATTTCCTAATGGTGACACACAATAAAATCCATACATCTCCTAAATATTAGTCCAAAGTTTTATGGGAAATTAAGTTCTGGTATAAACTATAATGTTGTAATCAATTGTAAAAATTAATCATTCTTTAGCACGATCAATTTTATCTCCCCATATTGAATATTTCCCAAGTGTATCTACTGCACAATTTTAGAAAGGAAAGAAAAAGATGAACTTGCCTAAGATATGTTAAGATACCTTTTTGTAATGATTATCCTTATTAGAGACTATTGGTGTAAATAAGTATTTACTTATTACACTTACTTAAGTTTACTTAGGTTAATGCATTATTTAATTATTTTGCATTATTTTATTATTTATTTAGGTGAGACACTTAGGAGTTTGTGTACTCTCATGAGTTATGCAACTCTAATTATGCACATGGTATCTACAACACAAGAGTATGCATCATTCATCGAGTTGTCATGTTGACAACACAGTTATCCACACTCCTCATTTAGCACGTGTTGTCTACACGACTGATTTGTGTGATACACCATTATAGGCTTATCCTCACATCACTGCACTTAATTCTGTGCTTAATGGAGGATAACCCATATCTAGTGGACATGTGCCTCGTTGTATGACTTATCATGTTGCTGACTTCTATGTATTCTAGAAGCTCTCCTGAGGCCTTTATATATAAGCACTCCTAGTGTACTCTTAAGTTGGCATATTGAATGAATATCATCATTCTGATCATACTCTATCTATTTCGGTCTACTATGTGCTTGTGTTGAGTTCTTTAGATCTTGGGTGAATTCTAGCCTAGCCAAATTCTTACATGGTATCAGAGCTTTAAGGGAGATTCTCTACATATAGCCGTTCAAGACTATCCATGCTTCAACACCTTGACACGAATCTAGAGGGTCCGTAGAAATTGGGAGAATCCAAAGCTAGATTTGACCTCACTATTGCGTCTGGAGTGTCAATTCAGTGAAGATCAACTATAGATTTGCCTATGTTAGGTGAAAGTTGATTGTGAGGAAAATTTTGTTTTGCAAATCAGAACTTGGAGGCCCCAATTTGCAGTTCGGGTATGATCTAATTCAATATGATTATTTGTATTTTTTGATCTATTAATTCTCTGTATTTTCTAAACTGGTATTTTTGGGTTTTCAGATTTATTAGTTCAGGTAGGGAAATTTTTTTAGTTGAACCAGGCAGTAACACCTCAGCTCGGTTCTATATTTTGGTGTGGCAAAATATTATTTATTAACTCATAGGGACATTATTCATTATCACTGTAGGAAACATACATTATTAGGCTGTACTATGTACATAATCCGTCTGAGCGCATAAAAAAACTCGACAAATATTCCCCGTGGACTAGACTTCCCGACGCCTATAACATCCGACGAGCCTTTATTTTATTAGCCACAATAGTCTCTTTTTACATTGCCCAAGACTTTTCTGCCCATGTAATGTGGGACTATACCCAATAGTCCGACAACACACATACCAAAATATTTTGTGATTACTGACATAGGAAACTCATTTTTCGGTGACGACAGGCATGTAATAGTCTTTAGCGGAGGTTTAAATTTATCGATGCTTGTATAACTTTGTTCTCCAGTGCATTGGCATATATCGGTGACATTTGAGGTATATTCTAGAAACCACATAATAGTCACAGTCCCACGCCAACGTGGATACACATCATCCTCTACTTTGTCGATAGGGTAGACCCGCCATCTGTGCAATAATAGACACATTGCACCAGCAATGTTAACACATGGAACTCGTTGACTTAGCCACAACATGTCAGAAAATCTCCAATTCAACACCACATTGTTATCCAATGTCAGTAGTTTGTACGCCTATGTGGACCTCCAATCATCCGACACATCAGAGATACACCATTTTTTCTCTGCCTTGTCTGTACAATCTGTATAGTATGTATGTACAAAATCATCATGTTGACATCATCACCAAGCTTGGGTGCACTGATGCCATCAGTTCCTAAGCTTAAAATTGATGGCCATTTGACCTTCATTCTAATCCAAATTTGAACTCATACGATGATCGTATGGCTATCAAATTTAACCTTGTCATTCGTTGATGTAACCCCTCTCCAGATTGATTTTGGTTTTTGCAATTTGGCTTCGGGAGGGCATAACTTAGACATTCAGACTCCAAATTAGGTGCAATCTTTTTTTGAAATTGGGTTTTTCTAAACTTTTAAGTGATGTAACTCTTTTCTAGTTTTGGTGCACGAATTGTTCAGAAATTAAATTTTTTGGCGACTATACCTACATAATCCTGCATTTTGCAACTTCAAACACTCTATATGGGCACATCTAGAGTCAAAAATAGGTTCCATTTTTTTTGAAAGTGTGTTTTTTTTGTCTACTTTCTAGATCCTCAGTCATATTGTAGGGTTGTGGGGACAAAAGTGTCACTTTCAGCAATAGGGCCTTTCTTTTCTTTGTATTGCTTCAGAATTGTAGCACATTGTAAAGTTCCAGATTTGTACTCCTTTTAGAGGTTGCAACAAGAAAAATCAGAAGTCCACGAAGGCCAAAATTAGCAAGTGGCCCATTGTAATCGCACTACTGATAAAGTGCCCAAAGCATCTATTTTGGGGGGGTTTCTTGATTTAGTGAAAGGGGGGTGGGGGGTGTTCTTGGTGTTGTATTCTCTCTTTTCTGTACTTTTCTTTCATTTTCTACATTATGAAAAACTTTAAGTTTCCTAAATTAACTCCTCATAACTATGCTACATGGTCCATCAAAATGTGGTATCACTTAATGCATAATCGAGTTTCACAATATGTAGATGATACTCTTCCTAAACTAGTAGGTGATAATGTATTAGCAAGTGAAATTTTAGCTTGGGTAGCAACGGATAGGAAAATTCTAGGTGATATATGTTTGGGGGTAGATGATAAGATCATGTATCAAATCAAGAAGTGTTCTACATCCAAGGAAGCTTGGGATACCCTCGAAAGCCTTTATGGTAAAGTGTCTGAAGAGGATGTGTTCAAAATTGAAGATGAGCTGGTATCCTTAGATCCTAAGTCATATGAATCTATATAGGATTTCATCATCAAGGTGAATGAACTAAGGACAAAGCTTATTGATTGTGGGAGTTCTATAAAAGATGACAGACTGATCTATCTCATACATAACAAGCTGCCATTAGAGTATTCCACTTTTGTATCTTCTTTTAACATCTCAAAGACTACCTTAGTGTTTGCATACAAGAAAGCCACTTTTGATGAATATGCTAAACTTTTGGATGATGAAGAAAATAAGTTGATATCAATGAGGATTCTCAAATCACCTCAGTCCAATGCATTGGTGGCCAATGAGGGTTCTCAAAATTTAGCTGAACAATCTTCAAGTAAAGGAAAGGGTAAGAAGAAATGGAAGAGCAAATATGAGGATGTAGAAAAGACAACGCCACAATCTAATCAACAAGGCAAGTCCTCAAATTCCAACAAGAAAGGGGACAACAATAAGGAGAAGAAGAAGTGCGCTTATTGCAAGAAATTGGATCATGAAGAACATGAGTGTTATCTTAAGAAGATTGATGAATTGAACAACATCATGAGGAAACATAATGTTCCATTTCCTAATGCTTATAAGGATAAAGGGTCTTCTTTAGACTCAAAGGGAAAAGGGCAAGCACTAATGGAAAGTTCAAATTCTTCAAAGGAATGGATATTTGACTTAGGTGCCTCATATCATATGGGTTCTTCAATGAGGTACCCCACATCTTCATGGGAGATGATAGCAAAATGGAAGTTGAAGGAAAAGGAAACATGGAAATGGAAAATGGAGAGCTTCAAGACGTTCTCTATGTTCCAAACCTAAGTTTAAATCTCCTATCAATCTACCAAATCACTCACCTTAGAGATCGTAGAGTTGAGTTCCTTCCAGACTCAGTACAAGTGCACAGTCTTAAAGATGACTCCTTGGTTGTAGTGGGGAGAGTGAATCATAACAAAAGGTTGTACTCTTTCTCTCATTTTGTACCCAAGTCTCCTTCAAAGGCCTTGTTATCTCAATCTAATTCAAACATGAAATTATGGCATGAGCGGTATGGTCATCTTGACTTTTTCTATCTTCAAAAACTTTGCACAAACAAAATGGTCAAAGGTCTACCTCAAATCAACTTTTCTAAGGGTGAATGTTCAACAGATTCAGTGGATATGCATCTAGAGGGGAAGTTATAGAGAGGGAAGTCTTCAAGAGCACCAGGTTTTCTATAGATGGTTCACATGGTATTAGCAAGTCCTTTTACATTCAGCCAAGGTCGCTATATACTTATCTTTGTTGATGAGTTTTCAAGATACACTTGTGTCTACTTTCTTCATAACAAGAATGAAGTGTTGGACAAGTTTCTAGCCTTCAAGAATCATGTAGAACAGAAGTCGAGGAAAGCCATTAAAGTACTCTAAATGGATACTAGAAGTATGTATGTGAATATAAGACTTATGGACTTTTGTAGACTCAAGGGTATTGATCTTCAAACTCTGCCAGCATTCAGTCCGCATAAGACAAATGTTGCAACTTTGAGGATCTGAACTCTTAAGTCTATAGAAAGTTGCATGATCCATGCCAAGTCTCTAGATCCATCATTAGAAGTTAAAGCAATCTCTAGTGCCACTCACATTCTTAATTGTTCTCCTTATCCAACCTTAGATGGAAAAACTCCTTTTGAGGCATGGTGCAGAAAAAAACCTATTGTGACACACTTCAGAGTCTTCAGTTGTCCTGCATGGGCAAAGATATCTTCCAAGGGATGCAAGGCATAGTCTCCTTGACCTTGTACCTTCATTGGTTATGAAGACGATGTGAAGGCATACAAACTTCTAGATCTAGAGACACGTCAGATTTTTGTGGAGAAGGATGTATACTTTGAGGAAAGTTCACCAAGCTTGTCCTCTACTCCTCTTCACACATCATACATAGTGGAAATTGATAGTGACACCAACGATAGTGCTTCAACAGATTTAGACATGTGGGTTTCTATTGACAGTTGCAGTGAGAGGTTACTACATTAGTTCAGTTTGCATGCATACATCACCACAACGATAGGTCCAACATAATAGGGTACATTCAGTCTTCCAGATACAGGTTCAATGACAGATTTGGGAGATAGTATTGATGATCTGCCTCTTCTTCTTGATGCAAAATTACCTTCTTTAGTTGTCAGAAGGGCTCCATCCGACTCTCTTGTTCATTCCCTACATGATAATCCTTATAGGTTGAAGTGATTATGGATACTTATTATCAGCAGTTGCAGCAGGGTTCTTCATCAGTTGTAGAGACAGATAGTTCTTCGGGACAGGTTCTTCAGCCATTTGAGCAGGTTTCAAAGACATCACTTATCCATGGGATTCTTTCCACACACAACGAAAGTGTCTCATTTGTACCCTTGGCATTGTTTCTTCCTAAGGGGAGGAACACCATTCTGTAGTCTTGGATCAACTTCTTCATCACAACAATCACTGTTTGGCATTCTTCTTTGGGGGCGGTGGGGAGCCTATCCTATCTCTCTTCTTCTTCAAATAATTCTCTTATGTATATATTGGATGTATGTCGTAATTGGGGGGTCTTGATTACTCCATCCATCCATGCATCCCTATTTATTTCTCTTTTTGGGGGAGGGTTTTTCCCATGAGGTCTTCCCTCTTTCTCTGCTTTATGAGAGATTGCATATCATTATGTACATGGACACCTAACATGGACTAGTAGCTGGGACCCATTGTGCATTTCATCCAAGATTTCGTAAGCTTAAGGGCATTCACCTAAGTTGCACTTAAGGGGGGATGTTGGTGTAAATAAGTATTTACTTATTACACTTACTTAAGTTTACTTAGGTTAATGCATTATTTAATTATTTTGCATTATTTAATTATTTATTTAGGTGAGACAGTTAGGAGTTTGTGTACTCTCATGAGTTACACAACTCTAATTATGCACATGGTGTCTACAACACAGGAGTATGCATCATTCACTGAGTTGTCATGTTGACAAAATAGTTATCTGCACTCCTCATTTAGCACATGTTGTCTACACCACTGATTTGTGTGATACACCATTGTAGGCTTATCCTCATATCATTGTACTTAATTTCGTGCTTAATGGAGGATAACCCATATTTGGTGGACATGTGCCTAGTTGTATGACTTATCATGTTGCTGACTTCTATGCATTCTAGAAGCTCTCTTGAGGCCTTTATATACAGGCACTTCTAGTGTACTCTTAAGCTGGCATATTGAATGAGTATCGTCATTCTGATCATACTTTGTCTATTTTGGTCTACTGTGTGCTTGTGTTGAGTTCTTTAGATGTTGGGTGAATTCTAGCCTAAGCCAAATTCTTACAGAGACCACTACATAAATATGAATAAGAAGTATCATGATAATCTCCTTTAAACATAAATTTTATATATATATATATATATATATATATATATATATATACACATACACAAATTAATAAGATGAAGTGAAGTCATCTTACAAATATTTTTTTTCCATGTCTCAATTTTTGGAGTTATCAACTAAAGCGTAAATAAATGATACTTGAGTGTTATTATAGAAAATGTACATATATAGCTTCTTAAAGCCTATTTTTATATTTCCAAAGTCTACTTTATCTCTACAAATATGTATTTAAGGAGAAATTTATTAACTTGAAAGGAAAAAAGGTAGTATAGACTTCAATAAGTAATATTAGACAGTTGTCTTAAAATCTATAAACAACTAACCTATACCACCATGAAGTGCTTAAATTTACCTTTCTAACATCTCTACAAAGTTTAAAATGTAACTTTTATTCAATTCACGCTTCTTAAAAAAACCTTATTTAGGTATATAATATAGAGGCACCACTACCCACTAAGGGTTGTTTTGAAATATACATACATATGTACCATTAAATCTAGGTGGATGCTATGGAAAACTAGCCCAAAAGGAATGAATTTGTAGAAGGGGATGGCAATTTATATAGACAATCTTTCCATAGGTGGATAGAGGTAGTGGTGATCATGAAATTTAGTGGAGCCCAATGCCAACCTAGTGTATAAACCCTAGTGGGTAGGGGATGAGCATGGGCTAATGCCCTACATAACCCTACTCTAAGAAATTTATAAAAAATAATATTTTTAAATTAAAAATCTTGATTGTACCTCATTAATGTGATTGTTGATACAATGGATGACACAAGATGAAGATGCATACTAGTATGATGTTGATGTAGATAGAAAAGGGTTACTCTACAAATAGATTTGATAGTGTCATCAATACATTAGATCTATATAAATAAATCTAAATGGATTGTTTGGATTACACAACTATTTATTAATTCATAAATTTTCCTCAAACATTAAAAAAAAAATGGTATTTTAAAAAAGACTCCAAAGAGTGTTTTACATGAAAGTATAGAATTTTAGGACTTACAAGTTCAATGGTGACATTTATTTAGTCTAAAAATGCACCCGATAAAAGTTCATGTCTAAATCAAATGCTCTTAAATTTGAAAAAAGTTTTTGTATATTTGAAACTCTAATACTATGTAATCATCACCCATTACATTCAACTTGTTACAATTACCTATAGAAATGATCTTGTACAATAAAGAAACAATAAATAAATAAATCGATTTTAGATGTTAAAGAAATACACCCCGCCTTAAATATATAATTAATACATAATGTAAATGAGAAGCCTTGCTTATATAAATAAGATGAAAGATAAGAGAATATAAACTTATAAATGTATCTTAATCATATGACAATGAAATACAAAAAGTAAGCAATCTTATAGATACATTAAATTAAAGTAAATAAATGTAAATGTAATCTAAAGAGTAAACCTATATATATAATATTAATTTAAGCCTTAGTAGATTTGACTATATACTATGCAATAAATTAGTTAAAACACCTATTTTTAAACTAGACATAGGAAAATGAGCCAGGCATATAGTGGAGAGACACTTCAATGGGAGATTCATGAAAGCACGACATATAATATTTGAAAATGAGTCTCTAGGCTCATAAGTATAAAGGTCGATAAAGAGTAGAGGCATATAATACTAGGGATTTTTTTTTAATGTACATTATGTGGAATTATACTTTTTAAATAATTAAATTGACTATGACTTTAAAGATATTAGATGTGCTTGACAAGTTTTGGTTATTAGATTAAAACAAATACATACAATAATAATAAGTGAAGCATATGATATGTAAGAGAGTTATTAAAGAATGAGTGATAACGGTAAAACTTTCATAGAGTATAGAATGAATATTTGACCCACTTATCAAGGGTGTACATTGAATGACTACTTATTTAATTTAATAAATAGTGTTGGTTTGTCATTATAAATTGGATCCAATTATTAAAATGACTTCTAGATTTCAATAGCTTTTGTCATAAAGATAAAGGTTAACTATGACCCTCGAGAGATTTGTATTTCTTAAAAGAATTTATTGGGATAACTATTGAGGTGTTCTCATAACGATAATTATTATGAGTTATCATACACTTTACATTTTTTTTTTCTCATTATTTAAATTTTAGAAATCTTTGTTTATAATCTTTAAATTTCTTAAATTTGTTCTCTAATCTTTTTTAATCATAATATGTATAGATGGTTTAATATGATTAATAATGTGATTAATTTATAAATATATTTTATATACAAGTTTTATATATATTTGAAGATTATTTATACGAGTAATTAATTTTTTTTAAAAAATTCTAATTTCTTATTTTAAAATATATGATAAATACTTATATATAATCTGTAAACATGTTAGGCTGTAAAAAATAACTATTAATTTTAGGAATGTTAGACGACATTAAATATTACAGAAGCTAGTGATTTAAAATATATATTTTAACTTAAACAAAAAATTAAGGTGTAGTAATAAGGAACACCTTAATAGTCTTTTTGTTGGTTCAAACTTGATATTTAGAAAATTTGGATAGTATTTTTCAAATCCATCTAAATCCATTTTGATGTCTTTGACTCCAACTTAATTGAATCTAGAGAGCATTCATCTCTTATTTGTGATCCTTAAAACTACTCACACAAGATAGATGAAAATTGCATGTCAGGTTATCTCACCCATCGAGTCTTGGTTTTGGACAAGCAATCCAATATGTTACAAAATCATAAAATGAAAACTTATTTTTTTATTTTATTGATGAGCTTGTAAAAAACACATATTGTTAGGGATTAAATAGAGTAATATGACAATTTTAACAATTTTTTTTGAAATAATTATCAAAGAAAAAAAAAAAAAAAATGCTAGCAGTTGGTGGTGTCGTTGATGTCAACCTGCGACTTTATGGTTGTTGAAAAGATTATGATTATGAAGTCAAGCTGTCATATACTTATAACTTCATAAATATTTTTTATGGTAAAATATTATTGAAGATTCTCAGTGCTCACTTGATGTTGACTTTAGGATAGAAAAAACATGGATCCCTTCACAAATGCTTAGAAATACAATTTAATACTTATCTAATGCATTGAACACTTGATCTCATCTTAGGCCTTGAAAATATGAAATAGTAGTTGAAAGCTTGAATTGTCTTGCGTTTCTTTCTTTTGAATAAGATGACATGTCAAAATGAGGGGTGATAACTTGCCTATAAATATATCCAGACACTTTTAGGCTATTAAACTAGAATGATGTCAATGTAAGTTTCAAATTCCCTCTAAATAAAAGTTTAAAATTCCACTATTTAAATTTGGGTCTAAGTATTTGGGGAAGGATCTTACCAAGTTATAGCCCAATCCTAAGAAGAAGTAAGATGATGCTAGAGTAAGAGGTTAATTTAATTTAATTTATTAAATTACCTTTACTCCCTTCTTAAGATTTCACTTTATGCACCTTGCATTTCCATTTAATAATTAATTAGTGATTATTAAATGTCATTTACCTCTTAGGATTTCCCTTTTAGGGTTTCAATCTCCTTCATAAGGATTGATCGGTTGTAAATTCATTCATTCTGTTTTGCACAAGTAAATTCAATCTTCTTGTTTATTGAGCAAACCCTTCTCTCTCTCTCTATCTTTCTTTCTTCCTTGTAATAGGTTATTTGCATGTAAGAAATCCAGGGATCTATGAATTTTTTAATCATAAAATTCTACATGGTATCAGAGCGTTGCTTGCAGCTGCCTGTTCTTGTTTGAAGAAAAAAGAAGAACGAGGGTTTGATAGAACCAATTTGGTGTTTTCCAGGTATTTTTGTGAAAATAGTGGGGTCTCCAATTTTTAGAACACTGTGAGACCAAACAGACCCCACGATTGGATTCAAAAGGCATCAAAACCCCCATTTTTATATAAAGTTTTGTCAATTTTGGACAACATTGACCTGGGAGGCAATTTTTTTTGCATAACAGGGCCACACGACCTCTACATACACTCTAGGGCAAGATTTTTTATACCAAAAATTACAATTTTATTATTATATAAAAGTCTTTTCTGATGCTGACAGTTTAGTTTTTTAGTGGAGCAGTTTACTAACCGTTGGCGATTTCGGTAACCACCAGCAGTCACCACCTGCGGTTACCTCGACTGTAGTAACTCTCCACCGGGCAGTCATCGTCGCTCCACCGTGTGGCCTCTAGCTCACCACTGCCACTAACCTCCCACCTTCAGCTATGCCAACCTTATGCCACTAGAACACCACTAGTGCACCGCTAGGGCACCACCACCAGACCACCATGGTGTGAACTTTTTATTTATTTATTTAAGAAAAAAATTGTTTATCAAACCGGTGGCCCTGTCTATTTTTTTACAATAATTTGAGCATACGGGGGTCTTTTTTTGATTTGAAAGAAGCATTGGAAAGATGGTTTAAAGATGGAGACAATGCTATAGGTATTTTTTTGGCATTTTTTTCTAGTTCGGTACCCTTTTTGGCACTTGAATTTTGATGATGTCTTCAATCTTTTGGGAGGCGTAACTTGTTCATTATAGCTTTTTTTTTCGAACTGAAAAAATTTTTAGAAAGCTCTTCTCGAGCCTTATCCAGATTTTCTTCTATTTTCATAAGTATTTCTCAAAGGCGCATTTGATACTCAAACTGAATCATTTTTGCTCTCTTCTTGTTTACGCATTCCTTCTAGTAGTTGGTGTTTAGTTTTTTGTATTGTGGGGGGTGTTTAATAAACTAGAACATTTTTTTAAAATAATACAACACCTTCTAAAACAATGGGTGAGACCTCTTATTGTCTAGAACTTCTAACCCCTCATAACTATCACACATGGAAGACCTTGATGGCGTGATTTTGTTAGAATATATAGTCCACCAATATAAATGAGAGGGGTGGAGTGAATCAATTATCCAACTATTATCATAATTATCAACTTAAAAAAAACTTAACCATATGAGCAATATAATAAAAAATCACAAGAAGATACTCATACTCAATAACACCAGATATGTTCACTAGGGAAACTCTTGATCAGAGGGAAAACCCTAGTGGGGATGGTACCCACAAGATGATGTACTAATATAAATATTCCTTGTTAAAGGATGGACCCTATTAAGAGTCTATAACAACATTCAATACATATCAATTCTTGATCGGAGACTTTGAGTCCCTGTTAGGAGATTCCAACCCTATTAGGAGTTGTGTCAACCCTATTAGTAGTTGTGGAAGACAACTGGACCCACTGCCCAAACAAATTCAAGGTTAAGACCAATGAACCCACTGTCCAAATGATCTTTGTATTATTCCTTGCAAAATAATAGAAATGAATAGTACTTCCTTCCTCTATCTTGTCAATCAGACCTCTGCTCCTACTAATCTTGTAACTAGATCACAAAACTCACATCCAATAATCCCTTGGATCGATTACTCGCATTCAGTAAAACACTCTACTCCTTTTTTGCACTTTGCACTTCATACCATGCTTCATTCTTATTTCAAATAAGGAAAAGATCTTTCCCTTATACCATATCTTCAAAATAATTCCTTGAGTTAGCCTTGAGGCTTTCCCAATTAATCATAATAAGATAATTAATTAATTACAATTATAATAGCACTATTAGCTAATAGTCTAGCCAAAACTTCATACGTGCAATACTAGGGTGTGTGCACTTGTTGATGTCACCAACAGACTGTCCTCTATCACTATCTGACTATGAATCTCTTCATTACATCTCAGATGTAAGATAGCAAACAAACATTAGGAACTAATTTTCTAATGCTCTATTTTTGTACTACTCTCTATAAATCAGGTACAACTTCCATATGTGTTTGACTTATGTGTTGCACATTGAACCACATCATTAGGAAACCGTGTTGAACATGTCCATGACCACACATCACCAGACAAGAAACACCTTTTATGTACAACTACAATATCTCCCCCTTTGGAATTGATGACAATATAGATGAAAAACATCTAAGTTCCAAGAATACTAAAACAATACTCTTCTACTGCTAGTGTTCTCATCTTCTCAAAACCTCTTCATTAATCAAGTCTGAAATTTCTTTGGATAATTGCACGATTCTTTTTCTTTTTAGGAACAATAATAGTTGTTCACAGTAAACAACTCACAATACATCAAGTGCATATCTCCTAGAGATATTCCTTCTTCCTTACATGAATCTTTCTAAATCTCCCTAAAGAGATATCTCTGCCCCATTCAGGTACAACTTTCCCATTCATTCTTAGGAGTTCTTCTCCCCCATTACTTAGGAGATGTTTTTCATGCATTTTCTCCCCCATTGACATCAATGTTAAAGGCCTCAATATGATAGTCTACCAATTGTTAGTAAACTGTTCCAAGTCTTCAACCATCTTGAGTGTCCAAAGATACTATTCAAAACCAAACACCAAGAGTCATCAAGACTAAGCTCATGTTAGATACTCCCCCATACATGAAGCATCAAAATTCAGTCCATTCTAAAAATAATGCTCTATACCATTGGACTGATACACTTACTACATCATCTACTCATAAGTAGGTAGGGGCATAACCCCAAGCATACCTGTTAAGTACTCAAATGTATCTTTAGGTAAGGGCTTCTTAAAGATATTTGCAATCTGATCTCTTTTTCTGATGCTTTCTTTCTCAACAAATAATACTTAATAGATATATGCTTAGTCTTAGAATGCAATACAAGATTCTTAGACATACTTGCTATAATTGTGTTATCACAGTAACTGATAATAGGTTATGCAAACTTAATTCTAATATCCTTCAACATCTGTTTCATCCACATTACTTGGTTATAGTTATTTGCTGCTGCAATATACTTTGCCTTAGCTATACTCTGTGAAATACAATATTACTTCTTGTTTAGCCAAGAAACCAATCTTTCTCCAAGAAAAAAATGCTCCATCACTGGTGCTCTTTTTTTCATCCATACTGCTTGCCCAATCTGCATCAGTATATACACATAGAGTGAAATCACTCGATCTATCATACCCCAAATTTCATAGTCAAATGTTCTTTTCAAAAATTTGAATATCCTCTTTATTGTTACATAATGATACTCCTTAGGATCAGCTTGAAATCTAGCTACAATACCAACTACATTTTCTTTATCTGGTTTGGTGTGAGTCAAATATTGCAAACTTCCAATCATGGACCTATACTTCTTTTGCTCTACTGCAGTTGTCTCATCTTTGCTGGATAACTTATGACCAATTGTCATAGGTGTACCAATATGTTTACAACTTTCTAATCCAAACCTTTTCAACAAGTCCTTTAGGTAATTAGCTTGTGAAATTAAAATTCCTTCACTGTTCTGCACAATATGCAATCATACGAAAAACTTCATTTCTTCTATCATGCTCATTTCAAATTCATTCTTCATTTCTTCAGAAAACTTATCACTTGCTTCATCATTTCCTCCAAATATTATGTCATAAAAAAATATTACTATTATTAGCAAATCATTCTCAATTTCTTTCAAATACAAGTTACTATTTGGCCATACCTTTAGCAAATCCAAGCTTTTCCAAATAGCTATGCAACCTTGCATACTAGGTTCTAGGTGCTTGCTTTAGACCATATAGAGCTTTTTTTAGTCTGTATACCATGTCTTTGTCTTTTTTCAGAGGGTATCCTTTAGGCTGCTCAATGTATACCTCTTCTTCAAGTTCTCCATTGAGGAAAGCTAATTTAACATTCATTTGATAAACCTTAAAGTTCTTATTTGTTGCATAAGATAGGAACATTCTCATTGCTTCCATTCTAGCTACAAGGGGCATATGTCTCCTCATAGTCTATGCCTTCTTGCTATGAATATCTATTGCATACAAGTCTAGCCTTGTTCCTTATAACTTCTCCTTGCTCATTCATATTCATTTTGAATACACTTTTGCTAGGAGTTGTCAACTTAACTCTTTCTTTTTCTCTAGGCTCAGATCTATGCTCTTCAAACTGATTCCCATTCTACAAATCATATTAGTCTCAATGATAAATTCCAAAATTTCATGGTTAGCCTTTGGATCAACAATAGTTTCCAAAGCTATCTCTTCTACTACTTCCTCTTCATTAACCAATTCAAGCTCATTATCTTTAACATCATAGTCATTCAAAAATATTTCCATACTTGCTTTATGTTCTTCATCTTCATCAAAAAGTGATCTCTTTTTAGATTTTATTACTCTCTTAGGACATCTAGACGAAAAATGACCAAAATATTTACATGTCCAAAAAAACAAAAATTTCCATACCTTCTAGCTCACTTTTCATAAGTAGATCAATACTTTCCTTGATGTTCTTGTCTTCTTTGGATCTGAATATATCTTTACTTGTGCCTCTATGCTTTTGTATGCAACAAAAGGATTCTAGATCTGGAAACTCAAGGCTTAGTTTTGTACACAATTCTGATATCTCACCAAGAAGCTCCATCTTTTGGGTGTCAAAATTTCCTCCATCTGTCTTAGGACTATCTTTTTTGAAATGACCCACCACTGGTCTCCCAAAACTTTTAAGATTTCACTTCAAGGACCTGCTATTCTACTACTAATTTTTAGAATATATAATCCACCAATATAATTGAGAGGGGGGGCAAGGTGAATCAGTTATCCAACTATTATCAAAATTATCAACTTTAAACAAACTTAACCATATGAAAATATAATTAGAAACTACAACAAGATACTCATACACAATAACACCATATATGTTAACTAGGGAAATCCTTGATTAGAGGGAAATCCCAAGTGGGGATGGTACCCACAAGATGATGTACTAATATAAATATTCCTTGTTAGAGGATGGAACCTGTTAGGAGTCTATAACAACATTCAATACATATCAATCCCTATTAGGAGACTTTGAATCCCTATTAGTAGTTGTGGAAGACAGTTGGACCCACTATCCAAATAACTTCAAGGTTAAGACCAATGAACCCACTATCCAAATGATCTCTGTATTATTCCTTGTAGAATAATAGAAATGAATATTACTTCCTTCCTCTATCTTGTCAACTAGACCTTTTCTCCTTCTGATGTTGTAACCAAATCACAAAACTCACATCCAATAATCACTTGGGTTAATTACTCACATTTAGTAAAATACTCTACTCCTTTTCGCACTTCACACTTCATACCATGCTTAATTCTTATTTCAAGCAAGGAATTTTTTTTTCCTTTATACCATATCTTCAAAATAATTCCTTTAGTTGGCCATGAGGCTTTCTCAATTAATTATAATAAGATAATTAATTAATTACAATCACAATAGCATTTTCGACTCACAGTCTATACAAAACTTCATACGTGCAATACTAGGGCTTGCACACTTGTTGATGTCACCAATAGAATTTCCTCTGTCACTGGTTGATTGCACATCTCTTCATTGCATCTTTGATGTAAGATAGCGAACAAACATTAGGAGTTACTTTCCTAATGCTCTTTTTTTGTATTGCTCTCTGTAAATTAGGTACAACTTCTGTACATCTTTGACTTACATGCTATGCATTGAACCACATCATTAGGACACAGTGCTAAATATGTCCATGAATGCACATCACTAGATAAGAAAGACCTTGTTTGTACAACTAAAATCTCTCTTTGTTAATTTGATAGTCTTCACAGACTTACTGCTATGTTGACATCAATGAAAAACATAGTCATGAATGCAACATGTCAATACTTTCCAATGATTAGGATACTCCCCCAAAGTAGTATTATCAACATTCATGCTAATACACTTCTCTGGTCAAAAGGGTTATGGTCTTGTTTAGATATAGTGTAACCAATATTTTAGAGTCAATACCAAATTTTTCAACACATGAACAAGATGGATGAGATAATGGGGTTGATTTCTTTACATGTATCCGACAATCCACAGTTTCATCTTGATGGGTATAATACCCCTATAGCTATGTGGACCAAGCTTGAAGGCTTGTTCAATATAGTGAATGAGTTCAGGATATTTCAAATCGAGGCATATCGTACCTCTCTCATACTAGATTGTTTTCCTTCTATTGAGAAATTTTTGATGAAGTTCAATCAACATAGATCTTTATTGCAAGGTTGTGGGAAAACCAAGATTGACACTAAGTACATTTATCCAATTCTTTCTAAGCTTCATGGAAACTTTCAAATTTTTGCTTCTAACTTCTATTCTACCAAAGATGCTTTAGGTAATAGATTTACCATGCCATCCTTTAAGGTTTTTTGTGAAGAGTAGGCTAAGATATCTCAGTTGGATTCTCTCATAGGATTACAAACTTATGCATTGGTAGCTTGACCATCTTCAAGGATGAAGGAGAAGACACAAAAATTTCATTCTATAAAGTCTTAGATTGATTCTAGCACTCACAGTTTATCAAGGCCACCTTAGGTAAACCGTAGCCAGAAAGACTAAAGTGTGCTCATTGTAATAACCCTAATCATGATGAGTCACATTGCTATGTACCCAAACCCATGGGACATGTAAGGGGTATCAAGACATGTTTTCCATACCAGGTACTCCTTGGGATATGTAACCTATAGGGAAAAATGCCATATTAACACTTCTAATTTTTTTGGAGGCAAAACAACACAAATTTTCCATGTTGGATTTTAATTTGTGTAACAACTTCTTGTTTGTGAAGCATAATTAAATGTGTCATTAGTTTGAAAGTTTTATATGATATTGTCAATTGATTAACGCTAAACAACAAACTACTAAACCTTATCACTATTTAGGTTAGAAGTTTAATATTTATCATTTGCAATATGTTGTTAAATGATTTATGATCTTCATATTCATATTTAAAGTCTTCCTTCTTTCTTATGTATTGAGATTCAAAACATATAGAATTTTAAATTTTTTAATTTTCATACAGCATATATATTCTTTCAAACATATTGCAAATTTGAAATTGAAATAGTGAAAACTTACACATTTGCAAACATATCACAGCTCTTGAAAACTCTAAATGGCATGACTCATATTAGATGGCTATGTCAAACAAGTTTCATATTTGACTACTCTCCTTCATAAGAGCAACATTGATATTCCTTCTCCTTCTCATAGATTGGATTCATCATCATCATTTCATTTAGATTGTAAATATATAGGAAAGGGTAATGCACTATGTGCAATTGCTACTCCACCCTCTTCTAGATAGTTATTGAATTTAGGTGCTTAACACCATATGACATCTTCTAAGGATTTGTACTTTTCTTTTGAGACTTCTCCTAATCCACACATTTTGATGGGGAACAACATGTTGGAATATTCAAATATGGAAAGAGTACTTATGAGAGGGGGGGTGAATCATAAGTATCATACTTTAGCCAATAAAACTTTTAACTGAAAGTAAATTGCATGCATGTAAGTATATCAAATAATCATGAAACCAGACACATGCATCAATAACACTTAACACTAGAATTTGGTAACCCAGAAACCCTCTAGGAATAAGAAGGTAAAACTGGGGTGGGGATGATACCCACAAAAAAATACTGCAGCAATATTGTTCAACCACTTCTGATGGTTTGCCCTGTTAAAGGCTTGCCCTGTTAAAGGCTTTACACCGTGTCAATAGTGACCTGGTTAGAGGCTTTCAAACACTTAACATGAAGTGTTACCCTGTTAAAGGATTTTATCACCTAGTTAAAGGATTTATCAAAATAGCTGTTAAGCTAACCTATCACCATAGGATTTTTATTCTAATACAATTGCTAGAAAGTATTAGGTACAATAAACCTGACTGATTACAATCCTTGATTGCTGATTGTAGGCACTTGTTCTGCTTTCTCTGATCTGGATCCTTTTGTGATCTAATAATCCTCACTTCTAAAAATAGACTTCCTTGTGAACCCTTGTATATCTTCTCATACCTCTTATCTCTTTTTTCTTATTAACTTATGTCTTCTTATATAGAAGTCTGATTTGCCTTTACCGCTCAATTCTCCCTCTTCAATTTTAGGGTTTCAAAATTGATTAGGTAGGATACAATGTATCTACCCCATATCTTGTTTTCTTCTTGAAACTTCACCAGTTATATCTTAAAATTTTTCTACATGGTGTTTTGTGCCACCAACTCATCATTCTTATCTTCCTTTTAATTCACAAATTTCTAGATAACAACCTTGTCGGCTTAGATCTGGCGAATCTTTGATTTCCTAAATAATGCAGCAACTCGACATTATTGAGTTACTGGTACTCGGCACCTCTGTGTTACTCGACACCTATACCAGCTCGGCACTTGAACTTACTCGGCACTTGATTCTACTCGGCACTTGATTCTACTCAGCACTTGAACTTACTCGGCACTTGATTCTACTCGGCACTTGATTCTGCTCGGTATCCAATGTGGAATATGATTAAGTTTGTTGGCACTCAAGTGTCAAAAACATTATGATGTTAACAATCTCCCCCTTTGACATGAGTGACAAAAACACTTAACTGACCTTATAAGTGCATTTACTAATCTGATTGGTATGTACATATTGAAAACTTTGATCAAAATTTATGTCTTACAATCTTACAATATATACCTTAAAAATTTTGTAACTCCCCTTGAGTTGATTGTGCCTTATCTGTATATTATTTGTGTATCAATGCTCCTCCTTTGTATTTGTTCTCCCCTTATTAATCCGTATCTCCTCCTTTACAATCTATATCTCCCCCTTTTTGACACTTATGTCAAAGAGTGTTTAAGGGTTAAGACCATATTTGGCCAAGAATGTGCTATTTACCTCCATAATCATTCTGAGAGCTGCATCCCAATTATTCAAAGCAATTTCTAGTGACTTATGCTGGATGGCAGTCTCACCAGCAAGATGAACAAGTCCATCTAATGTAGAAAGATTTGGATCTTTCTTGAGTACATTTTCAGCATATACTTGCTCTTTATGGAGTATCTCTAAATGTGGGGTAATGGAGGACTGGAGTTGTATTACTTTGGCCTTGATATTGGCCTCATCTGCTGCTAATACAACTATTTCTTTATTTGTGTGAAGTGATTGAGCAAAATGCTTCACACTTTGAGCTGGATCACTTGGTAGTTGCACACTTGAAATGTTTAAGTTTCTTTCCAAGATCAGTATTTTTTGGCTTGTTTCTTGTGTAAAATATGAAAAATCACACAACATTTTGTATAGTGAGAATATATTCTCAAGTACCTTCTTCACCTTATCGATGAGCTTTGCCAATTCTACTTGTGAAAGTGCAATTTGTCTTGATATTTTCTCGTTCACTTTCCCTTGAAATTTCTTTTCTGACCATAAGTTTTGCACTGGTTTCTAGGTCTTCATTTTTCACCTGGTGAAAAATATTTTTTAGTTGCTCTGTGATATGCTTCGACTCATCTGGTGATTGCAAACTGAAGGCATCCATAAAGATTTCCTTGATCTCATAAAGTGTTTGCTTATTTTTATACTCTTTCCTAAGTATTTCCTGTCTTTTCCTTCTATTTAGTGCATCCTGCACTTCATTGATTTGATCACTGGTTATTGATTTTGAGTCATAACTTGGTATGACTATCTCTTCATCTAATTCAGGGTCTCCATAGTGAAGTACCCTTGCAACTCTGGCAGTACTAGATGATGGTACTGAAATCTGTAATGGCTGGTGTGAAGGAGTCCCCGAGGTAGGAAAATTTATTAGTGTTTGTATTGCCACCTGTTCTTTAGGGGTTTTTACTATTTCCTTCTCTTTCTGTTTACCATGATCAATTATTGTTATCTGTGGAAGTGAACCTTGTATTTGTGCTGTAGGATCAGATGTAATGGTCTATCCTATTTGTTCTTTTCCTTGTTCTACAACTGCACTTTGCTTTTGTCTTGCAGCATCAATTATACTAGTTGGTATTTCAAATTGACTACTAGTAGTTGTGATAGAAGGTGGTTCTTGTGTATTCACCTTATCTTTTACTGTACTTTCTACTAGTTTCTGAAACTCATCTATACTGACCAATACTGGTTTTGTACATAATATTGCTTGTTGTGTTGACTGGTCAAGAATTCTTTTCAGATCTTCTGTAGTTAATGGATTGACATTCTGACCAGAAGTATCAGGAACATCAGTAATTGTTATAGTATCTGCAAGTGGAATGGATGCTTATGGAGGGCTAGGGGGTGGCAATTGTGTGTCTTGCACACTCTGATCTAGTTGCTCCTCTTGTTCAGCTGTTGCCATTGTATCCTATTTTTGTGTCTTTTCCTCCTTTCCATCTTTCTTTTCTTCTTCTCTCTTCTCTTCTTCTCTTCTCTTTTCTTCTTCTTCTTTCCTCTTTTTCCTCTCTTCTATTGGTATGGCTGCTTCTTCCTTGTATTCTTCCTCAAGAAAATCTTCAATCTTTTTATACAAATTCTTCCACGATTTTATTGTTCTTTGAACAATCTCTTCCATTCTGTTTTGAAGTATAAAGAATGCCCTGTATTTGGGTGTGAACATGTTATTATGCCTTTTGACTGCTTTGCTAATTTTTTCTCTAGTCAAATTTGGCAATACACTGGCTAGGGTTGATTCCCTCATCTCCTTCTCCATTTTAAAGCAAAAATGCCATCTGTCTTCTATAATTTTTGACAGCTCCTTTGGCAATTGACCATCTAGTTCAAGTGGGGTGCACTTGAACTGTGCCATCATTCCATACACTGTTTCTTCTATCTTATTTTGTTCTTCTTTATTAAATTTACTAAAATCAACTTTATTTAAATTATTCAAGTCACCACTTGCAATCCTTTTACATAGGGTATCAACTGATGAATTGCTTACCTCTTTTGGTTGTTCTTCGTCATCAGTGTCAGGTTGAGCCACATACTTTCTTCTTTTCCTCGGCTCTTCCTGAGATTCCTTGACTTATTTTTTCTTGGCAACTTCCTCTTTAGCCTTTTGAGTAGAGGCTCTTGTTGATGCTCGTGTTGTTGGCTTTTGAGGTGATCGAGTCACATCTTTCTTCGTTCTGGGCTTCGCTGAAGTCTGTTATGTTGCCTTTCTCTTCTTTGGCTCGGCTTCAGTTGGTGCTTCCTTGGCTTCTTCTTCCTCTGCACCTTCTTCCTTGTCTTCTCCAAGACCTTGGGTTAGTTCTATTGGCCCTTGTTCCCGCTCATCTTCATCCTCACTGTCATCTTCTTCTTCTTCTGCATCAGCCTCAATTTCTTTGCCAATCTTCTTCTTGATCTTCTTGACTAATTTATCTTTCTTCTTCAATGCAGAAGTAGTTTTTAATTCCATGTTTATTTTTTATCTTACCACATCATAAGTGCCAAAATGTGGTGCATTTTTATCTGCTTCCTCTGCCAATAATGCAATTATTGCTACTGATGCCTCATCAATATTGATTTCATATCCAAATGGCCTTAGCCATCTTAACCTTGGAATTACTACTTGAATGTAAGTAAAATCTATGTTAACTAAGAAACATATGTCATTTGTATGCTTTTCTATTAATGAAGCTGGTATCATTGACCTTTGCTTCATGGATTTCTTGAAATCCTCAAAATAACCTGTCATTTGGGCATCAAAATTTTCACCCATTTGTTCAATGTATCTATTAATTTGTTCAACAATTGTTTTATCTGGATTCCATTTTACTTTCCCTATAGAAGGAAATTCTTTCATCAGATAGAAGAACATACACATCAAAACTGATCCAAATTTGCATTGAGCTCCCTTGCTTTTCCTTATAGCTCCCAGATTTTCATTAATCTGTTGAAACATGAGCTCTATCAAATCATAAGTGTGATCTCTTTTGATTATCTTGTATGCAACATCAACTACTATACAAGGTACACTGTTCAACTTGCTTGATTCATAGAATTTGTGTAAAATAATTCTCATAGCAAAATCTAGTAGGGGATCTGTGACTGTGTCGATAGTCATTCCTCTATTGTTCCATTTGGCACTGTATTTTTCTCTATTATTTCCCTTTTGTCACTTCGCAGGGTCTTTGGCCGATCTAGGGTTGGAATACCAGTAACCCTATGAACAGTTTTCTTGGTAAATTTTACTAGCCCTGACTCTAACCAAAAAGCTCCATCATGTATCGGCTCAAAATTATCCATACCCATTCTATTTTAAAAATAGTCGAAAATGCTAGAGTTTTGGTCAATCCTTTTCTTTCTACTATTGAAAACTCATTTTTCAGTACTTTGTTTTCACACAGTTTATCATATGCATTATGAATTTCTAAGTCTCCTATTGCACCAATTTTGCAATTGTAACATTTCCTCACATCTTGAACCATTACAACTTTTGGGGGAATGTGGGAGAGAGCTCCGGCTGGGTCATTTTTGTAGGCAACTTCAGGAATAGGGTAGAAATCAGGTTGCTTCACTTCATTTGAAACTAACTGGACTTCAAATGATTATTTTTCTTGGGTTTTCTTTGAACTTGATGCCATTATTGTGAACTAGGATTTAAATAACAAATGGGTATAAAATTGCGTAGCTCGGCACAAATGAAAATACCTTTAGATTGATGAAAAATGTGTTGAATGAGTTTGCAATCTGCTTGAAATACTGGATTCTTGCTATGAAGTCGCTCATCTCTCTTTCTTCTCCTTTGCTTCTTGATCGCGAAGAAAAAAATTGATTGAAATTGCGATAATATACCCTAATTTTAATGCATTGAATGCTCAACTACCAACTCAGCTTCTAAAGAAAATTTTGACCTAACTCGGCTTCTATTGGAGTTATCCAACTCGACATCAATTTTCAGCTCGATCGCTATTGGGAGCTCGGCATCCAAAGGCAGTTCGGCATCAATATTTAGTTTTATCTTAACATCTTGTTTCATGTGGATTTATACTTTGCTTAACTTCCTTTTCTTGGGACTGATGTATGATATAGCTTTGTATATCAGTCCTATGTACTTCTTGTGCTTAGTTTGATGAAGTATGATCACTTAACCCATTCGCTGAGGTGATCCCTCCACTTGATGTGTTGCACCCTTCCTTCTTTTTCCAAGTCTTATTCATTTGCCCTCTTATCTTTTCAACATCAATTATTTGTTTCCGTTTGCAATATTCAATCTTGGGTGCCTTTGATCTTGTTGGGAAATTCTTGCTGACATGACCAGTTTTTAAGCAACTGAAACATGTGGTTTGATTCAACCATCTTTTGTAGTTCCCTCTAAAATATGTTCTTATGCAATTCTGTGGGTTATGTCCATATTCTTAACAATAGTGACAGCTGTTCTTGGTGTTGTAATCCCAAAATTCATGGTTTGATGTCTTTACTGGTTGATTTACTGCCCACATAGGTTTTGATTTGCATTCAAATGCCCTAGGTCCATACTTTTTGAAATTATAACAATGTCCATAAAATCTCTGAGTCCTTGTGACATTGGATCTGCAATTTTGTGTCATATGTCCTTGCATGTTGCACTTGTGACAGAAAATTTTGGGTATGTTTGATTGATTGAATCTTCTACTCCTGCACACATTAGCTATATGTCCCTTCTTATTACAGAAATGACAAGTGGGTTTTGAATTCTTACCTTTATCACTTCTTTGTTCAGCATTCTTTGATGATTCTCCAACTTCAGTGCTGTTGTATCCTAGTCCTGATGTATCATGGGCAGATTTTGGTGATTTCAGCAACTGTTCAAAATATTTGATTGCTTCACTTGATTTTTTGAGATTCTCTGCTACCTCTTTTTCTCTGTTCAATTCATTCTGCATTTTTTCATTTTGCATCTTCAAGGTAGAGATCTCAATATCCTTTACATTGAGTTCATGATGAAGATTCATCATTTGGGCAAGTGTATCCATCTGCATGTTTGAGATCCTTGTTAGTTCAGTACATTTTTCTTCGAGTCTGTTTGCAAGATTCCTTTTGTCATTTTCCATCATGACCTTATCATCAATTGCTCTTTTCTTTTGTTCAGTAATTTCACATATCATTATAGCCTGTGATTCATGTTCCATCTTGAGAGTTCTTATCTCTTCTGCTTGAATTTTATTTTTCTCCATCAGTTTTGGTATTGCTGCATCAAACTCTTTAGTGTCTCCACTGGAAAATATGTTGGTGGTATCAATCTCCTTGTAGTGTATATCATTTTCATCTATGGCTAGATCCTTCCTCTTTTTTAATGAGTTTCTCAACTTGTTTCTGAATTCCTCCAAGCTATGCAAAGCAAGTTGCACATCTATCACTCGATTTTCAATGATCTTTCCAAGTTTGAAGGCTTCCATCTTTAGATCTTTTCCTCCAAGCTATTAGGATTTTCCTTAAGAGAACCTGGATTATGCTCTGATACCAATTGTTGGAATATTCAAATATGGAAAGAGTACTTATGAGAGGGGGGGGGGGGTGAATCATAAGTATCATACTTTAGCCAATAAAACTTTTAATTGAAAGTAAATTGCATGCATGTAAGTTTATCAAATAATCATGAAACCAGACACATGCATCAATAACACTTAACACTAGAATTTGGTAACCTAGAAACCATCCAGGAATAAGAAGGTAAAACTGGGGTGGGGATGATACCCACAAAAAATTACTGTAGCAATATTGTTCAACCACTTCTGATGGTTTTCCCTGTTAAAGGCTTTACACTGTGTCAATAGTGACCTGGTTAGAGGCTTTCAAACACTTAACATGAAGTGCTACCCTGTTAAAAGATTTTATCACCTAGTTAAAGGATTTATCAAAATAGCTATTAAGCTAACCTATCACCATAGGATTTTTATTCTAATACAATTGCTAGAAAGTATTAGGTACAATAAACCTGACTGATTACAATCCTTGATTGCTGATTGTAGGCACTTGTTCTGCTTTCTCTAATCTGGATCCTTTTGTGATCTGATAATCCTCACTTCTGAAAATAGACTTCCTTGTGAACCCTTGTATATCTTCTCATACCTCTTATCTCTTTTTTCTTATTAACTTATGTCTTCTTATATAGAAGTCTGATTTGCCTTTACCGCTCAATTCTCCCTCTTCAATTTTAGGGTTTCAAAATTGATTAGGTAGGATACAATGTATCTACCCCATATCTTGTTTTCTTCTTGAAACTTCGCCAGTTGTATCTTAAAAATGTTCTACATGGTGTTCTGTGCCACCAACTCATCATTCTTATCTTCCTTTTAATTCACAGATTTCTAGATAACAACCTTGTCGGCTTAGATCTGGCGAATCTTCGATTTCCTAAATAATGCAGCAACTCGACATTATTGAGTTACTGGTGCTTGACACCTCTGTGTTAGTCGACACCTATACTAGCTTGACACTTGAACTTACTCGGCACTTGATTCTACTTGGCACTTGATTCTACTTGGCACTTGAACTTACTCGGCACTTGATTCTACTCGGCACTTGATTCTACTCGGTATCCAATGTGGAATATGATTAAGTGTGTTGGCACTCAAGTGTCAAAAATATTATGATGTTAACACAACATATTTATGACTGTATATGGGAAATGATCTATTGACATTGATGATGGTACATTTCATGATTTACTTAGTATTCCATCTTTTCTCTAACCTTCTCTCTATCTATCAGATTACACACAGTGGGATAGGGAAGATGGTTGATTTTGCACAAGATTCAGTGCACATTAGAGATAATGAGATAGATGATATAGTTTCTACATGGATTGTTGATCACTCTTCTCACCTATATTCCTCCTGACATTTTGGTTCACCATCTCCACTATTGGAGACTCACTCTCCTACATGAGAGACTACATAAGTGAAGTCAGGTCAATTGAACTTATGTGTTATTCCTAAGACCAGTGTTGTGAATTCTATACCTCCACCTCCTATTGATATTCCATCTCTCACATAGGATTACTCTTCAACATTTCCCACTATTGTAGCTTCGGTCATCGATCCAACTATTGCAGTTGTTAAGGATATATCACAGGACACACATCTCCTCTTAGATGATAGATTCATCACACCTGTTACCCCACTTCCATTGGAGATTCTATTTCAATATTCTCATGCTTTCCTTTTGAGAATTAGCTAGGACTTCTAGTTGCACCTTACATACATGGGTTTTATCATCCTTTTCCACTTCCTTTATTTCTTTCAGATTGGAGCCGCATTGATATGTTCATCGATACAAGAGTTCTACCATTTTGGAAGGGCTATGGAGTCTCAAGCTTCTATCATGGGGGATTTCATTGTACTTATGGTCTTGAGAGATTCTCTTGAGATATTTCATTTGTGCATCCTTTTCTATCTCTTTTTGGAGTAGGGTTTTTGCCATTGAGTTTTCTCTATTTCTTCATTTCATAGAGATTTGATTGTGATTGGGTACCTCATCAAGCCTTATTGCTGGGATCCAAGTTTTCTTTCAACATTATAGTTTCCTTACATTGTTTGTATCTAAATTATTGTTCATCTTAAGGGGGGTATTAGAGTAAAAGGTTAATTTAATTTAATTGATTAAATTACCTTTACTCCCTTCATAAGATATTGCTTTATGTATCTTGCATTTCAATTTAATAATTAATTAGTAATTATTAAATTTCATTTACCTCTTAGGGTTTCAATCTCCTTCATAAGGATTGATCAATTGTAAATTCATTCATTCTATTTTGCACAAGTAAATTCAATCTTCCTATTTATTGAGCAAACCCTTCTCCGTCTTTGCCTTTCTTTCTTCCTTGTAACATGTTATTTGCATGCAGGATATCTAAGGATCTATGAATTTTTTCATCATCAAATTATACAAATGAGTCATCTCACTCCCTCCAATATTATCCCAAATCAAGACTAGGAGCACTAATTGGAGAAAATATGCCTTAACTTACATGCTAAATCTAGTCAGATAAAGAATGCCTAGTATGAAAATCTAGCAACACTAAAATAATGCCTAGTTGAGTAAGAAATTGTGTATGGATGCAATTTATGACAATAAATTTAACACCCAATTTAGAAAGAAGATGAACCTAATTCACACTCTTAATAAATTAGATCAAATCTTAAGAAACTTTTGTCAATTTAAAATTAGAAAGGAAAAACCAAGCCCAATCTAAAATCAAGGAAAAAATAGAAACACACATGCACCCCCTGCATGCATGCACACACATGGAGAGAGAGAGAGATGTTGTATTGCATTAAATTGGAAGCACTATAATTTAATGATGGTTTAGAACCCATTTAATATGATTTTATCATAAAATTATATTTAATTTACATTTCTCCTTTTTCTCTCATCTCTTTTTATTCCTCCTATATAGAATTGGAGTAGGACCTAATAGATCCTCCTTGGTAGTCCTATTTCATGGTGTAAATCTTAAGATAGGATCTATCCACTTGGGTCTTCCTTTTTCTTTTTCCTATTGAAAACCACAACTGAGACAATTGTTATGTTGTCATTGATTTCAACCCTTATTTGTACGATAGTTTCTATCTTAGTAGAGTGCCATATCAAGATGATTGACGGAGACCATTTGAGAACAAGGACATAACAAAATGACCTAGAAGAAAGGTTGAGTTATGAGGAACTACAATTGACACTTGAATAAGTTAGACTTTGACAAGATGAAGTGATTTTTTAATCATGTTTCAAGATAAGTAGATAGGTGTACTGAAACATAGAAGAAGTGATTAAAAATTGACCAAATATATAGGCTTGACTGATCAAAATAGTAGAGGATTCAGGAACTTGAAGTTTAAGCTGAGTAATGCTAGAGTTGATCAAGCACCAGTATAAGCTGAGAAAATATAGTGTCAATTGAGAATTAGTATTGACTAAGCTTCAACATATGTGCCAAACAAAAAATTTTAGTAGAGACCAAATAATCTAGTGATGACCGAGTGTTAGAACACAATGTTGGCTAAGGAACAACATTTGACAAATTATGAGTAAATCGTGATTTCTAGCTAACACAGTTGATTTCTTGGGATATGTAAAGTGTGTTTAAGATAAGAATAGATGACTTGGAAGATTTAATTGAAAGGAAACTATGTTTGAGAATTTCTATCCAAGGATTTGAGGAAATTTTGGAGAAGCTTCTAGAAGACAAAAGAGAAGATAAAATGATGGAAGGATTTGATGAATTTGACCTAACCCTAAGATCTATGGTGATGTTTAAACAAGAAAAGATCAAAACTACTTATTTAAGGAGGTACAAGGGCTAAGCTTGAAGAGGTTAGCAAAGCTAGTGAAGACCTAATAAGGTTGGAGCAATTGTTGATGCTCTTGATTGGAAAACTTAAGAAGGAGGCTAAGAAGTGTTGTGATGAGGGGAAGAGCAATTTCTTTAAGGGTTTCCAAGAAGATCAAAGATAGAGATGAAAATAGAGGCCAACCGGTGGATCAACATATGAACCAAATTGTGATTTGTATTTGCAAAGTGAGTTGTATTTGTCAGATCCAACCTACTATTACTTTCTAAGCATTATATCAGTATTGAAATCCTTGAATCAAGGTTGACCTAATAGTTATATGTAAATCCTTTGATCAATGTGACTTTCTAATGAAATATTCTTAATCCCTCTAACAAAGACACTCCTAATAGGGTGATTAAATCCTTTAACATGGTCACATTTAACACTATATTTTTTAACCTTTAATAGGGTTGACTCCTAATAGAGCTCACTTTATAAGAGTGAAAAATTGGTGACATGTTGTTGGTGGTTTTTTCCAAATTGGGTTTCCACTTTAAATCCTAGTGTCATACTTGTGTGGAAGTTATATGATATGTTTTAGTGTTAATATTCTTCATTCTATGAGTTTGTTACTATTGGGATAGTAGAATGTAAGTTTATGCTACTGATTATTTCTATAGAGAATAAGATATTGAATATTTAGATCTAAAGTATTTGAAGTGATTAGAATTTCAACTGGTACATTTGGACCATGGATAACTTATTCACTCCCTGCTCATTTAATCTAAATCATTTTAACAATTGGTATCATAGAATTGATACTTGTCGAGAAAATTTTGAAGGTACTTGAAGCTAAAGATTAAGATGTACAAAAAGAAAGTACTAAGGTTAAACAAAGAGAACTTCCCTTCATGAAATTTTTTGATGAAGTTCCATTTGGAAACTATTGGAGATGGTGCAATAAAATATGTGGAGAATGCATATATGTGATGATACCAAGTCCTTTGATAGCTTAGCAAATGAAAGAGAAGCAAAAGAAAAATCAAGCTATGTTGGAGATTGCATTGACCCTAATCTATTTTGAGTTTGATGATACAAAGGAATGAAAAATAGCCAAGGAAATTTGGGATACACTATAGACCATCTATAGAGGAGACACAAATGTTTTGAGAGAAAAAATAGAAAGATTGAGAGGCAAGTTTGATGAAATGAGAATGATAGAAGGTGAGAATATTGTTCCATATTATGGAAGAATCAAAGAGGTGGTAAATGATATAAGAGGAGAAAATAGAAAGATTGATGATGAAACTGTGATCAAAAAGTTATTGAGAACTCTACTACCTATCTATACTATTAGGGTTTCTACGGTACAAGAATTGAGATGGTAATAACATAACTTTTGAAGGTGCAATTGGTAGGCTTACTGCTTTTAAAATGTCTAATTTTGATAATTTAACTCCTACTACTATTGAATCTTATTTCAAATCTTAATTGGTTCTTAGTAAGAAAGGAAAAGGAAAATGTGTTAATAGTGACGGTGATGTTTCTGATGGTTACCTTGATGAGATTGAAGCTTTTATGGAAAGAAGACTTTTGAGAGGCTAAAGAAAATACAAATGTAAACTTCCTATAATTTTTTTTCATGTAACAAAGTTGGTTATATTATTGCAAGGTGTCTTGATACAGAAGACACAGATGAAAGAATGGAAAGAAAGTACAATGCAGAAGAGATGACAAAGACAAAGGTAAGAAATTCGATTACATTTCTCAAGAAGAAATTGATAATGAAGATGATAAAACTGAATTAATTTCTTATGTGAGTAAGGGTGATAGGTGGATAATTGATAGTGGTTGTTCACATCACATGGTTGGTGATAAAAGTAAGTTTGAAACCATGGAACTATACAAAGGTAGTTGTGTTAAGTTTGGTAATGATGCACCATATCTTGTGAAAGCTAAATGATCAATATAATTGACTGATAAGATCAAGTGTGACAATATTTATTGGGTTCAAGGACTTAACTATAACTTGTTGAGTATTTCACAATTGAAAAAATATAGATACAGAGTTGAATTCCATCACATGAAGGCTATGATATTTGACGCTATTGGTGAACTAATTGGGAATGGTGATTGGGCAAGTGGTAACTTGTTCTATCTAGATTCACCTGATGATAAATATTATTTTGCACAAAATGAAAATATATGGTTATGGCATAAGAGGTTATGTCGTGCAAACTTTGATAATTTAGTAAGCATTAGTAAGATGAAAAGAGTAAGAGGATTACTAAGATTTAAGAAACCTAATAATGATATGTGTAAACAATGTTAATTTAGAAAAATGACAAAGTCTAGTTTCAAGAGCAATACATACTTAGCTAATGATATTTTGGAATTGGTTCATACTGACCTTTGTGGACCCACAAGAGTGAAAAGATACTATGGAGACTATTGAAGTTGATGAAAGATCAACCCCACATGTCCTAAGAATCACCTACATGCAAACACCTATCACAAAAAGAGAGAATAAAAAGCTATGGAGGCTGGAATTCCCAGATCCATGGATAAGACATTCTTGATGAGAAAAAAATAAAAAATTTCTATGATCAAAAGTGAATTGATGGATTGCAAAGAGATCAATCCTTATAAAAGGAGATCAAAACTCTAATAGGTAACTAACCTAGGTTGCATGATAATAATTAATAAAAGAATTAATTATTATATGCCCAAAGTTTAGCTTAAGTAAACTAGAGATAATAAGTGACTTAATAATTAAATCAATATGATTTATTTAATAAGAAAATAATTTATTACTCTAACACCCCCGCTTAAGATAAACTTAGGAAGTAGCTAAAAACTTAGAAACTACTATTTAAAGTAAATTTGGGTCCCGACAACAAGGTTTGGTAAGGTACCCAAGTACAAACCAAATATATGAAAAGAGGAGAAATAGAGAAAAACACATGAGACTAATCGTACTCCAAAAAGAGATGAAAATAATGCCAAAAAGAACTAGTAAAGGACTAAAGAAGCCTCCAAACTAGGGAATGCCCTAGAAGATAGGAATAAAAGATGATCATGAAGAACACTATTGAACCATGATGTTGTAAACACTACCCAATTACTGATATGAAGAACCTCCATTGTATAGAACATGACCAGGTAGTGAAAACTAAGTTTGAAGAGATAATCAATTGAAGATGGAAGGTATCATCATGGCCTCCAAAAATAGGAATAAAAGAATGTCTATATGGTAAACGATCCATCTCACCAAAATGCACAGGTATTCAACCACTGTAATCACCTAGTAAATAGGATCAAATACTAAATACATAGCTAAATCCATTCAACCAAGTGTTGGTCTTAGATTGGTTTTGACAATTGAGTGTCAACACACTTAAGAAAATTCTAAGGTTGATGGCAAGTTTAATATAGATGCCAAGCCAAAAATTTAATAGGTGCCGAGTTATTCAAGTGTCGAGAAAGTTTCAAGTGCCAAGTGACAATTGATGCTGAGAAAAGTATAGGTGTTGAGCAATACAAAGTTACTATAGGAGCCAAGAAAGACATAGTTACTATAGGAGCCAAGCAAGATAGAATTACTATAGGGGTTGGGCAAGAAAGAAATCCTATATGTGCCGAGCATCAGCAATCAATAAGTGCCAAGTAACACAAAATCAACATATGAGTTTGTGCTTAACAAACTCAGATGTAAAATATTTTTGAGCCAACCCAAGATGGATTTCAAAGGATCTAAAAGATAAGATCAACTCTATTACATTCCCTATGTAATCAACATGCAACCAATCAAAAAAATGGAGAAAGCATGGAACCAATAAGAAAAGTGTAAAAACTTGAGTAGGAAAAGATGGATGAATCTCGATCATAGATTCATACCTAACCCTAAGTCTTAAAGCCTTTATAAGGAGTCTAAAACCCCATAATTCATAGAAAAGGAGAGTGAGGAAGTAAGAGGTCATGTTGGAATGCATGAGTGAATGGTAGTGAAGTTTTTGAAGGGGTGAGAAAACTTAGAGGAAGAAAAACATTGCAAAATCATTTTGTCAAGAACAGAGTATTAGCACTTTGAATAGAGATATATCATATCAGGAAGGATCAGATTAGATTGAATAGAATAAGGGTCTGGAATCAATAATTGAAGATTGTAAGTCATCAAGTTAGCACATTCTACAATACTTTCTAACCATTGTATTAGGAGAATGAAAATCCTATGAAGATAGGTTGGCTTAACAACTATTTTGTAGAACCTTTAACAAGGTGATAAATCCTTTAATAGGGTAACATTCCAAGTGAATGTTTGTAAATCCTTTAGATAGGTCACTTTCAACAGGGTGTAAAGCCTTTAATAGGGCATGCCTTTCACAGGGCGGACTATTGTTGATGGTCAAACTTTATAACCTTAACCAGTTACATATTGCTACAATGATAAGTTGTGGGTGTCATCCCCACCCCAATTTTATCTTCCTATTTTGGAGGGTTTCTGGGTGACCAAATCTTGTGTTATCTATTTTCATGCATGTCTTTACTTTCATGTTAATCATATGTGTTAGATGCATGTGAATAATCTCAGTTAAAAGTTTTAGAGGTTAAAGTTTGTTACTTTTGATTCACCCCCCCTCTTAGAAGTAAATCTTCCCACTTGTAAATTCCAAAAATTGGCATTAGTGCTTGGTTCTCACAAGGAGAAGCCTTACAACTTGGAGAAAAGATCTAGAAATGGAAGTTTACAAACTTGGAAAGATCATAAAAAACTAGGAGATTGAGATACAACTCATTCTACATTCTCTGGAAGAAGCCAAGGAAGAACTGAGAAAATCCTTAGAGAGAAGAAGAGATATTGCCATAGATGAGAATGATACACAGTACAAGGAGATTGACACCTCAAAAGTGTTTGCAAATGGAGATTCCAAGGAATTTGATGCAGTAATAACATACCTGATGGAGAAGAATAGAGCTCAAGCAGAAGAGATCAGAACTCTCAAGATTGAACAAGAATCACAAGTCATGATGCTTTTTGAAGTAATTGAACAAAAGAAAAGAGCCATTGAAGATAAGGCTATGATAGAAGAAGACAAGATAAACCTTGCTAATAGATTAGAAGAAAAATCAATTGAGGTTGCAAGAATTTCCAACATGCAACTAAACACCCTAAGCCAGATGATGAATGCACATCATGAGTTGAATGTTAAGGACATTGAGATCTCCACACTGAAGATGCAAAATGAACAACTACAAAATGATTTGAGAAGAGAGAAGGAGATTAAAAAGAGCTTCAACAAACCTAATGAGGCTATCAAGTATTTTGAAAAGCTACTAAAATCACCAAGATCTAGTAATGACACTTCAGGACTAGGATACACTAGCATTGAAAATGGAGAGTCATCCAAGATTGTAGAAGAAATAAGTGACAAAGGTAAGAACACTAAAACAACTTGTCTTTTTTGTGGTAAAAAAGGACATACCTCTAATGTGTGCAGGAGCAATAATGCCCATCAACATGACAAATCTAAGAATATAGGTCATTGTCATAAGTGCAACAAGCAAGGACATCAATCACATGACTGTAGGACTAGAACCATCAAAACACCAAGATTTGAAGGTCACTACTATAATTGCAAGAAGTATGGACATAAATTTTTTGAGTGCAAATCAAAGCCTATGTGGACACCTAATCAACCAGCAAGGGAAATAGTTATGAACATTACTACAATTGGGACTACAACACTAGGAAAATTTTTCACTACTATCAAGAATATGGATACATCCTACAAAATTGCATAAGAACACATTTCAGTGGAAACTAAAGTAGATGGTTGAGCCAAACTACATGTTTCAATTTTTTGAAGTCTAGACACATTAGCAAAAATTGCCCAAAAAGGTCAAAGGCGCCCAACTCAGAGTTCAACAAAGGAAAAGAAAAAGTTGATGTTGAACACATCAGAGGAGAGATGAATAGAACTTGGAAGAAGAAATATGGAGGTAGCACATCTAATGAAGACATCACTTCACCCAAAAGGTCAAGTGGTCATACTTCATCCAACTAAGAAAAAGAAGGTATGCGGAATTGATACTTAATGCTTTATCATACATCAGTTTCAATACTAAGTCAATACTAAAAAGGAAAGATCAGCATGAATATAGATGCAAATTTAAATCTTCAAGTTTTCACAAGTGTTGCCGAGTGAGAAAAGTTTCCTTAAGAAGCTGAGTAAAGATTTAGTACATCCTAAGTTATTTGTTGAAGTCACTAGAAGCCACTGGTTAGTTGTAGCTGAGTTAGTAGTGGATTCCAAGTGAAGGGAAATTTTAGTTGAAGCCGAGTAAGGGAAACTCTAATGTATGTTGAGTGGTCGATAGACAATGGAATTCGAGAAAAGCAAAAATACTTAAGAAGCTGAGTGGACAACTATAAATGCACTAAGCATTAAATGCTATGAAGCAAGGGTATATGATCACATTTTGAGTCATTTTTCACTATTGCAAGCAAAGAACAAAGATAGAGAAGAGTGCAGAATGATTTCCAAACAAAGAATCAAGCATTTGAGTAGATTTCAACATAGTTTCAATGATTCAAGGTATTTATAATAGTGCTGAGTTACACAGTTTCAAAATTTTTTTGCGTTGAAACCCTAGATTGCAAAAATGGCCTCCAATTCTAGGAAAACTTAGGATAAAGAGCTATTTGAAGTTTAGTTGGTGTCAAATGAAGTTAAATAACCTAATTTTTGACCTATCGCTGAAGTTTCCTATAATAACAACCCATATGGAGCCCTATCTATAATTCCTCCCAAGGTTGTAATGGTTCAGGATGTTAGGAGATGCTATAATTGTAAGATTGGTGCTATTGGGGACATGGAAATTAGAAAGGCATATGATAGATTGTGTGAGAATGGAGTCTTGAAGTAAGAATATCAAATTGTTGAGAGGAAGGGCTTAACCCATGCCCTCGAGTTCCCTACTATTTTAAAGACTGAATGGATTAGAATTGTGTTGAGTAGGATACATGATGGTATCTAGTGGTTAGAAGATGGACCAATCAAAATATAAAAAAGGATTATTCATAGGGTAATAGGGTATCCAACCCTAGATAGGCCTAAAACCCTAAGGAGCGAATCCAAAGAAGTTATTGAAAAGAATACAGGAGCCAAGTGGAACAAGAGAGCCATGACGATAGATACCATTAAGGATCCTCTTGTTGATTTTGCTTTCATAGTCATATCCCACAAGTTTTATCAATCTAGTAGACTGAACAGTGTTCCATGTATTGCAGTAGATGTTGGTTATAAACTTGTCAAAAAGGATCATACTTATGATCTAGCAAAACTACAACTACAATAGATAAATGATAATTTAGGAGCTATAAGGAGAAAAAAGGGAGCACAATGTAAATTTGGTGCAATTATGATATGTATATTCTTCTATGTACATAATGAATTCCTGGAAGACAAACAGGTCCATTGTAGCCCAGGTGAATGAATATATTGAACAAATGGGAGCAAATTTTGAGACACTTATGACCAGTTACTTTGAAGATTTAAAGAATTCAATGAAACAAAAACTTAGGATTCCAGTCTCACTAGTGGAGCAGCATACAAATGACATTTGTTTTCTTGTTGATATTGGCTATACTTACATTCAAGTAGCCATACCAGCAATAAGATGGCTTAGACCTCTTGGTATGAGATAAAGATTGATGAGGCATCTGTAGCCATAATAGCTCTACTAGCAAAGGAAGTGTTAGAGTAAATAATTAATTAATTATTAGTTATTTATTCTATTTACTTAAGCTTACTTAGGTTAATGCATTTATTTAATATTTAGTATTTAATGCATGTAGTGATGATTTTTTGACAACACAAGAGTTTGTTCCCTTCTAGCATATTCCACCTTTTTGTGGAAGGGTGCTTGGTTGTCAACCTTATCTTCTAGCACCTTCCAGCTTGTTCTACAAGCTTCCATGAGGCCTTTATATTCGGGCTCTCTCATTGTATCACACATTGCATTCTCATTGTAAATAAAATTTCATTATTTTGCATATTCTCTCTCTCTCTCTCTCTCTCTCTCATGTCCATTTAGGGTTTTTCCAAGCTCCACCTTTTCCTTCTTGGTTTCTCTTTGATAGGTTATTTTGCATGTAAGTGATCTTGGTGACTGTAGAGTTGGATTTCATCAATTCCTACGTGGCATCAGAGCCTCCCTACTGCTACTTGAAGGTTTTTTGAAGCTGCGATTTGGAGACAAAAACCCTAGTTTGTTTGTGATTTTTTCTTCAATCCAAGGGAAGAGCATTTTTTTTGAGCACTTTGGGCCCAAATAGACACTACCATTGGTTTTAGAAGGCACTTTTAAGTCAGGATCTATATGAAATTTGTCAATTTTGGAGACAGGGCTCCAAGAGGCAAATTTTTTTTCATTCCAGGGATGCCATAACGACTGTATGGATGAATTTGCAATTTTTTTAAACAAAACCAATTTACAGGCACACTGCCTAGCGACCGCCACCGAGCTGCCACCGCATAGCCTACGCATCTTTGTAGCTAGTGGCAACACCGACGGACTGCTGTAGTGCCACTCACAGGCCTCCATCACTAGCGAGCCACTCCGGCTCTGCCCACAATAGCGACACTTCCATAAACCTCCACCTCTGCTAGTGATTTCCACCAGTGTACCACTCATCAACCTCCCATGCTCGACTTTGACAGATAGCTACTACATTGGATATAGTCAGCTACCACTTTGGTTGTTTGGTGTGCCCAGTCAGTGCCAACTTAGCACCTCGTCACAACCAGTTCATGTGTGACACGTGGCAGGGCTACCACGTGGCCCCTGCCATGTTAGTTGCTTGCCACATGGACCTACCATGTGGCATGGCACGTGGCTTTCTTTTTGCCTTGACAGCTACCTGGCCACCAATTTTAATGGCACAAAATGTTGACGTTAGCACTACATCATGTGCCTCTTGCACCTCTCCAAAGTCCTTTTTGACCTACCTTCAGTTTTTTGGCCATAACTTGAGCATATAGAGCTATTTTTCCAATCCAAAAAAAGCACCAAAAAGCTAGTTTCAAGAGGGAGACATTGGTGTAGGTATTTTTAGGTTTTGATGTAGTTTAGTTGCCCATTTTTTGGTTGAAGTTCAAAGTTCTATTTTTGACTCTGGCATGCATATCTTTTGCGTCCCATGTCAGTTTTTTGAAAATGTTATATTTTTGGAAAGCTAGTTTTGTCATATTTTAAGAAATGTAGTCTTTTTCCTTAGATGCTAGCCCATGTTTTTTCTATCATGTTTTTGGCATTTTTTCTCTATGGTGGATATCTTGAGTGTTTCAGGTCCGAGGATCATTTTCGTGGCATGGTTTCTTTTGTTTTGAGCTGTCCTTTCTTTTGTGTCAACTTTTTTATTTGTTTTGATAATTGTAGACATCATTTGTAAGCTCTTTTGTATACACACTAAGATAAAGTGCCACTTTTTCATTTTGGGTTCATGAACATTATTTTTTGAGACAGTGGTACATGCACTATTTTTATAAAGCACCATGGGGGGATAGTTGTTTGCTATTTTAGGCATTCTCCCTTTTTCAAGTGAGTACCCCTTCTATGACATTAGCCCCATGCAGCATCGGTGTGACCATGTCTTTATAGGTGTTTGTACCTCTTCCTCTCTTGTCATTCTTGGTTTGTCTGTAGGAGATTTTTGGCTCACCTTCTCAGTTGCTTGTCATTTCACCTCATCTGCATTAAAGGGGGGTTATGATGTTTTTCTAATGCATCCTTGGTTCAATGGTTCGATAGTGTGAACTATGTATTCAGTGGTTGATCCTATATACAAGGCTATTGTAGTGGCTGGCTACCTATGCATTTTGGTGAGATGGATCATCTACCATATAGAAACGCTTGGTTCATGCCTTTCTCTTCCATGGAGGTTCTTTAGATCATCAGTTTCTTTCTGATGGCAGATTTTGCAGCTTCTTCATGCTTTAGTGATGCTCTTCATGATCACTCCTTGTTCCAATTTTAGGGGACATTACCCTAGTTGGAGGCTTCTTCAGTTCTTCACTAGGTTTTTACCTCTTTTTGGGGGAGGGTTTTTCCCATGTGGTTTTCTCTCTTTCCCCATTTACAGAGGTTTCATCTCTTTGTATTGTACATGCAACTCCTACAGGAAGTAGATAAAGATGCCCAACATTTTGGCACATATGATGAAGTGAGATCCAAGGTGGATATGGAGCTAAAGACTGCTTCTACACTGAAGAAAAAGGATAAACTAGTGAAAAAGCTCAAAGAAAAATTTGGAGAAGGCACAACAGATGCAAATGAAGAAGAAAATGAAGAAGATGATGAAGAGAAATAGGGGCAAGGACCACTAGCATTAACCGAAGGCATGGGAGAAGATGTCGAGCAACAAGAAGGTGTCAAGGAAAAAGAGGAAGCACCTAAGGTAAAGGCCAAAAAGAGGAAAGTACAAAAGCAACCTACTACACATCCTAAAGGAAAGAAGAAAACAAACAAGCCAATAGATACAAGGGCAAAAACAAAGGTGGTAAGAGAACAAGAAAAGAAGAAAGCCACAGAGCAGGGAGGGCCAACAGAGAAAAAGAGGAGAAAATATGTGCCATATCCAAAATTAGATGAGAAGAGGACAAAGTTAGATGACAATGAACAATTCAAAGTGGTAAGTCCCACCACAAAATCAGATTTGCAAAATATTTGTGACAATATTAGGGATAATGTAGACTTGTCTGGATTGAAAACTATTGATTTCAATAAGTTAAGTAGAGAGGAGTAAAACATAGTGGAAGAATCAATTTACACTATGATGGCCAAGTTTAAGAATACTCCACTTGAATTGGATAATACCATTCCTAAGGAACTATATACAATTGTAGAAAATAAATGGCATTATTGCTTAAAAATGGAGAAGGAAATAAGGGAGTCAAATTTGGCTTGTGTGATGCCTAACTTCACTAAAGGTCAAATAAGAAAGGCAAGTAAGAAGACTGGAAGCAAATTTTCACCCAAATATAGAGCCTTTAGTATTTTGCAAAACAAAATAGAAGATGTTGTGAAGAAGTCCACTCTCATGTGGAAAGTGATTTATGGCCTTCAGAAAGTCAAGGAAGGACAAGAAGATCCCTTTGAGGGAAGGAATAATGATGAGGAAGAAGAGGAAAAAGAAAAGGAAGAAGAAGGAGAGAAAGAAAAGGAAGAAGTTACAATGGAAAAGGAAACACAAAAGAGTGATATGGCAACAACTGAGGAGTAGTAATAGGAATAGAGTGTGCAAGACACACAAATGCCACCTCCTAGCCCTCCACATGTAACACCTACACCTACATAGATAGTAATTGTGAAGGATGTTCCTAACACTACTAGTCAGAACATTAACCCATTGACTGCAGAGGATCTTAAAAAGATCCTTCACCAAACTACTTTGCAATCACAATTATGTACCAATCCAATTTTCGTGAGTGTAGAGGAACTATAGAAGGCTATAGCTAAGATAACCAAGGAGAAGGTGAATACATAAGAACCATCTTTACAAATCCCAACAGCTATAAGAGGAAAACCACAAGAGCAAGAAACACAAGATGCATCTGCTAAGGTTGATTCCATAGTCTCAATGATTTCAACTATCGAGGAGCAAGCAAAGGAGAAGACAGGACAGAAGGATACCTCTATCCCTACAACACAAAGTCAAGGTGCACCTCCTTAAATAACTATAATTGACCAAGGAAAAATTGAAAAGGAAAAAGAAGAGGAGAAGACCCCTAAGGAGAAGGAACAAGAGGCAATCCAAACTATTGGTATAAATAAGTATTCACTATTTACACTTACTTAAGTTTACTCAGGTTAATGCATCATTTTATTATTTTGCATTATTTTATTATTTTATTTTGTGAGACAATTAGGAGATTGTGCACCTTTTTGAGTTATCATGTTGACAACACAGGAGTACGCAACTCTATTTTAGCACGTGGTGTCTACAACACTAATTTGCATGCCACACCCTTGTAGGCTTATCCTCTCATCACCGCACTTACTTCTGTGCTTAATGGAGGATAACCCATATCTAGTGGACATGTGCCTAATTATATGACATATCATGATGCTGATTACAAGACATTCTAGATGTATCTCAAAGGCCTTTATATACAGGCACTCCTAGTGTACTTTTGAACAAGGCATATTGAATATATCGTCATTCTAATCATACTCTCTCTCTTGGTCTATAGTTGTGCTTGTGTTTGAGTTCTTAGTTCTTGGGTGAATTTTTCCCTTAGGAAAATTATTACATGGTATCAAAGCTTGGAGATTTTCTCATCACATAGCTGTTTGAGACCACTGTTGCTTCAACACCTCAACCCAAATCTGGAGTACTATAGGAATTGGGAGCGTTTAGAGCCAGATCTGATCTTGCCATTGCATTCGAAACATTGAATCAGTGAAGATTGACTATAAACTTGACTACCTTGGCCCAAAGTCGACCATGAGGAATTATTTTTTTGTAAATCAGACCTTGGAGGCCCCAATTTGCAATTTAGGTATGGTCATTATTTACAGATCTGCAATTTAATTTTTGGATCTTTATTTATTTCTCTACTATTTATTTTCCTTAGAATATTTGTGGAAATTTAGAGATTTTTTTTTAGCAGAACCGGGCAGTAACACCTCGACTCTTCCATTTGGAGATTTATTATTTTGTCAGAGGGGGATATTTTTATTTTCCAATGTAATACTACATATAGACTAAAAACCTCTACAAATTTTCCAATGTTCACCCCCCTTTAATGGCGGATTAAATTCTGGAAAATTCCTCCCAATAGGTGACACATCACATACAAGCCGATGGTCACATCTCCATGTGAGCTTCTTTGTTTTGTATGTGAATTGAGTTTATTTTAAACTCTTCACGGGCTCCCCCACCATTGACATGGGACATTTCCTTTTAAAACTCCAATAGCGATGAGTATTTTTCTAGCACCTGCATCATTGAACCCCAGCATCCTTTTACGACACTCTACATCTGTAATACATCTCAGGTAGATTTCCCAGCATGTGATTACAAAGTCCAGTGTTGTATTAGCTATTCTAGTGATTGTTAAATAACTTTTTTCCAAGTAGATTAGAGTTCAAGCTCTGGTGAATTTTGTAGTATATTCGGTAGCATCTGCTGAGAATTTTTTGGTAGCGCTACATTCACCTTTTTTGGTGATGTGACCCCTATTTCAGCAAGTCTATTTTTTTCCTATCCATGCAAATTGTCCATCTATTTGCAACACATGGACATCAGGTACACCACCACATGGTAGTAAAGTCTAGTGATGAGCACCAATCAAGTCAAGGGGGGAAAAGAAACAACAAGAAGAAGTAGTGGAAGTAGAAATCACAATCTGAGACACAACAATCCTTCTCTCAACAAGGCATTTTTTCTTCCAATAAGAAGGGAAGTAATGAAAAGGAGGACAAACTCTTTTATGCATACTACAAAAAGTCAAATCATGACGAGCATCATTGCAAGACAAAAAGAATTGATGAGTTTTAAAACCTACTTAGGAAGAACAAGATTCAAGTGCTAGGTACTTCCAAGGATTCAACTCCAACCTCTTCAAAGGGTAAAGGGCATGCACTTATGGCAAACTCAAGTTCTTCTTTGGAATGGATACTTGACTCAGGTGCCTCTTACCATATGGATTCTTCAAAGGGCAGCTTTTCTTCATTGAAGTAGTTAAAGGCACCACACATCTACATGGGAGTTGATACTAAGATGGAAGTTGAAGGAAAATGACATGTGGAAATGGAAAATGGGGAATTTAAAGATGTTCTCTACATTCCAAACCTTAGCTCCAATCTCCTATCATTTTACCAAATCACTCACCTTGGAGATGGTCATAAAGTTGAGTTCCTTCCAGATTAAGTGACGGTGCAAAGTCTTAAAGATGATTCATTGGTTGCAGTGGAAAGTCAATGATGACAAGAGATTATACACCTTCTCCCAATTTGTGTCTAAGTCTCCTTCTCAAGCCTTGTTGACTCACTCTACTTCACAAATCACATTATGGCATGAGTAGTTTGGTCACCTTGACTTCTGTTCTCTTCAAAAAATTTGCTCAAAACATATGGTCAAAGGTCTACCTAATATCCACTTCTCTAAGGGAGAATGTTCATCATGTTCAGTGGATATGAATCTCAAGGAGAAGTATGATAAAGGGAAGTCTTCTAGAGCTCCAGTCATTCTCTAGCTAGTTCACATGGTTTTAACAAGTCCTTTTATAGTGACTTCACTCAACCAAGGCTGCTACATCCTCACATTTTTTGACGACTTTTCAAGATTCACTTGGGTCTCCTTCCTTCATCATAAGAATGAAGTGGTTCATAAGCTTCAAGACATTAAGGCTCATGTTGAACACAAATTAAGGAAATCCATCAAGGTACTAAGGGCAGATAATGAGAATAGATATGTCGACAGAAGACTTAAAGACTTTTCTAGAATTGAGGGCATTGATCTTTAGAACATACCAGCATTCAGTCCACACAAGACAAATGTTGTAGCACTAAATATTAGGACTCTCAAATACATTGCAAGTTGCATGATAAAGGCCAAGTCTCTTGATCCTACATTAGAAGTTGAATCCATTAACAGTGCTACTCACATACTTAATAGGTCTCCTCATAATGCCTTAGACGATAAGACTCCTTTTGAGGCATGGTGCTATAGAAAACTAGTTTTGAGTCACTTTATAGTCTTTGGTTGTCCCACATGTGCAAACCTATCTTCCAGGAGTTGCAAGGCATCGACAGCTAGGCCTTATACCTTCATTGGATATGAAGATAATGCAAAGGCATATAGACTTATGGATCTAGAGATTCATGAGATATTTGTGGAGAAGGATGTTCACTTTGAGGAAAGTTCACCCAACTTACCCACTAATCCTCTCCACACATCAGACACAGTGGAAAATGATAGTGACACTAGCGATAGTGCTTCAATAGGTTTAGACACGTGGGGTTCTATCGATAGTTGCAGTGATAGGTCACATTATTAGTCCAGTCAACATGCTTACATTGTCATAGTGAAAGGTCCAATACATCATGGTACATCTTTTCTTCCATCTTCAACTTCAATTAACTTGGGAGACAACCTTGAGGACTTACATCTTCTCTTTGATGAAGGTGATCCTTCTATAGTTGTTGTGAGGGCTCACTCTGACCCTCATGTCTGTTCTCTACATGATCAATCTTCACAAGTTGGTGTGATTGTGGATCCTTATGTACAAAAATTAGAGGAGTTCTCTTTGTCAATTGAGGAGGCAGTTGGTTTAGTTGAACATGTTCAATAGACATCCTTGCCAGATCTACATTCATTCTTTTCAACATAGTTGGATGGGGTGAGCATTAGCATCAGCACAAGGATACTTGAGCAAATTTCAAGGCCACCATACATCTTTGGGATTGTACCTATGGCTTTGTTTCTTCCAAAGGGGAGGAACATCATTCAACACTCTTGGACTAGCTTCTTCATCAAAGAAGCTTTCACTGACAGACATTCTTCATCTTGGAGGGGGGGGGGGACTACCTTATCTCTCTTCCTCTTCTTTCTTATGGGGGGAACTTTTTCCTCTTATGAGGTCTAGTTCTTCTCATCCTTCACTTTTGTATATAATGGATGTATGTTGTAATGGAGGGGTCTTGATTACTCCATCCATCCATGCATCCTTATTCATCTCTCTTTTTGAGGGAGGGTTTTTCCCATGAGGTTTCCCCTCTTTCTCCACTTTATGAGAGATTTCATTTGCATTATGTAAATGGGTACCTAACATGACCTAGTAGCTGGGACCCATTATGCACTTCATCCTAGTTTCATAAGCTTAAGGGCATTCCTCTAAGTTGCACTTAAGGGGGGGTGTTGGTGTAAATAAGTATCCACTATTTACACTTAAGTTTATGTAGGTTAATGCATTATTTTATTATTTTATTTTGTGAGACACTTAGGAGTTTGTGCACCTTTTTGAGTTTTCATGTTGACAACATAGGAGTACACAACTCTATTTTAGCACATGGTGTCTACAACACTAATTTGTGTTATCCTCTCATCACTGCAGTTACTTCTATGATTAATGGAGGATAACCCATATCTGGTGGACATGTGCCTAGTTGTATGACATATCATGATGCTGATTATGAGGCATTCTAGATGTATCTCAGAGGCTTTTATATACATGCACTCTTAGTGTACTCTTGAATAAGGCATATTGAATATATCATCATTCTGATAATACTCTCTCTCTTGGTCTACAATTGTGCTTGTGTTTGAGTTCTTAGTTCCTGGGTGAATTTTTCCCTTAGGCAAGTTCTTACACAAACACTAGTCAATTTTCTTACTATAGGGACTCCTACTAAAACAACACAATAGCTAAGCATTGATGCAATACCATTGCAAATATTAACACTAGGCTCAAGCTCTACCAAGGTATCAAGGGTACTTCACTATGGAGACCCTACACTTGATGAACAGATAGTCATACCAAGCTATGACTATAAAAAATTGAACATAGAGTAGATTAATGAAGTGCAAGAGGCATTGGAGAAGAAGAAGAAGCAAGAAATACTCAGAAATGAGTATAGGCAAAGGCAAGCACTAATTGAAACCAAGAACATCTTTTTAGATGCTTTCAGCTTGCAAGTACCTAATGAGACAAATCCCATAATGGAGTAATTATCCAACATAGTGGACCAAGTACAGAATGAAGACCTAAACACCAATGTCAAATTACTTGAATGGTCTGAAAAGAAATTCTAGATGAAGGTAAATAAGAAAATATCTAGTGAGATAGCACTATCACAGGTGAAGCTGGCAAAGAAGGTAGTAAAGGTAAAAGCAGTACTTGAGAATATATTCTCATTGTACTCCAAATTGTATGATTCTTAATATTTCACACTAGAAACTAGCCAAAAGATATTGAGCATGGAGAGGAATCTCAAAGTATCTAGAATGAAGCTACAAAAGGATCTAGCTCAAAGTGAGAAGCATTTTGCTACAATGCTTCACACTCAAAAGGAATTATTTTTACTCACAATAGATGAGGCTAACACCAAGGCCAAATTAATACAAATTTAGTCTACAATAACCCATCACATGGAAGTTTTGAATAAAGAAATGACCTATGCAGAGAATGTCTTGAATAAAGATCCTAATCTTTCTACATTGGAAGGCCTAGTACACCTTGCAACAGAGATAGCCATCCAACCTGAAGAAATGGAAATTGCATTAGATAACTGGGATGCTTCTCTGAAGACCATAATGGAGGTAAATAAATCTTTTTTGCTTAAGTATTCAATTCATTCCTAGAACCCTTTGACATAAGTATCAAAAAGGGGGGAGATTAATACATTATGAAGATATGGGGGAGATAATATATTGAAGATATGGGGGATATAATACATTATGGAGATAATAAATGATACCCAAAAAGGGGAGATAATAAAATTTTGAGTTTTGAGGAGAGATAAGGAGATAAAGCCAAAATGATACAAAAACTACAAGGGAAGATGTGTGAAAGGGGGAGTAACAACAAAAGTAGAAATAGAACAGATAGATAGAAACATAGCAAATAAGGGAATAAATGATAAGGTAGAGCATGGAAACAACATGATTCAAATCTAGCATAAGGATATAGATATGGCATATTAGCTCAGGGAGAGTTACAAGTTTTTGAGGTACATAGTATTCTACAAAACTTTGAACAAGTTTTTGAAGTTTTTTATATATGACAAGAAAGTTGTATATTATAGTCTTAGAGATCAGATTCATAATGCTTTGTTAAGTGTTTTTGACACTCATGTCAAAGGGGGAGATTTTTGGTCTCAGATTGGTTTTGACAATTGAGTGTCAAAACACTTAAGAAAATTCTAAGGTTGATGTCGAGTATAATATAGATGCTGAGCCTTAAATTCAATAGGTGCCGACTTATTCAAGTGTCGAGCAAGTTTCAATTGTCGAGTGAAAATTGATGCTGAGCAAAGTGTAGGTGTCGAGTAAGACAGAGTTACTATAGGAGCTGAGTAAGGTAGAGTTACTATAGGAGCCAAGCAAGACAGAGTTACTATAGGAGCCAACCAAGAAAGAAATCCTATATGTGCTGAGCATCAGCAATCAGTAAGTACTGAGTAACACAGAATCAACATATGAGTTTGTGCCTTCACAAACTTAGTTGTAAACCATTTTTGAGCTGACTCAAGATGAATCTCAAAGGATCTAAAAGATAAGATTGAATCTATTACATTCCCTATGTAATCAACATGCAACCAATCAGAAAAATGGAGAAAGCATGCAACCAATAATAAAAGTGTAAAGAATTGAATGTGAAAATATAGATGAATATTGATTGTAGATTCATACCTAACCCTAAGTCTCAAAGCCTTTATAAGGAGGTAAAAACCCCATAATTCATAGAAAAAGAGAGTGAGTAAGTAAGAGGTCATGTGGGAATGCATGAGTGAATGCTAGCAAAGTTTTAGAAGGGGTGAGAAGACTTAGAGGAAGAACAACATTGCAAAATCAGTTTGTCAAGAATAGAGTATCAACACTTTGAATAGAGATATATCATATTAGGAAGGATCAAATTAGATTGAACAAGAACAAGGATATGGAATTGGCAATTGAAGATTGTAAGTCATCAGGTCAACACATTCTACTATACTTTCTAACCATTGTATTAGGAGAATGAAAATCCTATGAAGATAGGTTGGCTTAACAACTATTTTTTAGAACTTTTAACAAGGTGATAAATCCTTTAACAGGGTGACATTCCCAGTGTATGTTTGTAAATCCTTTAGACATGTCTCTTTTAATAAGGTGTAAAGCCTTTAACAAGGTAGGCCTTTCATAGGGCAGACCATTGTTGATGGTCAAACTTTGTAACCTTAATTAGTTACATATTGCTGCAGTGATAAGTTGTGGGTGTCATCCCTACCCCAGTTTTACCTTCTCATTTTGGAGGGTTTTTGGGTGACCAAATCTTGTGTTATCTATTTTCATGCATGTCTTTACTTTCATTTAGATGCATGTGGATAATCTCAGTTAAAAGTTTTAGAGGTTAAAGTTTGTTATTTCTGATTCACCCCCCCTCTTAGAAGTAATTCTTGCCATTTGTAAATTCCAACAACAAGAAATAAATAGAACCAACATAACCCCCCTATAATGTTGAGAGGTAAGACATGAACATTGAAACTAATTGCAACATCTTCTGTAGAAAGAAGAACTAGGAACATTGAGAGTGCAAAAGAAGTATAAACACCTATAATGACACATGTCATCCACACATCATGATGCTAATTTCATGGAAGGAACACTCAGTTGATAAAGGCAGATGGTGGATATGACTAACATGAAACCCCCCAAGGCACTTTATATTGTAATGCGAGTATAGCAAAACACAAAGATGTGCAAGATCCTAAAATGCAATATAGTGAAACTTTATCTCAGTACATTTATAAATATACTACAAAAGGATGTCAACAAAGATCAAAAGAGACATAAGGCGAATACAATAGATAGTAAAACCCATGAAAAATCATCTGAATGAAGAAAATTGATCTCTAGACTTGAAACAACCAAGATATCCACCATAATGCCAAAAAGTAAAAAACTGAATGGGATGTGCCTAGAGTAGATACTAAAAGATAGGATGTATCAAGATATGTCTCCTTGAGTACAAAATAGAACCATTGACTTTGACTACATAAAATAGAAACCAAACAACATCAGAAGTCCAAAGAAACTACACGATCACGATGAGCTCAGAATTAGCTTTTTGCTAATATCTTGTTTGCAAAAAACTAGAGTCTGAATGAGAAAGTTACAACCCAAAAACCATAAGTAGGTTAAAAAAGAGCTAGAAGGGAAAAATAATTTTTTACTACCTCAAGATTTGTGCCAAAATGCCTCGAGAAGTGTACCCACTAGTATAGAAATTACCTCAAGAAATATGCTAGTTTCATACAAAACTATCTCAGGTAGCGTTCAAGTTCTGTACTAGAAAATGCCTCAATTTTTGTATAAAAAATCTTTATTTTTGTGCAAACATGCATCAATTTTTGTGCCAAAATCTTGATTTTCATCAAAAAACCTTGATTTTTGTTCAAAAATCTTAAAATCACTGCCTTGGGAAATGTACCAAATCCATGAGTAATAAATTTTTTTGGTCTCAGATTCCAATGGTGTCCAAATTAGACAAATTTCATATGAAAATAGGGGTTCTTGGGTGCTCTGAGCTTAATAGTGTGGTTTCTTTTGGTTCAAAGTGCACCAAAAAATGGTGATCCCCCATATCTAATACAAAAGAAAACTCTAAAAAATAAAACCTTTGGAAAGAAAATATACAGATTTGAAAACTAAGCCAAACTTCTCATAAACAAAATAGGGACATGAAGATCTAGAGCTTTGATAACATATTGAAGTTAATGAAAGATCAACCACACAACTCCCAAGAATCACCTACATGTAACTAGTTGTTATAAAAAGAGAAGCAAAAGACATCGACGCTGGAATTCCCAAATCCTTAGATGAGACATTCTTGATGAGAAAACAAAAGAAATTGCTATTATAAAAAAGAAAATTAATGAATTACAAAGAGATCAATCCTTATAAAAGGAGATCAAAACCCTAATAGTTAACTAAACTAGGTTGCATGATAATAATTGATAAAATAATTAATTATAATATGCCCAAAGTTTAGCTTAACTAAACTAGAGTTAATAAGTGACTTAATAATTAAATAAATGTGATTTAATTAATAAGAAAATACTTTATTACTCTAGTAGAAAAATGACAAAGTTTAGTTTCAAGAGCAAGACATACTCATCTAATGATATTTTGAAATTGGTTCATACTGACCTTTGTGGACCCATTGGAGTGAAAAGCTACTATGAAGAAAAATAATTCATTCTATTTGTTGATGACTACTCTAGAATGATGACTGTGATGTTTATTAAAGAAAGATATGATGATTTTCATTTGTTTTAAGTGGTATTTGGCTAGAGTAGAGAAGGAAACATGTAAGATTCTGAAGTTCTTGTGATCTCATAGAGGCAAATTTTTTATCTCTAATGAATTTAACATATTATGCAATGATAGAGGAATCAAAAGGAAGATGTCAACATATAGTGCCTACCCCTAGTTTACTTTCTATATTGTATTGTTGAATTATTTTAGGCCAACTTTATGGTTATGTTTTACGATTAGTGATACTTGGCTACCTGATTTGATTGGATGTTATTTCATATTCAGTTGATATATTTGATGAGCTACTTGATACTCAATTTTTTCATGTGTTCATGATTATTCTTTTAATGATGATTCTTGTATATAGTGATTTAGGTTATTTCATGATGATAGTTAGAAGGATGACTTATATGTAGTTTCTATGGATACTTACCCCATACTTGCATGTGTATGGTGTACATTTATGTTTTACCTTATGGTTGATGTTTCTAATATGGTTGAGGGAGGGAGGCGTAGTCACCTACTAGTCAAGATCTACATGATGCACCACTCCCCACCATTTCCTATTTAGTTTAGATTTATATGTATATATACATGCTTGGATTTTATGTAGATTGCAGGTATCAAGCATTGACCTCCCTGAATTGCCAGAATGAGCATACCCTATTGTAACATCTCAATGGTAAAGAGGGGAGATAGTCCTTGAGTCCAAATCCTAACCTTAAGACAATTTTCCTAGAAAGTAGGACAAGTATCTAAGTTATTTACCCTTCTGAATTCATCAAGTGACGTGAATTCAAGATTTTGACCCTTGAACTTGATTTAGTACCTTGTCTTTAGAATGTAGTTTCTTATTTAGATTTGTGGGTCTATTATGATTTTTAATTATAATTAAATAAAATCAAAAGATTATTAATGATTTAATTTAACAATTTTTTTATAAAGAAAGAATCAATTTTTAATTATATTTAATTAATTAAGAAATTAATTAAATAGAAGAATTAAATTTAAAAGATTTAATTAAAGTTCTAATTTGGCATAATAATATTTATTTAATTTAATGATAATTAATTTAGGAGTTTAATTTTAATTAATGAACTCTAAATATTATCATTATTTAAATTAATAAATATATTATTAAAGACATCTTGTGATTTAGTAAAAGAGAGAGAGAAAATGAATTAAATAAAGTTTATTTTAATTAAAACGTAAAAATTTTGCACATGAAATTAAAATAAATTAAAATAATAAAGAAAAGGGTTTGCGTGTTTGTAAAACCAAAACCCTAAAGTAGAAAGCTCTTTTAAGAAATTAGAGCTCATTTCTACACACATAGGTTTGAAGGAGCAAATTTTGAGAAAGAGGGTTTTCGAGAAGATGAGAACTCTTGTGAGTTTCGAGCATTCATTTGGTTAGCATCAAATTGAGGTAGGGCCTTGTTGAGATTTGCATAGTAATTTATCTTTGGATTTCCTTTGTCTTCTCTGTATTTTTTATGGATCTATTTTTATAAATAATTATAGTTGAAACCCTTAAATTTATAATTTTTTGTTATTGAAAACGTTTGTGAACGAAATCAAATTGGAAACCCTTGTTTGAGGAATCTTGTGATTTTTAATTGGATTGATTTAGAAAAAGTATGAAACTCAAGATGAGGTTTGAAAAAAAACCCAAAATTTAGATTTACAAATTTGACCAACTATGATTATTCTCCCTATTAGATCTATTTTGAAAATTTGTTTTAAAAAATAAAATAAAATAATATAATTACCACAATAATTACTATGATAACTATAATATGTATATAAAAATGTAATTTACTATAGGGGGCTTTGAATTTGCTCTGTTTAATTTTTTTAAAAAAAAATTAACATATAAAATTGGGAGGTAGGCCACCATCCCTGACCTTCCCCTCCTTCATTTCTACGCCAACAACCCTTTTTTAGGGGATTGCACACAATATATCTGTTGTGTTAGTAGGGCTACCATGACAACATGGATAATATTACAAGATAGAGTTGTCATTGCACCAAAAGATCAACCTATTAATGCCTGATACAACCACTATAATTATACAACACAAGAGGTAGTTACTCCAACAATTCCCCCCTCAGCATTATCCGAGGAGATTTGAACGTATGACCAAGCTCTAATACTACTTGTTGCAAGCGAGAGTTGTCGTTGCACCAAAAGATTGACTTGTTAATGCCCGATACAACCACTAGACATATACAACACAAGAGGCAGCTAAACCATGTCATAAATCTCGAAGGGGAAGGCTGGCCATTAGTTTGAAAGATAGCCCACATGCTTTAAAAGGTAAGGTATGGTGTGTTTAAATTTAAGTTTTTATTTATTTATTATTAAATTTAAATATATTAAATTTTAAAACATGTTTTTAATAGAATTTAATGTTAGTTATTATATTTATTAAAATTAATAATTGTAATTATTAATAAATCAATAAAAAGTATTTGTTAGTAATTGAATAATTATTATTAGATTTTAATGTTGTATTAAATTAAAGATTTTGTTGTCTAGTTTATTATAAAAGAAAAAATATTTTAGATTTATAAATCAAATTTCAATTCGTAATTAAGAGAAATTCATTTATAATATTATGATTTTTATTTTAAGAAGAATCTCATTTATCATTATTGTATCAAATGGTATTATGTACTGAGGTGATTCAAACAGATCATTGAGTCTTTTGACATACTTGTAACTCGAAAACCTTAAGCAAAAGTGATACTTTGAAAATGGAAAACTTGAAGCCAATTGTGAAAATTGAACTTTTATGTTTCAAAACCAAATGAATTATGAAACTACATTTAATGTGATGTATCATTTACTTTGTGTTGGGTTTGGGTTTGACTTAGTATGTTGACCAGTTTTGGATGTTTACGAGAGGCTTGGGATTTACTGTTTTATGATGTTATATGAAATGTCGTGGTTTATGTTTTGATCTTTGAAATATGGATCAATGTTTATTATTTGGTCACAATCTTTTATTCCCAACCATTGTGATGATTCACATATTTTTGTAACGAGTTTTGATCAGTTATTTGTTAGTGCATTCCAGTTGCTTGTATAGGATTGAGGTGAATTGGTTTATTTTCCTAGTGTAACCTTTGAGTTTTGATTAGTTATCTTTTGATGCTTTCTAGTTGCTTGTATCAAAATGAGGTGACTATTGTGATTTTCTCATTATAACCTTCAAGTTTTGATCGGTTACCTTTTTATGCTTTCTAGTTTCTTGTATAGGGCCAAGGTAAAAATTGTGATTTTATGAGTTGTACTTTTTATAAGCTTAGGGTAGGTTACCTATGTGTATGTTGGGAAGTGGCTTGCAATAGAGGCCAAAGCCCTAAAGAGGCTTCCTAGGTAATCCATTGTAAGTAGTATTAATAAATAATAACATTTCATTAAATGGGTTTTTAAATGAATTAAGAAGAGTCAGTGCTCTGCCTCAAGTCCTAGTACAAACTAGGATGGGAGTAGAGAGGATTCTTGGTTGTGACCTTGCCTCATTGGTATGCCTTATCTATACAAAAGGATATTAATGCCACATAGAGTCACTAGGGGGTTAGATTCCAGAGAGGTCATTAGGGTAACTTTAGAGTTGACTCATGCAATGACACTTGCCCACTTACATAGTAGATTTCCTATGTGCCTTTGTTACCTTTGTGTTTAGATGTTACTTGTGTCTTGGTACCTTTAAGATAGATTTCTATCAGGTTTTCCTTGACCTAGATGTTGGTTATGACTTTTGGATTGATATCTATTTGGGACTTAAGATTATCTCCTCAATATAGTGGGAGTGGTCCATTTAGGTTCCACAAGGCTAGGTGGTAGTGTTTCTTATACCATTGAGATCTGACAATTGGACGCCATTGCTAGATGTACTTGTACAGTTGTTCCTTTCATTTTGATCTCATATTTATATTTGGTGGTCATATTTTGATGTACTATACTTGGTTAGCTAGAGATCTTTTGAGATGTTGTATTTATTCATAATGTATATTCTTTGATCTTTTCATACCCTGTGACTTGTACAGAGGATGATTATGCATTTTGATTGTTGGGTCCTGATTTGTCAGAATTTTAATTACCTTTTACAATGTCAAAAAACTTAGGAATTAGCTAGAAACCATAGTGGGTGTTCTGAATGACAAAATAAAAGGACCAACTAACAAGAACTTGAAGTCTTCTCCACTTTTGACTCTGCAAGATTTAGGCAAGTTTACCTTAGGAATTCACTCATATTTACTTAAAATCAATGTTCACAACATGAACTCCAAAAATAACATATGATTTATTCCTTTCTCTTAATTCAATGACAACAAAGAGATGATAAATAGCTATTTTACCAAACCTTAAATCCAATGAATCAAGTGTAGGTTGACATTTTAGACTTGAACAACAAAACATAAAAAGATTGATTGATATATATATATATATATATATATATATATATATAATGCACTATGTAAGACATCCCAAATAGATCAACTCAAGATGATGGCCAGTGCCTTATCCATTGGGCTATAACTTAAAAGGATCACACACATATTTTTGGATCTCATCCTTAATACATTGTGCAAAGATTATTAGTGTTCATTTCTAGATCTCATATTCATCATATCTTTACTAAAAACTAGAATGTTCCTTCAATTCATATTAAGAATTTACATAATCCATTAGATTATCAGCAAAATCAAATTGAAATATATTTCAAAATGAATTACAACTGAAACTTAATAATCTTTTCTATTAAATTTCAGAGAACAAAATAGAAATAAGAAAAGAGACAAGATGTGTGATGAACAATTAGCTTCCTATATTTTGTATTAATTTATTTGACATTGTATATAGTTAGGTCAATATCCCTATCATAAAGTAACACCAATAGATCATCAATTGTTCCTTTTCATGTTCAATTCTGGAATATATTTAAAGTATGCATGGACTAACTTAGAAATGACCAAAAACTCATGTAACTAAAAAAAACTTGGACCCTTCCTCTAGCCTTGGGAACTCACTTATATAGTGTGAGTTGCAACAAGCTTTAGGCCTAGAGGGAAAATGACAACTCTCCTTAAGATAACAAGGGTTACAAAAGGGAACAAAGTATCACTAAAAATTACACGAGAAGAAACAAAATTGGTGGTATTTTTCCTAGTAATAGAATGATCTCTTTATTTTTTTCTTTGTGGTGGGGCCAATTTAATTTTGGTAGTTTCTTGTTCATACACTGTACCTGATGATTGATTTTCTTCCTTTTGTTGTCCCTTAGGCTATGGGGCCACTTTCTCCTCTACTCCACCAGGCTCTAACACTTGGGTGTCTATTAAAGTTTGTTGATTATTATCCACATTATCAGTTTGAACAACTTGATCAAATGTTACAACTGGTTGGTCTTTTTCTCTATCATCAGTTTGAACAATTGGATCAACAAACCACATCTCTTATGTGGCTATTTATTTATCAATGAACCCTTCTTGAGAAGCCACCTGTAACAATTGTGTAGCTAAAGAATAATCTACCATCGACTTGTTGAAAATTGTGTCATCTAGCCAATTGAAGTTCATTATCTCTCTCTCTCTCTCTAAGATATCCTTTCTCAATTTCTTTAATTCAATAGAATATCTTTTGAAAGAATAAAAAAATACTTGGGCTTGGGCAATTTATTTTTTGGTCCTTACAAACCAAATAAAATTATCTTTATTTGCCACTTTATTCATTCTAATGCTCCTTAATTCTATCAATTCATTCCCCCATTCTTCCTTGTTCTTTATAGATCCTAGACCTTTTAATGCATGAAAAAAAAGATCAAATTATTTACTGATATATTTGGAGATTTTTTTTTTCAGTCTTCTCTACAACATATCTCTTTTATGGTAAAAAGCCAGTAGGTCACTAGCTTGATCATGTGTTTTTTCCACCTGATCATCAAAATTGTCAATGATAGAACAATATAGAGCAGTGATGGGATAATCTCTACTGATCCATTTATTCAAAATTTGTCTCAAGGTGGATTCATTTCCATTCAATTAATTCCACATGTCAACCAACCTAGACAACTCCAAATGGAACAAGGGCCAATTAACTCAATTTACTAGAAACAAAATTGTATCTCTTATTCTGTCATCATGTTGAATGCCCAACTCCACATGCAATGACCAGATTTTTACCTTTTCTTCTTTGAGCTCATCAGCTATGTAAAATTTTGGCTACTAAGGTATGCTTGGAATCTCCACAATAGGACCAAAGGAAGATAGTGGAACAAGGGAAGCTGCAATTTGAAGCTTGCTGGGTTGTCTACCCACTTTTCTCTTTCCTTATTGCTTTTACAAATTTTTAATTGTGTTTTCCAATTGATAAATTTTCTTGCCCCTTTCATAATAGGCCTCCAATAGGTTGTCAAATTTCTCATTCAACTCTTGGAATTTGTTCTTGTCTTTAGCAACTACTACCACACTAAAATCAACTACTTCCTTATTCATTTAAGCTACCTACTCACTATTCACTTCTTCTACCCTATATATCACTCCTTGTATGTTCAATATCTGAGACCTCTTGGATTCTAGCTTTGTTTCTTTTATATATAGGCCACAACACTAAGGATTTGTGATCATCACTATACTTTACCCCTTTATGGGCTTTTATTACCTCTTGCTTAGTTCTATTTTTTTTTTTCTCTTTCCTTCCTCATTCCATCAAAAATCTTTGCATTAGAAATGCCCCATTTTGGCAGTATCATTACTCCCAAATATTTTAGCAACTATCTTCCCCCTGCATAAGTTATTTGATTGAAATCTTGCATCAGATTGACCTTTACTTCCTCTTCTATATGAGATTCCTATTTGGTAGGTTGTTGTATTTTTATTTTCTTATATTTTGCCTCAAAGGTTTCAATATTACTCCACACAAATTGGATGAAGGCCCTAGAATTTACAAAAAAATTATCATCCAAAAATTTCCTTGTTGCCTGCTCTACAACAAGATCTATTTCTTTACCCTTGAAGTCATCTATAGTGATGGCTAGGAGTAGCATTTGAGGCTCCTCAAGTGCTCCCTCATCTATCTTTGATGCAGTTATCACAATACCTTAGGTAGGGATTTCTGAAAGTTGCCTCTTGTACAAAGGAACAAGCTATATATTTATATTCCTAGCCACAACATATCCTAGTTTTCTTTGAAAAGTGTATTGTCCTGGGCTTATTATTACCCTATCTTCCAACCTTTAGCTTGGTATGGGTAAGCTTGTATCAACATCCCCTTTATCTCATTAAGGGTTTGCATGAACCTAACACAATTTTCCATAAGTATATTAATCTTATCTCCCCAATATTTAATATTAGCAAGGGGATCATATTTCTTATCTAAAGAATTAATAAACTCTAGGACCCTACTATATACTTTCTAATTCTCCTTCTTCACTTCCTATTCTTGTAAAGAAAAATCATTTCTTATAATATCCTTAGGAAAGTAAACAATATCTTCATAACCTTTGGTCCCATCTTTAAACATATCATTGAATCCTTTCGGGTCAATAAAAGAAGGATGGGACTGAGCCATTTAGTATTTCTCAAGAAACTTACCTAGATGTCTCCATCCTCCCTTGGTAAGCACAAAATTTTGGATTACCATGAAATACAGAAAAATTGTCCCTCTAGATCTGCCCACTAGCTCTCTTTCTTCAAGCCCTCCTATCTGCCATAGAAACTCAACAATTCCAACTTTTAGAGGAAACCATATACTCTAAAGGCAATAGATATAAATTAAGAGATAATATCCCCCTAGTTATGACTCACTTTAAAACCCTTGGCATGAACCTTATGCCTGATCATCTCTAGTAAGGGATGGCGCATCCTTGAGTTATCTCTACTAAAAAAAAATCCTCAATTTTGAGGCAACATATCTGTCAAAATGAACAAAACTGGCATTTTTAACCTCCCAAGTCATGTTAGCACTCCATAACCAAATTGGTAGCTTCTCCCCATCCTTTTTCAACTCTAGTTTCATTTCCTTTGATAAAGAAGAGAATCCTTTGTACAGACACATATACATAAAAAATGAATACCAACAGAATGGATTTTCAACCTTAGCCTTACTAATTTCAATTAATCCATTATAAATTTCTTCTACAAGATATGATGCAAAATCAAAGATTGAGCTCATACCATACTACAATGTCTGAGCAATAATGAAAACTAGGGATCCCTGGATGTGATCTTGCTCATCCATACCAAAGTTTTTTTAAAGGGAGAAGTATAGTGCCTATGACCTAGGATTATAATATTTCTTTAACAATAGCTCTAGGGTATGAGTTGTCACTAATGGTAGATTCCCTATCCTTACAAAATGTTCCTACAGTGGTCGTCCCTAAAGGTATACCCTTTGAGCATCATACCATTCTTGCAGATCATCTAGGTCAATCTTCTCATGCAATACATGGTTAGGATTTAACATGAAGACTTTCCTAATCGCTTTAGGTGTGACCCTAAAAAGGTTTTTCCTTGCATTATTCTTCACAACCCTCAACATAGGATCATACCTCTTTGCTAACATTGTCAACAAGTCATTGTTGAAGAAAACACCATAAAAAATCAACTTTCCAATATCAAATTTCCATACATTACTTAATGGAGTATCATGTTTCCTCTCCGAGAACCATTTTATGAAAAGTTCCAAACCACCAGTAGATACCTCGACATCTCTCAACCAAATTTCTCTATCATAAAAACCCTCATTAACTAACACCCTAGGGTTTTTGGGGACCAATTCTTTTCCTTTAGCTACTTTATTGGTGGAGAAAGGAAATTGTTCCAAGAAATCATCATGTACATCTCTATGTTGGTAATCTACCTTTCCAAAAAAATCCCTTCATGGAGGCATTTTTATCAATAAAATTGACATAGGAAATTCTTTAAACAACAAAAGAATTTAGGCACTTACCCACAAATTTATTACTTTAACAAAATAATCTATTCACAACAACTCACTGTATGAAGAATTCAAACTCTAAGCTTTGGTTCTCTGTGCTTCAAATCTATTTACTTTGTAACTATTTATGAAATGAATCATAGATTTTATGCAGATTTTATTTGCAAAAATTTGCTTGGATACACCATTAATTCTCCAATAGTCAAATTATGTAAGTTACCCCATAAATTTTAAAATTGACCATTGATCTAGGAATAATCCTATGGTCATGATTCATTAATAATTGTATCACCTTTTGGCAAGTTGGGCACATGTTGAGACCTCGTATTCTTGCTTTGGCTAAATCTCAAGAACTTTCATTATGTGAGAATATGACCATCGTTGATTATTTCAAATCTTATGGTCAAGAAAAATCCTTGCTATTATTCCTATTCCTTTTAAGAGATGGGCCCATTGAGATACACATCTTCATTATGTAAGAATATGACAACCCTTGATCTTTAAGCAACAAATGGTGAAGATTTTCTTCCCATGGCTATATGCAAAGTGTGGGCCACATGGATATGTGACAACTTCTCACATTATCACTTTGGATAAATCTCGAGCAACTTTAGATTGCGATAATGCGCCAACCATTGATCAACTAAAGTTCTACTAACTAGGAAAGAACATTAATACTTGCTACACCCATTACATAGAGAAAACCAATATATACATGCTAGCTAGTACTATTTACTAATAGCAACCTTTGGAAACTCATAGCTCACTTAGTACCACAAATTCTGTAATGCCCCGTCAAGGGATCCAAAGAATTAACCTAGTATTTCACTAAGTTTGGTAGCATTTAAAAAAAAAAAAAAAAGTCACTACCACATACAACTTATGCACAATAACGGAAGCAATAGCAATGTCCATCTAAAGAGTAAACTTAACATATACAACAGATTACATTCTTTAAGATCCCCTTAACGTGAATTACTTACATGAATCCATCTAGTACAACATCCACATGAAATAATATGATAAGTCCAATGTTCAGTTATTACATATCCAACTGCTCATTCATCCACTATACATGTCACCGGGTATGAAGGCTTAAAAGAATATACACATGTAGAATAAGGTACATCATCCTATTCTAATCCATGATACATTAAAGTAAAGATAATCACATGATACTCATGATACATCATCATAAAAGCCATTTACATCTATCAGAAAGATCAAATAAATAAACTAAGTGCACGGTTCCTCCCAACCGTTAATAGCATCATTAGACCATCGTGGATCCTAGCCATCCCTCCGTGCGTAACATTCCAAGCACCGAAGAGGTCATCGGTATTATCATAGTAGGAATGTCACTCCTAACATCCTACTAACATAAAAAGTAAAGCATAAGATATCATCATCTAACATATGCTAATCATCAATGAAAGGATACATATCCACCATCACAAAGGATGCATTAACCACAAAGTCTCAATGAATCTCAAATGATAAGAGTGGAAAATACACTACCACCCGACCATGTGGTACCTAAGTGGTCCACTCCCACCGTGCTGAGGAGATAATCTCAAGTCCCAAAACAAGTTATCAAAACCACATAGCACACGACTCTAAAGTCCAGGAATCCTAAAAGTATACTAACTCAAAGGTTCCAATCACAAAACATACATCTACTTTCTAGAGGCACACAATGACATGTAGGAACCTACTATGCAAGCGGGAAAGTGTCATCGCATTTATCTCGTACAAGTTACCCTGGCAGTTAGCTAAACTCCACGAGTCCATACAGATCTCATGCGGCCACTAGTATCCTTTCATACTGACAAGGCATACTATGGAACGCAAGGTCGCAACCATGCGTTCTCTCTACTCCCATCCTAGCCTATACAAGCACTCAAGGCATGGGCGAGAACCAAAACTCTTATCTTTTTAGGTTCATTCAGTTAGTATTAAGTGTGTGAATGTTATCACTTATTAACCAACTTACAATGAGTTACCCTGGCAGCCTCTTAGAGCCCTGACCCCCATTGCAAGCCACTTCCCGACACTACATGCAGATATCCTACCCTAATGCTCATGGTATCATAAACATAAATAAAGTCCACAAAATCACCATAATAAGGAATCAACAAATATCCATGATTAAAAATCATTAAATATGCATGAAAGCATCAAATCACCATGAGCAACATCCATAGAAAATCATGAATACAACAACTCTCTATTGGCAACTGAAGTATCACTGATAATCAAAATATCCATTGGTTCTCAATAACCAAAATATATCTCAAAATCATACTGATCGAAGACTCCGAAATGGTTGAGTCAACACATGTCACATCATGACATCATCAATAATAAATCCACATATTAGTCCCACCATGGCGACTAGAATATATCCAAGGATAACTGATCGATGACCAAAATAATGGTTAAGTCAAGGGTTCCAGACATAAGAAATCTCAACTATAACAATCAATATTCACAACCAATTCATAGAGCATTCCATCACATAATCATGGTTGGGTTTATAAAGATCGAATGAAAAAATCATCAAGACATCACATTCACATAACCCCCAAGCCTTTGGTAGACGTCCTATACCGGTCAACACTAGTCAACCCAAGACCCAAAACATTAGTATAATGAATACACATTGTAAACACATGTTTTGGTTTGCTAAGTTTTCAAATTTGAATTCATATGCGTAATCTCAGTTTTTGTAATTCCAAGTTTAGAGAAAGAATATTTTCCTACGTTTTTCCATGTATTAATTTTTGGATGGATTAAAAATTCCCTCTAAACTTCAGTTTTCCAATTATAACATTTAAAAGACGTTTCCACTAACTTAACTTTCATATGCTTCATTTATCTTATAATCTTAAACTATTAATTCATAATAGTTAAAACTATAAAATTACAAAACTATTCATCATTAAAAAGAGATGAATTTATAAATCTTTTATTAACAACTTTAAATCTTTTAATATATATATATATATATATATATATATATATATATATTACATATATACATATATATATATATATATATATATATATACATATATATATATATATATATATATATATTACATATATACATATATATATATATTTATATTTAAACATATACATATGTACATATATAATATAATATTTAATATTTTTTTACATTTTATAAAAATGGAACCGAATTTTATTAATTTTCGATTCATAAAGGAAATCGAATTAACAAAGTTTCCATAGAATCAAAGCCGAATCGATTAAGCCATCGGCTGTCACTGTGGTGACTATTGCTGCGGGTACCCTACTGTCACAAGTACCCTGCGACCATTGCAGTCGCGGGTACACTGCGCAGCAGGTGCCGCGCACCCCTTAAATACACAGGTACGGGGTGTGAATTCCGCCCCCACCCAACATGCATTAGTTTTTATTAAATCAAAAAATCGCAGCGCGATTTAACAAGTTGTGATTTCGCCATAATAAGGGTACAATTATATAAATACATATTATATATATATATATATATATGTATGTGTGTATATATATATATATATATATATATGTATATATACACACATACATACATATATATGTATGTATGTGTGTGTATATATATATATATATATATATATATATATATATATATATATATATATATATATATATATATATATATATATATATATAATATACAGAATCTCAGATTGTTTATAAAATTACAAGCTTTCATTTTCAGAACCTCTCTATGAACTTGTTCTCTTAAGAATTTCTCTGATGACTAATTCTAATGGGTTTGTCCATGAAATTGCAACCCTAGTCCATATTATTTTCAGATCTAAACATATAGAATCCTTAAATAAAACTTAATTGCCCCAAATTGAAAATGCACAATGAAGACATATGGAAAATATGAAGAAGACAGGGGAAAGCAAGATGCAGAAGTATCATAATGAAATCACACGAATCTACCCGGATTCTGATGCTAAACTCGCTTATCCTCAGACAACCCGCAGAGCAAGCTTCCCTTCTTCAGAATTTTCCTGAATCCTCCAATGCCTCAACTCTTCTCCACGCTAACCATACTATCCACGCTATGTCCCCGCTATCTCCCAAGCTATTAAGGAATGCTCTAATATAAAGAGCTTTCAGATAACCCTAGAATCAGCTGGAAGATATCGCCAACTAAGCATGGACCTATTTCCAGCCTTTTAGATAAGCCCTAGGGTTGTAGACACCATGTGCTTAATTGATGCACTAACCCCCGTGTTGTTGACACATGAAAAATAGGGAACTGCATTATTTCCCATGCAAACTTATAACTCCAATAACTTTTAAATTAATTTTCATTTAAATATTTATAACTCCCACTTTAATCTTCATACTTTTATTTTAATTTTTTTTTTATAACTTTTATTATTAATATTTGTTTATTAATTAATTAATATTTTATAATTTATAATTTATTTTAATTTATAATTTTATTTTAATTTAATTCTCCTTTAATTAATAATCAAAATATCAAAATCATGATATTTAATCTCTCAAATAATTAATTTGTTTATTAAATCTATTTATTAAAACTTAGTTAATAGAAAATTCACCATGGACCTTCATGATAAAATATGAAAACCCATCATGGAACAATTCATACCAAATCAGTCTAAAAGATTAAAAATTACAAAATATGTCATCCGACACATTCAGTGGCTACTCAACTCAGATACTTGTCCTAACTCACTAGGACAAATGGTTTTAGGGTTTGGGATTTGGACTTGAGAATTTATCTCCCCTCTCTTATCATTGAGATAGTATAATAGGGTACGCTCATCCTGGCAATTCAGGGAAGTCAATACCCGGTACCTGCAACCTGCAAAAAAGCCATGCATGTACATACAAAATATATAGTGCTAAGCTAAACAGGCAATGGCTGGAAGTGGTGCATTGTGTAGATCCCGACTAAGCAGGTGACTACGACTCCCTTCCTTAACCACATCAGAAATGCCATACAATAAGAAAACACGCACACCATACACATGCAAGTATGGGGTAAGTATCCATAATAAAGCACATAAGATAATCAACCATCTAACTAATCATCAGTAGTAACTGAAAACAATATAGTTATCATCATACATACATGAAATGTGAAGTCTAAATGATCTCATCACATGATAACTGAATCCATAATATAATGTCTGATAGTGTCAAAATAATACCACTAATCCATCTACATAAACTAGTCCATCAAAGTCTGATAACAATAGCAATAATATGTCCATAGAAGATGTGAACGAGGGTAGGCACTACAAATTCCATGTTTTAACATGTCTCAACCTCACTTTGGTTAAAACTTGAGTACTTCAATTTTTTGAAATTATGATGATCATTGATCAGCATTTGAATCTATAAATGCAAATATGCACTTTCTTCAGGCTATTTTGAAACATAGAATGGGTGCACATGGACACTTTTCAGTTTATCGCATGATCGCACTTTTAAAACTGCTTGCATCTTGAATCTATGAAAACATGAGATCCCTTGATCTTTATTCAGATCAATAGTTGGGGATATTCCTTCTCATTTCATGCATTTAGGACCCACAAAGATAGGTGTCATTCTGTTGCCTTCTTGCTTTGGTTAAAATCTTCCCATCTTCAATTTGCAAAAATGTGACACCCATTGATCTTGAAGGAAATCAACGACTGAAATAGTAACTCACCCTAAAGGTTACAAACTAGGAAAATGAAAGGCATGGGTTAAAAAAAAACATAACTCCAAGTTGAAACTAAGTTACAAGCTAGGACAGAAGAATAAATTCTTGGAGGATTTTTTTAAAAGACCATAGAAAACCTTATAATAAGAAAATTTAATAAACAAAAGTATTAGGGCTTTTGAAAATTCCCTCAATTCAAAAAGGTGTGGTTGAAAAACATTTTTTTTAAAGAAACCTAGGGCATGACTAATATTTGGGTATAAACAATTAGGCATTTTCTTAGGGTACGATTTGTCAAGATAATTGCAACCCTAATTGCTTATATGGGACAAAATCAAATTTTCACAAAGATTTTTAAGGATTTCTACTTGGTGAAAAACTAAGCCAACAATGGTTTTTCATGTGGCATCTTATGTACTTGTATATTATTTCATTTGATTTCATACTTATCATTATCCTATGATGTGGACTTTGTTAATTATCGAATTTAATCTTAATAAAACTTATGTATGAGATTCAAAGTCATGGAACCCTTAAGAGTTGTAATCTGTTTATGGTTTATTTGTATGTATGTGAGTTATTGCTTCCACTATATTATCTCTTGTTTTTTAAATCTTTAATTTTCTTTTTTGGCAAGCTTAGTGACACTTTAGGTTAATTTATTTTGGGTCCACTAGTGGGGTGTTACACAGAACCTAGGACCCCTCCCCAAAATGGAATAGATGAAAGGAGAAATAGATCAATAATGGAATATGTTAGAACATTAATGATGGAGAAGAATGTGTCACATAAATACTGGAAAGAAGCTATAAGTATGTCAATCTATACTTTGGACCATGTGCACATCAAGAAAGGTACAAATGTTATACCTTTGAGTTATGGGTATGTACCTAATGTGAAGTATTTTAATGTATTTGAAAGAAAATTCTATACTAAAGGCTAATAGAAATGGAAAAATTGATGCTAAAAGTGATGAAGGCATACTCCTAAGATATTCTAATAAGAGATAATCTTATTAGTGTTTGAATTATAACACTTACAAAGTTGTTGAAAGTTCAAATGTGAAAGTTGATGAATATGCAGAAGAGAATGAAGTTCATTGCAAGATAGAGCTTGAAGATTACAACACATTCATATATGTTAATGAAGGTGTTCCATACACCTTACTTGAACTGGAGAGAAAAGCTACCAAGAAATGGAAAAATGTGAATGTCAAGTCACAACAACAAGCTTCTGAGTAAAAGATTGTAGGTGTCAAACATGAGAAAAATGATGTCGACATACATAAAGTAAATGCCAAAAATTAGGAAGACAATGCCAAGAAAGCAGAACTTGAACTAGATCCTGAAGTAGAGATGCAAAAGTAACTTGAAATCATTTTTCAAGATGAACCTAAAGTAGAAGAAAGAAGAAAATAATCTATACTAGCAAAGTGTATGAGAAGAAACCATGCACTTGAGAAAATTATTGGAAATAAAGAATCTAGAGTTATGACAATGAAAAGACTGAGAAGTGATACATGTTTACTTTTTGAGATTGAGCCTAAATTAGTGAAAAATACTTTAGATAATGAAGATTGGATTCAATAAATGAATGAATAAATTGAATATATAGAGAAGAACAAAACCTAAACACTGGTACCTAGATTTAAGGACAAGATTGTTATTGGTGTTGGTAACAATTGATTAATTGTATATTATCTTTGATGTTACAAAAAATGCCATATCGTTGCTAGTGAGTGTATGTTGAGCTCACTCGGGCATTGAAGATAGTTTCTTGTGTTTATCAAGCACTCCAGAATTTGCCTAGTTCAGAAGATAGTGTCTACCAAGTTCACTCAGGTGACAAAGTAAAGTTTAAAGAAGTTGAGTGTTAACTGAGCTCACTAGGTTAATGAAGGAAATGTTGGATGGAACCAATGTTAACCAAGCTCATACATTTACCAAAAGAATGTTGTGAATATTTAGTGTTGACTGAGTTCACTTGGTTAACATAGCAAAATTTCTTTAAGCTAGTATCTATCGAGCAGGATTGGTTAATAGAGGATTTTCTTATTTTGGCATATTGAGTTCAACTAAATTGTTTTTTGGTTCTACCTGAATAAGAAGATGAATATTAATATTCTAAGTTGTATTCAAGCTGACTTGACAATGTGCAAAATATAAATATAAGGTCAAGTTGAGGATTGAATGTGTGGAACATAATTAAAGATTTAATGATGCTTAGAGGAAGAAAATTAAAAGGATAAACAAAATATTCTTGGTGAGCTGCAAAGATACATTTGATTAGGAAGGATCAAGTACAAAAGCCAGAATTGAGATCTATAATTATTTAGTTGCATGAGAAATTAGGTCATTTTATTATTACTCTCTAACCATTATAGCAGTGATCTAAATCTCTTAATAGAGTTGGCTTAACAACTATTTATAAATCCTCTAACAAAGTGGCATTTCAATTGAAGTGTTTAAAGACCTCTAACAAGGTCACTCCTAATAGGGTGATTAAATATTCTAATAGAGTTACACCTAACAGTGTGTTTTGTAACCTTTAACAAGGTTGGTTCCTAATAGGGATCACTTCAGAAGAGTGAAAATCAGTAACTAGTTACAATTGGTGGTTTTTCCCAAATTGGGTTTCCACGTTAAACATTGGTGTCAATTGTGTTGATGCTATCTATTTTATGTGTATGCAACTAAGTTAAAGTAATATCAATCACATATAATATCTTAAGATTTTGATTAAAATAATTTTCCAAGTTATTTTAGTGTTTATCAATTTACACCATTTGTTAGTTTAAACTGAGTGCTTGTGTATTTTCCAAGTTACAATAGAGTTCGGTTTAATTAGAGTTTTATTTGTAGTGAAATCTAAGGGATCTAGGATTTATTTTGTGGTAATTGATTCACCCCTCCTCTTAGTTACTCCTCTTATGTTTTCAACAATTGGTATCAAAGGTTTTGGTGCTTGTAGAGAAGGTTTCAAGGACCTAAGCTAAAGATCGAGATGTCTTATAGAAGAGAGATTCCCAAATTGAACAAAGACAAATTTTTAGCATGGAAATGACTTATGAGGTTACAATTGAAAAATACCAATGATTTAGGATGCAAATATCTTGATAATAAATACAAGACTCCTATTGGAACATTATCAATTAAAGAAATTGTTGAAAAGAAAAATCATAACATCATGATGATTGATATTGCATCTACTCTTAATTATGTAGAATTTGATGAAGTCAAAAGTTGCACTAAAACTTATGATATTGGATCAAACTTAAAGCCATCTATAGAGGAGATGATAATGTAAGAAGAGCTAAAGCCAAAAGTCTCAGAGGACAATTTGATTAGATGAAGATGAGAGAATATGAAAACATTGCAAAATATGTTGAGAAAACTAAAGAGGAGGCATTGGTGACAAAAAAATTGTAAGAAAGGTACTCAGAACCCTTCTTCCCATCTATGCAATTAGAGTGTCTACTATTCAAGAGATGAGATGTGATCCAAATAGAAAAATAATATTGGATGCTCTAGTTGGAAGATTGACAGCTTTTGAATTGGATAACTATGATAACTATATCACTCAAGAAAAGGGGTAAGAAATCAAAAGCCAATCAATAAGAGAGTGAAGGAGAGGAAGAAATTTTAGACAATGATCTTGAAGTTTTTGAAGTCCTACTTGTAAGAATTTATTCCAAAGGTAGAGGAAACAAAAAGGTAAGATTTCTCTAATCTATTTTTCTTGTGAAGAAGTTGGACACATTGCTACAAGGTGCCCAAACAAAGAAGAAAAAGATGAAAAGAAAAACAATAAGTTCAAAGGAAAGAAGGAATTCTAGAACTACAAGGACTACAAGGAAAAAGGTAAGAAATCTTGTTTTATGGCTAAAGATTCTGATAATAGTGAAGATGAAATGGTATATATTGTTGTAAAAGATGAATCTGATGATGAAGGAGATAAAATGACACTTATCTCTCATGTTAGAAAAAATGATACATGTATTATAGATAGTGGCTACTCACACCATATGACTGGTGATAAAACAAAATTTGAACACATGGAACATTATGATGATGGTAGTGTGAGATTTGGAAACAATGAACCTTGTTTCTTAAAGGGGAAAGGTTTTATCTCATTAACCAATGAACTTAGACGTGACAATGCTTAGTGGGTTCAAGGAATAAAGCATAATCTACTAAGTGTGGCATAGTTGAATAACATTGGATTCAAGGTAGAATTCATGAATGGAAAGAGAAAACTATTGGATGAAAAATGTAATATGGTTGGATCTGGAAAACGGTCTGGAAAACAAACAAAAGGTAATCTATTCTACCTAGATCTCAGTGAAAGTTCATGTTTTATTGCTCAAGTAGAAGAAAGCTATTAATGGAACAAAATATTATGTCATGTGAACTTTGATAATCTGGTTAAGATAAGAAAAACATAAGAGTAAGAGGTATTTATAGCTTGAGGAAATGTAACATGGGTCTATGTGAAATTGTCAAATTAGTAAGATGGAAAAAACTAGTTTAAAAAAAAAGAACTATCTTTATGAAGAAGTCTTAGAACTTGTACATACAGAATTATGTGGACCTATTAGAATAGAGAGTTACAATGGAGATAAGTTTTTCATTATTTTTGTTGATGATTATTCTAGAATGATGATGGCAATGTATCTAAAAGAAAAGTCTAAAGCATTTCAAATATTTAAGTGGTATCTGGCAAGAGTAGAGAAAGAAACTCGAAAGAAGCTGAAATGTTTGAGATCAAATAGAGATACTAAATTCATTTCCAATGAGTTTAATGAATTTTGTATTGAAAAAAGAATTAAGAGATAGCTATTAGCCCCTGATACACCTAAGCAGAATGGCATATATGAAAGAAGGAATAGATCCATCATGGATTGTGCAAGAACATTGATGATAAAAAAGAATGTTGCAATCAAATACTAGAAGGAAGCAATTAGTACTACAGTGCATACCTTGAACAAAGTACAATTGAAGAAAGACTCAAAGCAAACTCCTTATGAACTATGGTATGGCTACAAACCTAATGTAAGTTACTTGAAAGTATTTGGTAAAAAATGTTATATATTGAAAAAATCCAAGATTAAAGGTAAATTTGATGTCAAAGGTGATGAAGGCATATTCTCAAGATACTCTTGCAAAAGTAAAGCATACAAATGTTTGAATTTTTCTAGTCATAAAATCATAGAAAGTGCACATGTTAGAATTGATGAGTTTGTAGAAAAGAGTGAAGAAGAAAGCAATAAAGAACTTAAGGATTGCAAATGTTTGTGTATTATGAACCTAATACATTTCCAAATCAATCTAGAATTTAGAAAGCTTCACCTCTCGAGTCCAAAAATCTCCAAAAGCTATCGAGTTGTAACTAGTACAACTCGAGTCATAGTCTAAAGGACCTGAGTCATAGTCAGAAGCCACTGAGCTCTTGTAAGAGAAAACTAAGTCTGATAGACCAAAGTCACAGATATTGGGATCCAAACTGAATATAGAATATGATGAAGAGATTAGTAGAGAAAACTCCAAATCCAAAGAACTTGTGTTAGCAAGATATGCTAGAAACCATCATGCACTTGATCAGATCATTAGAGACAAGTCAAATGAAACAATAACAAGAAATAAATTGAAAGGTACATGTTTGCTTGCTGAATTTGAACCTAGAAATGTTAAAGATGCTTTGGATAATGAAATTTGGATTGAATCCATGAATGAAGAAATCAAACATATAGAGAAGAATAAGACTTGGACTATTGTTCCAAGACCCAAGGATTAAAATGTAATTGTCAAAAAGTCAGTTTTTAGAAATAAGCTAAATGAAGATGGAGAAGTTTTAAGAAAAAAAGCAAGGTTAGTTTATAAAGGTTATTCTCAAGAAGAAGGTATTAATTATAGTGAAACTTTTTCTCCTGTTACAAGATTGGAAGGTGTTAGAACTTTACTAGCATATGCAACATACATAGGATTTAAAGTTTATCAAATGGTTGTAAAATCTACATTCTTTAATGGAATTCTTGATGAAGAAGTCTACATAGAGAAACTTGAACATTTTGTAGATCCTAGCAAAAGAAATATGGTCTGCAAATTAGACAAAGAATTATATGGTGTCAAGCAAGCTCCTAGAGCTTGGTATGAAAGACTTCATAACTACTTGATAAAGATTGGTTTTCAAAGAAAAAATGATAACAACAATTTGTACATCAAAGAAGGACCATATGAGAAGATTGTGTTGGAAGAAATATTTTTGTATGACATTTTATTTGCAGGAAATGATGACTTATGCAAAGCATTCTTAGAAGAAATGAGTAAAGAATTTGAGATGTCTATGTTTGGAGAGATAAAATTATTTGTTAGATTGTAGATCCAGTAGAAGAAAGGTGTTATCTACACTACTCAATCTAAATATGTCAAGGAGATACTAAAGAAGTTTGGAATGGAAGATTCAAAACTAGTTGGAACTCTTATGACTAATGGACATAAGCTTTCCAAAAATGATGATTCCAAGGAGGTAGATCAGATGACATACAAATCAATGATTGGAAAATTGTAGTATGTAGTGCACATAAGGCTTGATATTGCATTAGCAGTTGGTATGGTGGCAAGATTCTTAGTAAATACCAAAGAAAATCACATGATGACAATCAAGAGAATCATGGGATACTTGAAAGGCACTAAAGACTATGGATTATGCTACAAAAAAGGAGGTAATTTGGATTTGAAAGCATTCATAGGTGCTGATTGGGTAGTAAGTGTTGATGACAGAAAGAGCACCAATGGTGGATCATTCTTTCTTGGTAAAAGACTAGTGTCTTGGACAAGCAAGAACCATGATTGTATTTCTCAGTTCACAATAGACGAAGAATATGTGGCAACAATAGTTAATTGTTCAAATGTTGTTTGGTTTAAGAAACTATTGGTTGGTATGAAGATAGAAATCAAGGATCTAGTGGTTATCTTCTATGATAAAACCAATACAATTAACATCTCAAAGAATCTTGTGATGTATACCAAAAAAAAAACATTTATATAAAATATTATTTTTTGAGAGAATTGGTACAAGATAGAATCTTGTGATGTATACCAAAACCAAACACATTTCTATAAAATATCATTTTTTGAGAGAATTGGTACAAGATAAAGAGGTAAGATTGGAATATGTGAATACTAAAGAAAAAATTGTAGATATATTCACTAAACCATTACCTAAGGATGCATTTTGGTATTTAAGAGGTAAGTTAGGGGCCATTCCCCTATCTAAAGCTCACTAAATAAAGTTTAGTGATGCATCAACCAGAGCATGTTGGAGATCAATTAGTTGATGTAGTATTGACAAAGGCATATTAAAAATGTATCAGTAAATGAGGTACATTTATATTCATTGAATGTTGTTTTTGGCATGAGATGTCAAAGAGGGAGAAGTTTACTATCACATCTCATAGAGTTTTTTAGAAAAATTTCAAAGAAGGAGAATGAACTTGGTATGGTATCAAAAGTAGAGTTTTTTATCAGAAGAAGATGTTGAAGAAAACGTTTTGTTGACAAAGGGAAAAACTAAAGGCAGAAGGAGTTCACACTAATAGAGGGAGTTTTCATAGATGAGAATCAAAATAAAACTAAGGATATGTTCCTTACTTTATTCTTGGTCTAAAATTTTATTGCATTATGACATGTTGTGTTGCCATTAATGCCAAAGAGGGAGATTGTTGGTAACAATTGATTAATTGTGTATTATCTTTGATGTTACACAAAATGTTATATCATTTTCAGTTAGTGTATGCCAAGCTCACTCAGGCATTAAAGACAGTTTCTTGTGTCTGTTGAGCATTCCAGAGTTTGCCTAGTTTAGAAGACAATGTCTACCGAGTTCACTTGGGTGATAAAGTAAAGTTTATAGAAGTTGATTGTTAATCGATCTCACACAGTTAATGAAGGAAATGTTGGATGGAACTAGTGTTAATCAAGCTCACTCGGTTACCAAAGGAACTTTGTGAATATGTAGTGTTGACCAAGTTCACTTGGTTAACACAGGAAGACCTCTTTGAGTTAGTATCTACTGAGCAGGGTTAGCTAACGAAGGATTTTCTTGTTTTGGCATGTTGAGCTTAATTGAATTGTTTGTTGGTTCTAGTTGATTGAGAAGATGAATATTATATATTCTAAGTTGTATTCAAGCTAACTTGAAAATGTGCAAGATATAAATGTAAGGTCAAGTTGAGGATTGAATGTGTGGAACATAATTAAAGATTTAATGATGCTTAGATGAAGTGAATTAAAAGGATAAGAAGAATATCCTTGGTGATATGAAAAGATATATTTGACTAGGAAGGATCAAGTATACAAGCCAGAATTGAGATCTGTAATCAACAATTTAGTTGCATCAAAAATCAGGTCATTTCATTGTTACTCTCTAACCATTGTAGCAGTGATCTAGTTCTCTTAACAGAGTTGGCTTAATAGCTATTTGTAAATCCTCTAACAATGTGGCATTTATATTGAAGTGTTTAAAGACCTCTAACAAAGCCACTTCTAATAGAGTGATTAAATCCTCTGAAAGGGTCACACCTAATAGTGTATTGTGTAACCTTTAACAGGGTTGGCTCCTAACAGGGTTCACTTTTGAAGAGTGAAAATTAGTAACTAGTTGCAGTTGGTGGTTTTTCCCAAATTGGGTTTCCACGTTAAATCTTGGTGTTAATTGTGTTCATGCTATCTCTTTTATGTATATAAAACTAAGTTAAAGTAAGATTAGTCATAGATAATATCTTAACATTTTCATGAAAAACATTTGTTGAGTTATTTCAATGTTTACTGAGTTACAACATTTGTTAGTATAAACCAAGTGTTTGTGTATTTTTTGAGTTACAACATAGTTTATTTTAATCGGAGTTTGATTTGTATTGAAATTTAAGGGGTTTGAGATTTATTTTATGGTAATTGATTCACCCCTCCCCTCTCAGTTACTCCTTTATATTTCCAACAATTGGAACAAAGTGGGTATTTGAGAACAAGCTAATTGAAAAAGGTGAAGTCACAAGGAATAAGGCTAGATTTGTATACAAAGAATGTTCACAAGAGAGGGAATTGACTATGGGGAAACATTTTACCTAGTTGAAATATTGGAAGGAGTAAGAACACTACTTGCATATTCTACGTACAAATGATTTAAAGCATGCCATATGGATGTCAAACCTACATTTCTAAATGGAATACTAGAAGAAGAGTTTTACATAGAACAACCAAAACAATTTGTTGATCCTAGCAAGAAGAACATGGTGATAGGATTAACCTTAGACATAAATAATAGTTACGTGCAAATATAACCAATATCAAAAAATAATAGATCACACAGAAGAGAACACAACACACCAAGATTTGATGCGGTTCACCCAATCCCTGGGCTATGTCCACCAACAACAAGTCCAATATTATTATTATCTAGTGATTATAATTTTTAATCCCTTATAGCTCAATACCACCGCAAGAAGCTACAATATCACCATTACATTATGAAATCCTTAACCCTAAACCTTTTTATACAAGCTTTTACCACTTACAAAATTAGGGCTAGAATAAGTCATGCAAAAGGAAAAATAATAGCCGATGCCTTTTACAATATAATAAAAAATAAATTTAAAATAAACATTACAAACTTATTTTAAAGTAGATAAATATAAATTTTATTTAAAAAATGCAAAAATTAGAATTAAGAGAAAAAATAGAAGAGAATGAAAACATAACACATGTATTGTTACAAAGTTCATTTGAATGGCTTTGAAGCCTAAAATTGCACAACAACCATTATATCTGGTGCATCTTGGGGGTTTCCTTATTACATCTTAGTCATCCATTTCAAAGGAAGAATCTTGATCAATGAATGTGTCTTAATTCCTTTGTTGGAGAGATTTTTGCCACCTCTAGGTTATATGTTTCTAATGAAGACCTTCATCGATGACCATCATTCAATTTTGGGAAAATTGGATTCCCCCCATGGTCAACCCTGCATGTTGCAGGTGAGTAACACATCCTATTATCCCTCACTACTTTTTTTTCTAGTAGCATAAATCAACTTCATGTGGCCATGAACTGCTATTAGAGCCTATTCTATAATGTAGAGTGACTTCTTGGGCTTTGCTTGCATGACACCATTGCACTCCATGCCTCTTTAATGCATGAAATGATCAAATTTTTGGTGATTTGATCTCTTGTAGCTGGGTGCACTTATTTTGGTCTCTTCCTATCACTTCCAACATCAAATTGCACTTCATGATCATAATTATTTTTGATTCATCATTTATTATGTACTCTATAACCTGAACTCTATTGTAGTTGGAGTTTGAACTCAAGGTTGTATCTGGGTCATGCCTACACCCCATAAAGGAAAGTTTTTTTGTTATTCTCGGGATATCTTTTCTATGATCTTTTGCAAATTTATTCTCTATAAATGTTTTGGCCTCTTATTCAATAGAAATGATTGTTGTTTCATCCATTCTCAACTAATTAAATATGTGCAATATTTTATGCCTCATTTTCTTGGATGTATTTTGGTGATTGTGGCACCTTATGATTATGTTAACTTTAATTAAAACTAATTTGTTGTATTCCTTGAATGGTTATGTTGATTTATTGGGTTATTTTATGATGTTAAGGTTGAAAGAATATAGATAGTGGTATGTCTTGTAGGCTCTATTGGATTTTAGTGTAGTTATTGGAAGAAGTAGATCAACAATCTATCTAGAGCATCACCCCTCTTTCCATTTATGCATACTTAATTCCAAGTATCTTTCTCCCCTTTCCTCTCAAGTTGTAGTTTAAGTACACCTTGATAGTGAGGAAGCTGACATTCTCTGGATATTCAACCTCAGAGCGCAAGTCCCACACTTGTTGGTTTTTTTGATGTTACACAAGGTCAATTCAGGGTCATACCTCAAGCAAGGATATATAATTTTATGGAAACTATTCCTTCTTCCTTCCATAACTCCTAATAGGGTTGGTATAATTCCTAATAGGGTTGGAATCTCGTCATAGGGATTTAAATTCTCCTAATAGGAACTATTATTTATTTAATCTATTTCATTGACTCCTAATAGGGTCCATCATATTACAAGGAACTTATACATTATTATATCATTTTATGGGCACCATCCCCACCAAAATTTTTACTCTAATCAAGGATTTCCTTAGTTAACAAATCTGATGTAATTGTGTATGGTTATCTTCTTATGATTGTTGCATTTATTGATTACACATTTTATATTTAATAAGGTTGGTAAAAGTTATTTTAATTGAATGCCTAATTCACACCCCCCCACCCCCCCATCTTTGTGGACTTTACTTTCTAACATTAACACCTAGCAAGAATGAAGAACTTAACATGTAAGTGTAGGGGTTATTGTAAAAAGATTTGATTAGAGAAAGTTTGAGTCCACGTGTTGTACCTTCTCTATTGGCACCTAAGAAAAATAGTGAGTGGAGAATGAGTACTAATTCCAAAGCTATTAACAAGATAATAGTAAAATAAAGGTTTCCTATGTTGAGGAATGATGATATAATAGATTGTTTGAGTGAACCAATATATTTTACAAATATTAACTTGAAGAGTGGGTGTCATCATACTAGAATCAAAGAAGGTGATAAATGGAAGACTTCTTTCAAGAGAAAAGAAGGTTTGTATGATTGTATGCCTATGCCTTTTGGTTTGGCTATTGTAATGAGTACTTTCATGAGGTTAACGAGGTCTTGAAGAAATTATTAGGTACATTTGTGATTGTCTATTTAGATGATATTTTTGTATTCAGTATGACTAAGGAAGAACATCTTGAGCATATTAGAGAAGTGTTACATACATTGAAAGATAAGTTGTTGATTGATTTGAAGAAGTGTTCACTCATGAAGGAGGAAATTGTGTATTTGGGATTTGTGATTTCTTTTGATGGTTTGAAGTTGGATCTTGAGAAGGTTAAAAAAATTCTGCAGTGGCTTACACCTAAGAATGTGAGTGAGGTGTGATCATTTCATGGTTTAGCTAGTTTCTATAGAAAATTCATCAAAAATTTCAGTTCCATTTGTAATTCTATGATTAAAAAAATGAGAGGATATAAAAAGAATTTCAAGTGGATACGTGGAGCTATTAATAATTTTGAGACTTTGAAACAAAAGGTTTCTAAATTACCTATGTTATCTTTTCCTAATTTCAATAAGGTATTTCATCTTGAATGTGATTCAAGTGGTAGTGCAATTGAAGTTATATTAAGTCAGGAATGAAAACCTATTTCTTTATTTAGTGATAATTTTAATTATGCTAAAAAGAAGTATTATGTGTATGATAAAGAGTTCTATGTTATTGTTCAAGCTTTGAAGAAGTGGGGACATTATTTGATTCTTAAGGAGTTTATGTTTTATACTAGTCATAAGACTTTACAATATTTGGAAAATTAGCATAAGTTGAATCAAAGACATATGAAGTGGGTTGAGTACTTGCAAAATTTAACATTTGTGATAAACCATAAGAGTGGATTATATAACCAAGTTGCATATGCATTGAGAAGAAGAATATTTTTATTAACTGAGATGAAATTTGATGTTCTTGGCTCTAATCTTGTTAGCATTCAAAGAAATAGAAATAACAATTACACATAACTATAGCCAATATTGGAAAATAATGAAGCACATAGAAGAGAACACAAGACACATATTTAACATGTTTCACCCAATCCCTGGGCTACATCCACCAAAGAAAGAGTCCAATATTCTTATTTTCTAGTTTTTACAATCTTATTACAATCTATAATCCCTTACAGCTCAATACTGCTACAAGAAGCTATTATCAAATCACACATCATGAAATCCCTAACCATAAGCCTTTTTGTACAAGATTTTTCCACATTAGAGCTAGATAATTTTGACAAGTTGACCTAAAAAACCCTTTAAAAGTCAACCTTGTTGATGAGTAATCTCATAAATCCTTGACAAGTCAACCAATTTTTTTTTTTAGGGTGATGCCTTGAACCCCAAAGAATTTATGAAAAGTGTATAATACTTCCCTAATTAGTCACCACATATCAATAATCTCCCACTTGGAGACTAACCTTGTTTCAATACTACTACTACATAAGGCTCCCACTAGATCAAATCACCGTAGACTCAACTGTTCCTTTATTCTATCTAGTCTAGAAGACCAACTAAAAATAAGGAGGAATTCAACTTCTCCCTTGTAATTACCTTTGTAAACATATATTCTATATTATCATCTATATGCTTCTTGTCTAGTTTTAATTATCCATCATCCAAAGCTAACCAAATTAAATGGTACCACAATTGTAAGTTTTCTATCTTTGAATGCAGAGAAGAATATTTAGCGAGATGAATGGAACTCTAGCTTTTCGTATATAGATAATTATCGCTCTATGGATGTCCCAACTATTCCATGAATAATTGAAGCCATATCATCTCCTTGGTTTCCTTTGTAGCACCAACATACTTTGCCTCTATAGTGGATAAAACATCCACCTTCTATAACTGAGAAACCCAACTCACTATTGTCCCACCAACTATAAATACATAACCTATAGTGCTCCACTTAGTATCAAGATCCCCTTCCAAATCTAAGAAAAAATAGTCCTCTAAATCAATAGTAGATCCCCTGAAATATAAACACTTAATGGATGTTCCTCTCAAATACCTAAGAATCCATTTTACGACATTCCAATGCTTGATCCCAAGGAGACTCATATTCTCGCTAATGACTCCCACTATTGTTGGAAGCATAGTTAGGAAACTAAGGTACTGAGAGGGAGGGTGAATCATAATCTATTAAACTTTTATCTTTTAAAACAACTTTACTACATTCACCATATTGACCTTCTCATATCTAGTTTATGTATAACATAACTTGGAAATAAAATATTCTAATAAATAGATATAACTATCAATCACATCCATGAAATGTAAACACATGACATAAAATATATGGTTATGCATAAATACTCCAAGGTGAATGTACTATTGGGGTGGGGATGACACCCACAAATCTTCACTACTATGGTAACAAAGTTAACCTATTATAGTTACAATATTGATCACTTATGATGATCTACCTTGTGAAGGGTCTTCCTTGCTAAAGGCATTTAAGATTGTTAGGTTTTACCTTGTTAAAGGATTTTAAACTTAGAATCAAGTAAGGACTCTATTAGGATATTTACAAAGATCTGATAAAATCACTCTGTTAAGAGATTTTCCCTGATTGAATCTATTAAAACTAGCTTGGTACTTGATCCTTTGGTTTGCACTATAATTGCTAATTATAGATCTCCTCCTTCCAATATCTAATCTAATCTCCAATTTGATATATATTTACTTAGTCCTTCACTACTTCCTTAGGTTTTTATACTCTTTTCTTCACAACTTTCACATGCATGTCACATCCAAAACCACTTCAAAATCTCTTTTATGATAGCTCTCATCACTTTGCTTGTATAAAAATAAGGTTTGGATCTTCCTATTTAAAGACTTTTATAGAGTCTTCTAAATCCTTCCCTTTTTTCCTCTTCATCTGATTAATTGGTCTATCATCATATGGATTGGTGATCTATTGATGCAGGAGCTTTTAGTAGTTTTAAAAATCTTTTAATGCTTTTAAAAAAGTTTTTAGAAAGTTGGTTTTTATTAATAACCTTGAAATATTAATTCCAATTTCAAATGTTAATTGGTAGTTCATCTTATCTCAATTTTATAAAGCTTCACAAACAAAATCAGCTTTTTTGAGTTGTTTTAAAAATTACCAAAAATGGAAAAAAATAGTTTTATGAAAAAATTGCCAAAAATGGTAATTTTGGATTTGTATCTAAAATTGTAATTTCTCTCATTGTAGGGGGAAGAGAATTGGGAAGATGAATTAAGAATAATTTGGAGCTTTACTATTTATTTTGTACTCTTTCTATATTATGTTTATGTTAATTATTTGAGGAATTTTGGCTGCATCATTTGGTATCAGAGCATAGAAGGTCTAGGAAAAGGAGATTTTTATGGTTGTGTGGTTTTGATTTTATGTTTATGTAGGTTGATAAGAGGAACTAGTTTCCTGAAGACTAGGTAGAGAAGATAAAATACCTAAGTTGAGGCAAAGACAGAGTAGAGGCAATGTTAATGGACTTGTTTGAAGAACTAGTAATAGGAGAGAAGAAAATAAAATAAAAGAGAAAGTGAGGAAGAGGAAAGGAAGAGATGAAGCAATTAGAGTTGAAAGAAATGTTAAGAAAACTACAAGAAAGTTGGCAACAATTAAGAAAGCTAATGGAATTAGAAATGCAAAAATGGTACCTACTAGTCAAGAAGAAGATCTCATGGCCTATTCAGAAGATTATTCAGAAGAATAAAAAGAAAGAAGAGACACAAAAAATAAAGGAAGAGATAAAAAGTAAAATGGTGAGTATAAAAATGACTTTTTTGACATCAAGAATTGAAGAACTCAAGATAAAGATAATGGTTTGCACTATAATTTCTAATGAAGATGTTTCATATTTTTTTTAATGAGGTATATGAATGTTCCCAAAGGTATTATGTTAACTATAGAAATGGTGGATATGCTAATATATTATATGTTGAAGACATAAATAATTGTGGTACAAAGGTTTATATAGAAGAAATAGAATTTTGGGTTTTAAAGGCTAGGAAGATATTAAGTAGAATATAGATTAAGAAAAATAAGAGGAAGAGGGATCCAATGATAGATGCAAAGATGAATGAAAAAATTGTTGGCCTTAGAATGGTTTTGACATTTGAGTGTCAACACACTTAACCACTTTTTACATTGAAGTCAAGTACACTATGTATGTGTTGGTAAATAGATTTGTTCTTTTAGATTATTACTCTTTAATGCCCAATTCACAACAATATTTGATCACAAATAGTTGGAAAGCTCTTTACGGATATTTTAGCTTTCCTCTGAATTGGTAGGTACAACTCCCTGAAATAGATTGATAATGAATTCTATTTTGTTTGTAAACTACTTTAGGGTATGTTCTTAACCCGAAAATAGTAGAGGGATAACCAAGCTAGACCTAAATAAAATCCAACTTAGGCAGGTAAAACTTCTCAATTCTAAAATAGATTTATACATCCACACATCTTATGGATCCATAAATTCCATCCACATAATTAACTGATGCTTCACTAAGATAATTCGAATCTAAACTATGACTAATAAATTAGAAATACTGCTAGAATCCCTTTGTCGAATGAATTATAACAATACTCATCACATTCATCCATTGCCTCAAAACAGGGGAGGTAAAACTCTATTCTTCCCTTATTCTAGTTCAAGACAAAAGAGAAAATGTAAACTAAATATAATAGTAACTGGAATAGAAAATTATTGACATAAAATATCATTCAATTGTCTCTGCAACAAATAGTACTTCACACCAAAAAAATTTCTGGCCTTTCATTAATCTTTTCAATTCATACATATAGAGTTTTGAGATGACTATTACAAAGGAAGTTTAATTGGTTCATCTTCTGAGGGTGACAAATGGCAAGGTGCCAGTTTGTCATATTACAAAATTACAAAAGAAAACAAAAAGAGGGTATAATATGAGTCATTTAGATTTCTCCCCCTTTTATGTTTTCGCTCTATGTGACTTGGCAACAACCATTATTGGGATCATCTCTTCATGATTAAGCATGTGTATGTTGGTGAATCTCAAAAGCCATTTTGTATGTTCCCTTGCCAACTCTTTTACGACATTCAATTGATCTGGCAACTCTTCTATGACCACATGTATCCATCCACTAAGCACCTAGAGTTTTATAGTTCTGTTCTGGCTACAAGAAGCTACTGTGAACAAAATATCTAAAAAAAGTAGAGAAATTACTTTTTATCACTTCTATTCTGATGAAGTCCTTTCCTTGGCCACTATTTTGAGAGTCAATGTGTAACCCTCTCATCAATTCAAATCCTCTATCTTGAGACTTCTTTATTTTTCCCTTTGTCTCCTTGAGCCCTTTCTTAGCTTCTTGGATCATTTCTAGTTTGAACTTCATATTTTGGAACCATTCAAACAAAGGTTAATTCCCTTTCTTTAGAATCTTGGCTTTGACTACTTCCTTGTCTTTCATCTGGATGATCATCTTCAAAAGGGAGATGCATTCATCACATCTGACTCTTTCTCCAGCCAGAGTATTATTGTTAGATAATATGTTATCCTTTTTTGTTTTCAATCTGAGGATAACATTTCCAATTTGATCTATGAGAGAAATTCCTTCTGATTTGAGTCTCTCAATCCACTCTCTACCAATCTAGCTATAGTGCTTATCTTCCTGGAGTTGGGAAATGAGAGCTTGCACTTTAGCTGCACTAGGGGTCTAAGTCACAAACATACCAAAAATAGTTGCTAGTGGAGTGACTAGCTACCTAATAAACTTATTTAATTCTTTTATTTATACCTTCATCTTGATCTTTGACAACTGGAGACTCTCTAATTGTCCTTCTATCACTTCGTTACTCGATATCCACAAGCCAACCTTTATATCATGTCTAGCTTCCCCAAGGTCAATTGAATGCAAATTAAAATCATCAGGAGTCATATCCTCAATTCTCCCTTTGTTCGGCTTTGCTATCTCCATTGTCAAGTGCCCTATTTCTGGATCTTGTCCAAGTATGGACAGAGTCTTTTGTTTGTTAACCTTTGTCAATGTAGTCCTAGAATGAACCATGAGGGATACAGTGTCTTTTTTAGAAACACCCTCATCCTTTCTCTTTCTTTTCCTTTCCAAAGTATCTTCTAGCCAATAATCAGTTCCTATCACCTTGGAAGTTATTCCGAGTGATTCAATGTTGAACATCTTCTTCTTCACTAGAGTCATGGCTAAAATAGTTGAAGAGAAAGGATTCTTTGAATCCTTGGAGATGAGTTTGGAAGAATCCTGGACCTTCTCTATTTCTAAAGTCTTCTTCATCTCTTCATTTGATTTAGTTGAGTCATTGGTGCTACTTTTTCCATCCCCTAAGTCTACTATCTGTATGGAAGAGCCACCTAGTCTCAATAGGGAAGCACTTGCTAATGGAACAAGGCTATGATGAGGGGATGGGATTGGAGTGGTATGCGGAGAAGGAATAGGGGTAGTATGAGGAGATGGAATAGGAGTAGTATGTGGGGAAGGTACTGGGATAGTAGCACTATCCTTTGGTTCTTCCACTTTCTTCTCTTCAGTGGCAGTTTGGGTTCCTATAACTAGCAAGGATCCATCATGACATGTTGGGGCTATAGGAACATTCTTGTCTAGGGGTTGATCACCTCCACCCAAAGGTTGAGCTAGTCCTTTGGTGGAAGATATGGTCACACTCACTATAACACTCTAAGATGAAGTGGGTGTTGTAGCTATTGGAGAGGCTTGAGTGGCTGCACCCTTACTCCAACTCTTTCTAATTGTCCACTCAACCCACTTCCCAATTCTTTTGATTATCCTTGTCATCATAATATTGAGACTCTCCTCCACATCCACATATGGCTCATAACTGATAAGAATTCCTCTTAATTTAGTAAGATATGTATTGCTATACATATTTTGACCATCATCCTCTAATCCCTCTACGATGAGATCAATGTCATATGTCTTTATTTGTTCCACCATGAGTTTGGAAAATGGATGATCATGACTCTCTAACTCATCTCTACAATCTTCCCAATAATCCTCCAGAGTGGTGACATGTTTGATCACACTCCCAATCTAAAGCACCTCCCTTGCATATCCATTTGGGTTGAACATGGGCCTCATAACTTCATATTCCTCCAATTTGTACTTACTCTTGAATGCCTTGAGCATGTTTTTAGCATCATACTAAGAATCACAATTATAAGCCTCAACCTTCATGGGGAACTCATATCCCTTCTTCCTTAGACTGGCGCTCAACACGTTTACTTGGATAGCTTGTCTTATGATCTCTATGAGCACGATCATGTCACTTGGGTATCTAGGTAGCTTCAAAGGAAATCCATTGAAAGCTGCAAGTTGCAAATATGAGAAGGATGAGAATTGAATGAAGTAGCTACCAAACTAATTGATGGTCACCATTGCTTCTGGATTAAACCTCCTCTTTGGGCATCCTTGTAGCTGCCTACAAATCCTCATTGTAAAAGAGTCATTAACCCTGACATACTCTACATAACTATTATGTAACTGCAAGGATGGATAAAATTCATAGCTTTTTACATCATCAAGAAAATCCTCTATTCTAGGAAGGCTCGACCACAATTGTAAAGAAGCCAACATGTAAATTAGGAAAGAAGACATGTAGAAGATATTGTAGAACTTTGCAACACTGAGAGCTTTGTATAGATGTTCACTCACCTCATACACCCAATCAACATAATGTGTGTCTGAACAAATGATTTGCACTAAAAAGAAATATTGTTCTACGAAGTGCTTCTACCTCACCTTTCAATCGGTGCAAAAGAACTAGGATGCCCACGATTTTAGGCTTGAGATCAGTGCCGAAAAGGGTCTTAGGAACCTTACTCTTAGGTCCTCATGGCTTTTGAACCAAGACCTCATAATTTCCTTTCGCCACACCATCTTCTTCAAGGAGAACTCAGACATGGCTCCTCCCATGGTCAAATCAAAAAATTCTTCCCACTCTGGAATTTAGAGGCAATTGACTATAGTTTCTTGATCAATTGAGATTAAAAATGTATGATCCAAAAACATAATTTGTTTAGTATCCAGATTGTAATGGTTAATGCATTCAATGATCAACTCAGGGGCTTGAATTGCTACTGGAAACTTGGCTGCATCCACTAGTCCACTTCATTGGAGTTTCTTTTTTATAGAGTGGATTGGTTCTGTCTTCAACCTTCTTTGAAAATCTTGCATGTTGAAGAAGTAGAGTGAAGTAGCTGTGACATTCTGCAATGTTGACTTAATCCCATTTAGTCCATCGAAACCAAAAAATCTTGTTGCCATCCTAACTGAGATAGAGATGAGTCGTAAATCTTAAAATTGAAAATAGTATAGAGAGTAGAGCTTTGCAACTGCGTGGATTCTGAAATCACTATTCAATTCAATAGCATAACAATTCAAATAAGAAGGTGGTAGTTTGAAAATCTGTTATTTTCATCTCTATATAGAAATCCCAATCCACCTGTTAATCTTCAAGATCCATGCCACACGAGTAAATTAAAGGATAAATCCATTAGATTAGTAAATGTGGGGGTTTCTAACAAAAATTTGCATGTCATCTCACTATTCCCGTTGGCCCAATGGTTACTTTCCTTTATTACATCCTTAATTTCCCATTTTTCACCAAGTTGTAGAGAATTAAGAAGGGAGTACTTCGTGGGGATATATCTGCCTAGCCAGATTTTGCTCAAGATACCTTCCCAAATGTGATCAAATGGCTTCCATTATCATTTTTAAGCATCCTATGATTGATCTATGAGCCCAACACATTTGCAAAAGTAATTTTTCAATGGATGCAGAAATTTGCTTGAAAGGGTTGAAAACCCGCCGAAGAGAAGGCAACTTCTATTTTTCCACCTTTGTCTCATTTTCACTTAGCCCCTTTAATTCAATGTGTCTCTAAGCTTTAGAAAATTTTAAAAGGGTTGCAAAAATGAAAAATTAACACACTTACTTGCTTTTCTCCCTTACAAATGTTTCTGTCAAAAAACTGACTTCCTTGGTCGAAAACCAGCCGTGGAGAAGCTACTTCAAATTTTTTTGTTAGATGCTATTATGATCATTATAATGATTTTTGAGTAATTCTTGAGGTAGAATACTACAATGTAGGAACAATCTATCCATAAAACAACTCATTTCTTCCTTGTTTTAGCCTATAAACCTGATTAGTTGGCCTTTGCAAAAAATCACCTACATAGTGCAAAAATCCACCAAGGAGAAGCTGATGCTAGGTTCTATGTAGACTTCATTTTCTTTATGTGTAAACTATAACGAGTCATGAGCAAGTTCTTTCTTGGAAATGAGTTTGTGAAGATCATCATACATACTAAGAATCTCCATTGAAAAGGATCTTAGACTAGCCACAAAACTCATGACAACAAGGGGAAGCCCACTAGGTTATGTAATGCAGGAGGAGGAAGATGAAAATCTGATGGAGAGACTTTTCACTTAGGGAAAAGAAATAGACTCAGAAATACCTAAACCTAATTGAGATACAAGACCATTTTCCACTTTGCATAATGGGTACAGGATGAAAAGTGGGGCAACAGTATGCCAAGTCATAGTGCATGCCAAGCCAAAACTCCAATAGGTGTTGAGCATTATATAAGTGCCGAGTGATATATAGGTGTCAAAAAATAGTTGATGTCAAGCAAGTCAAAATGCTTCATATGCCAAGTGAGCCAGAGTCATACATGTGCCAAGCAAGACTAAATGTAATAGGTGCCGAGCAAACCAGGAGAGTATATGTGTCGAGCACTAGTAGTTCAGTATGTGCCAAGTAACACAAAATCAACATATGAGTTTTTGCCCTCACAAACTTAGATGTAAACCATTTTTGGACCCAACATAGAAGGATTTTGAAGTTGAATGAGAATAAGATTGAATCTTTTTCATTTCTTGTGTAATCAACATGTAGCCAATTAGAAAAATGGAGAAGACATGCAATGAAATGTCCCTTTACTAATTTTTTTATGATATTTCCAGCCTCAAATCAGAACTTTTAAAATCAAACAACCAATATTACAAAGATCTGCCAATTTCCCAATAAAACCCAAATCGGGTATGTCCAAATTAGTGCCAAAAACTTCACAACTTCACAAATTATTAATAAATCTGAAAATGGACATTTTTACAGAAATTTCAGCAGCATAACAGCCTAAAAAATGACATTTCTAGATTTGTATAGCCTTAACACAAAAGCTCACAAATGTAGGGCAAAACTATGCTCAACCGGGCTCCCGAAATTAACACAAAAATGCTCGAAAACACCACAAAACACTCATAAACTATCTCAAAAGTTTAATCACGACCCAATACATATATTCAGCTCTATTTTAACATCATAAAGTCTGAAATACAGAAGCAAACCAAACTGATATGAAACACTTAGCTGAAAACCCAAACTCAAACCAAAAACAACCCCGAAAACACCCAAATCGGCACTATTCAGCACAAAGGCAAACTCTGTATGAGCATGCACATGGAATGGCTTCAAAATCCCATCCTTAGCCTTCCTAAAAACCTATAAACTCCTGTTCTTGGGTCTCCTTCTCCACAGGTTTGGCAGCCTCTGAAGAACAACAAGAAAATTAGCAAGAATCAAGATGTAGAATGAGCCCAAAATGCCTCCAAACCCCTTTTAAAGAGGGCATAACCCTAACTCACATCCAAGAGGGGTTAATAAAATATAATTTAATAATAATTTTTATTTATTAGTCCATTGGTTTCCAAAGATTAGCCCCTTTTTCCGAAATTTCACCTTTTTGGAGCCTGCCTGCCTTAACAAAGTTTTTTTTATTTAAATTATTTGAATAGGGGACATGACAAGTCCTCCCCTCCCAAATATTGCTTGTCCTCAAGCAATGAAGGTTGGAATTCTCAAGAATATGTGCTCCTTCCCAAGTTGCATCCTCTAGTGGTAATCCTTTCCATTTGACCAAATGCTCTATGATGCTCCTATTTCTCAACCTTTTCTCTCTTGTATCCAAAATCTCTTCTGGTATCAAAACTAATTTCCCTTCATCATCAAGAGGTGGTAATTCTGTAGATACTATGGTTTGCTGGCCTAGAACCTTCTTTAAGCAAGATACATGAAAAATATTATGTATTTTGCTGTTTGGTGGGAGCTCCAATTCATAAGCTACCTCTCCTACCTTCTTGATAATTTTATAAGGCCCATAGAACCTTGGCTTGAGTTTCTCTGCCCCACTTCTCTTCAAGGTGCTTTGTTTATATGGCTGCAACCTAAAAAATACCAAATCTCCCACCTCAAAAGATCTTTCAATCCTTTTCCTGTCAGCATATATCTTTTGTTGGTTTTGTGCATGTTGTAGATTATCCTTGAGGGACCTTATTATGTCTTGGCTTTGCTTGATGAAATCACTTGTTGCGGGTACTCTGCTATCGGAAAGTATTAGATCAACAAAGGAAAGGGCATCATAACCATAAAGAGCATGAAAATGAGGCATACCAATAGACATGTGATGAGATGTATTGTAACAATACTCCCCTAGGTGTAACCATTTCACCCAAGCATGTTGTTGATTTGAAACATAGTTTCTCAAATATCCTTCTATCCATTTATTAACTATCTCTGTTTGTCCATCTGTTTGAGGGTGATAGCTAGTACTGGGAGTGAGTTCAGTTACTACCAAATGAAAGAGCTCCTTCCAAAAAGAGCCGAGGAATCTACTGTCCCGGTCACTAACAATGTTTCTAGGCAAACCATGCAATCTAAAAATTTCCTTGAAGAAAAATTCGGCCACTTGTGATGCCTTGAAATCAGATGTGATAGGAAAGAAATGTGCATACTTAGTTAGTCTATCTACCACCACATATATGCAATCCTTACCTTGAACCTTGGGCAACCCAGTGATGAAATCCATGGAAATACTTTCCCATTTTTGTTCGGGAATAGGAAGTGGCTGCAACAACCCTGCAAAAAAATTTTGCTCACTCTTGCTTTGTTGGCATACCATACATTCCTTAATGTGTTTAAGGACATCCTCCTTCATACCCTTCCATGAAAACCACTCTTGAATTTGCCTGTATGTCTTGAAGTATCCCTGGTGACCAGCCAAAGGTGTGTCATCAAAAGCCCTCAATATCCTCTCCTTAGTTTTTGACCCTGGCACTAAGAAGATCCTGTTCGTGTAATAAATCAATTCATCAACAACCTTGTACCTGTTATCATCCACTAACTTATCCAAAATTTTGGTGGCAAATGAATCTTTAGCATACTCTAAAATTATGGAGACCTTCCAATCAGCCAAGATAGATGATAAGGAACACAAAGTGGGCTTTCTTGAGAGAGCATCAGCAACCACATTATTCTTTCCTTTCATGTATTCAATATCAAAATCATAAGCTTGCAATTTTCTTACCCATTTTTGTTGATGATCATTCAAATCCCTTTGGTTCAAGAAGAACCTGAGGTTATTATGGTCCGTCTTTACAATGAATCTCCCACATACCAAATATTGTCTAAACTTATGAAGTGCATGCATGATTGCCAACATTTCCTTATCATATATGGAGTACCCTTTCTCTGATTGATTTAATTTTCAACTCTCAAATGCTATTGGATGTCCCCTTTGAGTTAGGGCAGCCCCTATACCTTCTCCAGAAGCATCACATTCAACAACAAAAGGTAAAGAGAAATCTGGAATTGCAAGCACAGGGCATGAACTCATTACCTCCTTAAGCTTATCAAATGTTTTTTGTGCCTCTTCTGTCCAAAAAAAAGCTCCTTTCTTTGTCAAATCAGTCAAGGGGGCAGAAAGCTAAGAAAATCCCTTGGCAAATCTCCTATAGTAGCTACACAACCCGAAGAAACCTCTCAACTGTGTAAGATTAGTGGGTGGAGGCCAATCCAAAATTGCCTGGATTTTTTGTTGATCAACTTGTACTCCTTTAGAGCTTATAATATGTCCCAAATATAGGATCTTTGTCAAACCAAACTCACATTTAGATAGCTTAGCATAGAAGGATTGCTGCTCCAAGATTTCCAAAACAGTGTCTATGTGCTTTAGATGCTCTTCCCATGTTTTACTGTATATCAAGATATCATCAAAAAATACCAAAACAAATTTTTGAAGATGCTGACTGAATACCTTATTCATACAAGATTGGAATGTTGCAGGTGCATTAGTGAGTCCAAATGGCATAACAAGAAATTCAAAGTGCCCATAGTGACATCTGAAAGCAATCTTTTCCACATCTTCACTCCTCATTCGGATTTGATGGTAGCTTGATTTTAAGTCAATTTTTGAGAAGTATACAGCACCATGTAACTCATCAATGAGTTCATCTATGCGTGGTATGGGATACCTATTTTTTATGGTCTTCTTGTTTAGAGCCCTGTAGTCTATACACATTCTCATTGTACCATCCTTTTTCTTGACAAGTATCACAGATGATGCAAATGGACTAGAGCTAGGCCTTATGAATCCCATGTCCAGGAGTTCTTTAATAGTTTTTTCAATTTCTTCCTTATAACCTCTTGGATGGCGGTATGGGGTTGTTATAACTGGTTAACATGCTCAAAACCTCTATCTGGTGGTAATCCTGGAGGCAAATCATTGAAAACTATACTATGCTTATCAAGAATATTTTGAATTTCAAAATAGAAATTACTTTGATTCTTTGGAGAGCTTGTTGGTTGGATTATGACTCCTGCTGCCCATGTTACTTGTCCTCTTCGAAAAGTCCTCTCCATCCTCTTTGCAGAGACCGCCTTAGGTGCTCCATTCGATAACCCTCTCAATATGACTTCTTTCCCATTGGAATGAAATTTAAACTCCATAGTTTGATGGTTCATGTAATAGCCTCCGATAGAGTGCAACCATTGAACACCCAATACAAGATCTGTCTCCCCAATACCAACCACATAGAAGTCATCACATAACTCATAATCTCCTAAGGTCATCTTGAGTTGTTTCACCACCCGTGTGCAAGGCATAGTGAATCCATCAGCTACAGTAACATTGAATCCCTCAAAATCTTTTGCTTTAAGCCCTCTTTTCATGACAAATCCCTCATCAATAAAATTGTGAGTTGCCCCACTATCAAGAAGAATAGTCAACCTTTGCCCTGCTAGTACCCCTCGAATTTGGAAGGGATGGTATCTTGGGACTCCTGATAATGCTGCTAAAGTGCCATACTTGCTGATTTCTTTTACTTTCTCTTCTTCTACCTCCTCCTTAGTATCATGAAATTCCTCATGCTCATCTGAATCAGATTCTGAAGCAACTTCAATATAGTGCACTTGACCTTTCCCCAAACATCTGTGTCCTGGAACCCATGGTTATCTACAAGTAAAACAAAGCTTTTTCCTTCGTAATTCACTCCTAGTCTCTTCATCTACCTTCTTTTTTGCCACATTTGTCACATCTTTTGGTGGTAGTATTGGGAAAGTCTTTTTCTAAAAATTTCCCTTATGTTGCCAAAGATTTGGGGGTTTTTGATTAGTGATTGATTTCATAGGCACGCAAGTTTCAAGTTGCAAGCTTCTTTTGATAGCTTCCTGTAAGGTTGAGGGTGAGAAAGCCTTAACCAAACCCTTAACAGAATCTTCTAAACCATCAAGAAAAAGATAAACGGTCCTCTTTTCACTCATATCAGGTACCATAACAACCACCTTTTGAAATTCTTCTATATACTCATTAACTGATTTGGTTTGCTTCAACTTTGACAATTCTTTAAAGTACTCTTCATCATCCTTGAGGTCAAATCTATCTATCACCCTTTGACTGAAATCTTCAAATGTAGTTACCTGATCGTGACCTTGAGTAGTCATTCCATGATACCACCAATCATAGGCTGCATCTTCCAAGTGTAGACTTGCAAATTGAATATCATCACTCTCTGTCATGGGGTTAAGTGTGAAGAAAGTTTGTAATTTTTGTAGCCATGCTCTAGCTGAAATTTTATTTGTTCCATCAAAAGTAGGTGCTGTAAACTTGCTTATTTTATTTTTGAGCTCTCTTCCACTTGTGTCATGCTCCCTCCTATTCTCTTTCTTGGGCATCAAAGCGTTCATCATATCCACATATTCTCTAAAAGGAACTGAACTACAAAAGTCATCATCTAAGCCATTGTAAGTAGCTCTTAATGTAATCAAATTACCTGTAACCTCTTCCACTGGATTAATGGCTGGATTTGGTATTGGTGGCTCATCTGCAGGAAAGAAAATAGATTTGGTTGATTTAGATGGTGTGGATCTCCCATTTCTTGGCTCCTCTGAAGTGCTCCCTTTCTCATTAATAGATGCAATTCCTTGTAATTTTTTCGTCAATATTCGCAAAGCCTCTCTAGTTTCCGCCAAACCATCCACTGTTTGCTTCTGAGTATTTTGGATGTCTTGGAAGAATTTCTTTGCCATCTCATCTAGATCAGCCATACCTTTTTCTTCCTTGGATTTTTTACTTTTGCTTTCAACTAGGGGTTTGATCAAAATTTCTTTATTCTTTTCTCGCTGCAAATATCTTTTTTCTCTTTCACTTAGTTGCATGCAATCATAAAATATGACATGCAAGATCTGGGTAGTTATCAAAACTTGACATGCAAGATCTGGGTAGTTGTTAAAACTGACATGCAACTTCTACAAACCCTCAGGCTGGCAAGATCACGGCTCTGATACCACTGAAATGTCCCTTTACTAATTTTTTTATGATATTTTCAGCCTCAAATCAGAAATTTTAAAATCAAACAACCAATATTACAAAGATCTGCCAATTTCCCAATAAAACCCAAATCGGGTATGTCCAAATTAGTGCCAAAAACTTCACAACTTCACAAATTATTAATAAATCTGAAAATGGAAATTTTTACAAAAATTTCAGCAGCATAACAGCCTACAAAATGAAATTTCTAGATTTGTATAGCCTTAACACAACAACTCACAAATGTAGGGCAAAACTATGCTCAACCGGGCTCCCGAAATTAACACAAAAATGCTTGGAAACACCACAAAACACTCATAAACTATCTCAGAAGTTTAATCATGACCCAATACATATATTTAGCTCTATTTTAACATCATAAAGTCTGAAATACAGCAGCAAACCAAACTGATATGAAACACTCAGCTGAAAACTCAAACTCAAACCAAAAACAACCCCGAAAACACCCAAATTGGCACTATTCAGCACAAAGGCAAACTCTGTATGAGCATGCATATGGAATGGCTTCAAACTCCTGTCCTTAGCCTTCTTGGAAACCTACAAACTCCCGTTCTTGGGTCTCCTTCTCCACGGGTTTGGCAGCCTCTGAAGAACAACAAGAAAATTAGCAAGAATCAAGATGTAGAATGAGCCCAAAATGCCTCCAAACCCCTTTTAAAGAGGGCATAACCCTAACTCATGTCCAAGAGGGGTTAATAAAATATAATTTAATAATAATTTTTATTTATTAGTCCATTGGTTTCCAAAGATTAGCCCCTTTTTCCGAAATTTCACCTTTTTGGAGCCTGCCTGCCTTAACAAAGTTTTTTTTTAAAAAATTATTTGAATAGGGGACATGACATGCAACCAATGAGAAAAATGCAAGGAATGAGCAAAAACTTAAGATTCAATATGGATCATAGATCCATGCCTAACCCTAATTCTTCACAATATTTAAATGGAGGATGAAAAATCCATTTTAAATGTGGATGAGAATAGTGTATCAGTAAACTATGGGAAAATTCAGAGTGAAGTGTGAAAGATTTAGAGGAACAAAGCAATAATTACACATCCAGTTGATTAGAATAGTACAAGGGATATGAAAAAATATCAGATCAAGCAAGGATCACATCAAAGTGAGCAGATGAAGTGCCTAAAATCAGCAATTTAATATTGTAAGCAATCAGGTTAAAGGTTTCTAATACTCTCTAGCCATTGTATTAGATAGTGGACATCCTATTTTGATAGGTTAGCTTAAAAACTATTTTATAGATCCTTTAAAGAGGTGACTAAATCCTTTAACAGGGTGACACTTCATGTAAAGTGTTTGTAAATCCTCTAACAAGGTCGCTATTGACATAGTGTAAAGCCTTTAATAGGGTAGGCCTTTCACAAGGCAGACCATTAGAAGTGGTCAAACAATTATTGATGCAGTAGTTTTTGTAGGTATCATCCCCACCCCAATTTTACCTTCTTATACTTGGAGGGTTTATGGGTTACCAAATCTAGTGTTATGTGTGTTGATGCATGTGTTTATTCCATATTCATTTAATTTTTTTACATGCATATAGTTTACTTTTAGTTATTTGCTTTAAAGGATTTGAAAAGGTTAAAAGTGTGTTACTTCTAATTCGCCTCCCCTCTCAGAAGTACTCTTCCCATTTTGAATATTCCAACAATTGGTATCAAAGCACTCATTCTCACAAGGAGAAGCCTAATAGATTAGAGAAAAGGTTTGAAGATGGAAGTCTTCAAACTTGGGAAGATCATAGAAAATTAGGTGATTGATGTGCATCTTGCTCTACATAAATTGGAGGAAGCCAGAGAAGAATTGAGAAAAGTCCTTGAAAAAAAGGAAGGATATAGCCATAGCTGAAAATGACATACACTACAAGGAGATTGATACCACACAAGTATTTTCTAATGGAGATTCCAAGGAATTTGATGTAGCAATAGTAGAATTGATGGAGAAAAATAGAGCACAAGCTGTAGAAATCAGATTACTCAAGCTTGAACAAGAGTCACAAGCAATAATGCTTTGTGAAGTGACTGAACAAAAGAAGAGAGCCATTGAAGACAAGGTCATGATAGAAGATGACAAGAGAAATCTTACCAATAGACTAGAGGAAAAGAGAATTGAGTTCGAAAGAATCTCAAACATGCAGTTGGACACCTTAAGTAAGATGATGGATGTTCATCATGAGCTAAATATGAAAGACATTGAGATCAGTACATTGAAGATACAAAATGATCAGCTATGAAATGAATTGAAAAGAGAGAAGGAGATAGAAGAAAGCTTCAAAAAACCCAATGAGGCTATCAAGTACTTTGAGCAACTACTAAAATTACAAGGGCTAGTAATGATACTTTAGGACTTGGTTACACCAGCACTGAGCAAGGAGAATCATCCAAGACTACAAAAGAAAGGAGCAACAAATGTAAGAATACTAAACCTACTTGTCATTTTTGTGGTAAAAAGGGACATATCTCTAATGTATGTAGCAACAAGAATAGTCATTAGTATGATAAGCCTAAAAGTGCAAGCTTTTGTCACAAGTGCAAAAAGCAAGGACATCGAGCATATGAATGTAGAACCAAGACCATGAGAACACCAAGATTTGAAGGTCACTACGACAACTGCAAAAAAATGGACATAGAGCATTTGAATGCAGATCAAAGCCTATGTGGACACCTAATCATCCTGCAAAGGGAAATAACCATGGTCATCACCACAACTAGGATTACAACACCAAGTATAATTGTCACTATTGTTAGGAGTATGGAAAAATTCCTAAAAATTGCATAAGGACACATTTTAGAGGGAATTACAACAGATGGTTAAGTCAAACCACATGTTTCAGTTGCTTGAAAACTAGTCATATTAGTAGGAATTTCCCAACAAATTCAAAATCACCCAAGACAGAAGTCAACAAAGGAAAAGCGAAGGTTGATGTTGAAAAAATAAAAGGGCAAATGAACAAGACTTGGAAGAAGAAAGATAAGTGCATCACATCAAATGGAGAGATTACTTCACCCAAGAGGTCAGGTGATCACAACTCATCCAACTAAGCAAGAATAGGTGTATGGGACTTATATACAAAGTTATATCATACATTAGTTCCAAAACAAAGAAGTACTACAAGGAAGAAATCTACATGAGCAAGGATGCCAGGTAAAAATTTGAAGTTTTTATCAATACTGTCAAACTGTCCTCAGATGTCGAGTAAAGCTCCAATGGATGTCGAGTTTCTAATAATGACTGAGTTGATAGTTGAAGCCAAGTGAAGTTGAAATCTAGTGGAGCTTGAGGAAACAAAATACAATGGGAGCTAAGTCATGTTGAAACCTTCGAGTGCCGAGTTTATAGCTGTATGCACAAAGCATTTAATGGTAGGTTTTGATAGGTATAAGGCCAAATTTTGATCATTTTCATGCCATTCAAATGCAGAGAAAAGATAAGAAAAGAGAAAGAGTGATCATATAGCAACCTTGAAGCCATTTGCATTGATCTCAATAGTGATTCAGCATACATTTCAATGATCTAAGGTATTTATCAAGTGTTGAGCTATGCAGAGTTAAAGTTTTTAATACATTTAAACCCTAGTTCAGTATAATGGCTTCTAGTTCAAGAAACCCCAAAGGAAAGGAAGGTCATAAGGTTCAGTTAGTTAGTAATGAGGTTAAACAAACCTAAGTTTATGCCAATCACAAAAGTCACCTACAGAAATGACCTAGCTAGTGCATTGTCTATCATTCCACCTAAAGTTGTTATGGTGCAAGACATGAGAAAGTGTTATAACTGTAAGATAAGTGGACTAGGTGATCTAGAGATATTCCAAGCCTATGATAAACTTTGTGAAAACAAAGATTCTGAAGGACAAATTCTAGATTGTTAAGAAAAAGGGTTTGACCAATGCCCTAGTTTATCCTACTAGTTTCAAAAAAGAATGCATACAGATTGTCTTGAGCAGAATTCACAATGGATGTTTTTGGTTGGAAACTGGACTAGTAACGATTACAAAAAGGATAGTACATAGGGTTACAAGTTTCCCAACTCTAGATCATCCTAAGACCTTGTGTAGTGATTCCAAAGAAATCATTGAAAGAAATACATGAGCCAAATGGAATAAGAGGGGTATGACTATTGACACTATAACTGACCCTCTTCTAGATTTTTTGGTAAGAGTAATATCCCACAAATTCTACCAATCTAGCAGACTGAATAGTGTCCCATGTATAGCTATTGATGTGGCCTATAAACTAGTAAAGAAAGATCACACATATGATCTGTCAGAACTAATGTTGTAGTAAATAAATGAAAACCTAGGAGCAATAAGGAGATCAAAAAGTGCTCAATGCAAAAATGGTTCAGTCCTTATGTGTATATTCTTTTATGTTATGGAAGAGTTTCCTTCTATTGGAAAGGTGAATTAGAACCCTAAAAAAACTACAATTACACAAATCAACGAGTTCATTGATCAAATGGGTGACAATTTTGAGGCCCAAATGACAAGCTATTTTGAGGATTTTAAGAAATCCATGAAGTAAAGGGTGAGAATACCAGTTTCCCTAGTTGAAAAACACATCAATGACATATGATTTTTGGTTTACATTGATTATACCTACATATAGACATCAATACCAAGAGAAAGATGGCTAAGGCCATTGAGATATGAGCTTGATATAGATGAAGCCTTAGCAGCAATCACAACATTTCTTGCTAAAGAAATAGATAAGGAAGCTCCTCACTTTGGCACATATGATGTTGTCAAATCAAGAGTTGAATCTAAATTAAAGATAGCTTCTATTATCAAGAAGAAAGATAAATTAGTAAAGAAGATAAAGAAGAAACTTGGGGCAAATATTGAAGGAGAAGTAGGTGGTGAAGAAGAAGAAGAAGAAGTAGAAGGAGAAAGTGAAGAAGAAGAAAAGCAAGGGCAAGACCTAGTGGAACTGACACAAGGCTTAGGAGAAGACAAGGAGGAAGGTGCCAAGGAAGAAGAAGCCAAGGAAGTACCTACTCAAGTTGAGCAAAAGAAAAGAAAGGCTAAAACTCAGCCTACAGCTCAGCCAAAGGCCAAAAAGGCAGCAAAGCCCACTCAAGCAAAACAAAAGAAACCTACAACAAGGGCTACTACAAGGGCATCCACACAAAAGGCCAAAGAGGCAACGAAAGAGAAGGAGAAGGCCAGTGAATAGACTGATGAAGTGCCAAAGAAGAGAAGAAAATATGTGGCACAACTTGACATGGATGATGAGGAGAGAATAGAGTTAGAGGACCACAACAAATTTAGAGTGGTAAGTCATCCTACAAAATTTGCCTTAGAAAAAATTTGTAAAAATGTTAGAAATGTAGGTTTGAATGACTTGAAAAACATTGATTTCAATAAGTTAAGTAGAGAAGAAAAGAATAAAATAGAGGAATCAGTATATGCCATGATGGCTAAATTCAAAAACACACCTCTAGAGTTAGACATTACCATGCCTAGAGAGTTATATGAGATAATTGAGAATAAATGGCATTATTCTCTAAAAATGGAAAGGGAGATTAGAGAATCTACCTTAGCTCAAGTAAAGCCTAGCATGAAAAAAGGACAAATAACAAAGGCTAATAAGAAAAATGGTGGCAAATTTGCACCTAAGTATAGAGCCTTCAGCATCCTTCAAAACAAGATTGAGGATGTAGTAAATAAATCCACACAATTGTGGAAAACAATTTATAAAATAATTGATGACAAGGAAGAGGAAACAAATAAGGTAGAGGCCAGTACCAAGGGAAAAGAAACAAAAGAAAAGAAAGGAGAAGAAGAGAAGCAAGAGGAAGAGAAGGAAGTAATAGAAAGAGTAGATGAAGAAAAGAAGTAAGAGGAGGAATATAAGAAAGATGAGGAGGATAATGAAAAAGGTGAGGAGGAAGAAACTATGGCAACAACTAAACAGTAGCAAGAAGAGGAACAAAGTGTGCAAGACACACAAATGCCACCTCCTATTCCTCCTCATATAACCATCACATCTACAGGTACAATAATTATTAAGGATGTTCCTAACAATTCAGCTTAGAAAATCAATCCCCTAACTGTAGAGGATCTCTCCAAGATCCTTCACCAATCCACTTTATAGGCATAGTTATGCACAAGCCCTATATTGGTGAGTGTAGATGAACTACAAAAGGCAGTAGCAGAACCACAAAGAGAAAAGGTGAAACCAAAGGAACCACCTTTCACTTATATAGATACTAGCACTAAAATTTTGATGCTTCCACCACCTCTAGCAATGGGTGATACATTACAAAAGCCAAGTGCAAAGGAAAGAAAATCTAATGAGAAGGAGGATACATCAAAGGAAAAGGAGTAGGCCACCATAGAAACATTGGTAGAACTACCAAAGATAGGCACTCCTACAAAGACCCTTCAAAAGCTGAGCACTGAAGCCATAGCATTGCAAATCTCAACTCCAGGCTCAAGGTCAACTAAAGTAGCTAGGGTACTTCACTATGGAGACCCTAAATTAGATGAAGACATAGTAATACCTACCTATGACTCCAAGACAATCACCATGGCTCAAATCATAGAAATGCAAGATACTTTAGACAAAAGGAAGAGGTAGGAGATACTCAAAAAAGAGTATAAACACAAACAAGCATTGAATGGCATTAAGGACATCTTTATGGATGCATTCAACTTGTAGTCACTAGATGAAACAAAGCCCATAATAGAAAAACTATCTAATATAGTTGACTAGGTGACTAGTGAAGACCAGGACACCAATGTTAAAATCATGGAATGGTTTGAGAGAAAATTTCAAGGGAAGGTAAATGAGAAGATATCAAGTGGTATAGCACTTGAACAGGTAAAGTTGGCTAAAAGACTTGAAAAAGTCAAAAATGTACTTAAGAACACTTTCTCATTGTACAAAAAACTATGTGACTTTTCCAACTTCACACAAGAGACTAGCCAACATATATTGAGCTTGGAGAAAAATCTTAAGATTTCTAGCATGCAGTTACCCTTAAATCCAGCTCAAAGTGAGAAGCATTTTGCACAGTCGCTTCACACTCAAAGGGAGTTAGCTATACTCATAGCAGAGGAAGCCAATATAAAGGCTAAATTGATGCAAATTCAATCCTCTATCATGCCACATTTGGAAGTCCTCCACAAGGAGCAAGTATATGCAGAAGTAGTTCTAAAGAAAGATCCTAATCTTTCTACACTTGATGGACTCGTACACCTTGCTACAAAGACTACCATCCAGCACAAGTCACTTGACATTGCTTTGGAGAATTGGGATGCAACTTTGAAAATAATAATGGAGGTAAATAGTAACTTTTTGGCTAAGTATGGTATTAATCCTTAGAACCCTTTGACATTAGTATCAAAAAGGGGGAGATATATGTTTTAGGGGAGATATAAGGGAGATATAATATTCTGATGAAGATATAACTAAGGGGAAGAATACTATAAATTTTAATTACATTCTTTCATTCATTTTGAATAAAAAGGAAAGTTTGTAGATAGCCAAAAGGGGTAGATAAGTAATAAAAAAAAGTGAGGGGGAGATACCAAATTTTGACAATCATATGGAAGATAGCTCTTTTCCATATAAGATATGATACAAAATGCAGGAATTCCATAGCTCTGATAGATCAGATATAGAACACAAGTACAAAATACAGGAACAGGGCAAAAGACAAAGAGTATCAAGCACATCAAAACAAAATTTTGGTTTCAAGAATGAATAAGGCACAATAAGCTCAGAGGGAGTTATAAGGTATATTATTCCTTAAAAAACTTTGAACAAATTTTGAAATTTTGCATATATGCCAAGCATAATGAAAAATGTACTCATAAGGTTAGTTCAATAATGGATAGTTAAGTGTTTTTGACACTCATGTCAAAGGGGGAGATTGTTGGCCTTAGAATGGTTTTGAAATTTGAGTGTCAACAAACTTAACCATTTTTTTAAATTGAACTTGAGTACACTATGTATGCTAAGTCATAGTGTGTGCTGAGCCAAAACTCCAACAAGTGTCGAGCATTATATAAGTGTCGAGTGATATATAGGTGTCGAGTCATAGTTGATGTCAAGAAAGTTAGAATGCTTTATATACTGAGTGAGCTAGAGTCATACATGTGCTAAGCAAGACTAAATGCAATAGGTGTTGAGCAAACCAGGAGAGTATATGTGTTGAGCACTAGTAGTTCAGTATGTGTCGAGTAACATAGTATCAACATATGAGTTTGTGCCCTCACAAACTTAGATGTAAACCATTTTTGGAGCCAACATAGATGGATTTCAAAGGCGAACAAGGATAAGATTGAATGTTTTTCATTTCCTATGTAATTAGCATGCAACCAATTAGAAAAATGGAGAAGACATGCAACCGATGAGAAAATTACAAGGAATGAGCGAAAACTTAAGATTCAATATGGATTGTAGATCCATACCTAACCCTAAGTCTTCACAATATTTAAAAGGAGGACAAAAACCCCATTGTAAATGTGGATGAGAATAGTGTATGGGTAAAATATAGCAAAATTCATAATGAAGTGTGAAAGACTTAGAGCAACAGAGTAGCAATTACACATCCAGTTGATCAGAACAGTACAAGGGATACGAATAGATATCAGATCAAGTAAGGATCACATTAGAGTGAGTAGATCAAGTGCTTGAAATCAAAAATTGAAGATTGTAAGCAATTAGGTTAAAGGTTTCTAATACTCTCTAGCCATTAGATAGTGGAAATCCTATGTCGATAGGTTAGCTTAACAACTATTTTGTAGATCCTTTGAAGAGCTAACTAAATCCTTTAACAGGGTGATACTTCATGTAAAGTATTTGTAAATCCTCTAACAAGGTCACTATTGACACAGTGTAAAGCCTTTAATAGGGAAGACCATAAGAAGTGGTCAAACAATTATTACTGTAGTAATTTTTGTGGGTATCATCCCCACCCTAGTTTTACCTTCTTATTCCTGGAGGATTTCTAGGTTACCAAATCCAGTGTTATGTGTGTTGATGAATGTGTTGATTCCATGTTCATTTAATTTGTTTACATGCATATAGTTTACTTTTAGTTATTTACTTTAAAGGATTTGAAAAGGTTAAAAGTGTGTTACTTCTAATTCACACCCCCCCCCCCACCCCAGAGAAGTACTCTTCCCATTTTGAACATTCCAACAAAAATGTAAAAATATTGGAAGACTAGAAAGAAGGAATAAACTTGCATTCCTCTGAGTCAATAAAATCAATGTTTGGTACAAGGAAGGAAAATTTCTAGAAAAGAAGCTACACACATTAAAAAACAACTTGCAAGAGGTACGTTCTTTCAACCAAAGGAGAATGATGTAGGGGTTTTTAGTGGCTTTCTATGTAGGAGCTTTTAGTAGTTTTTAAAATCTTTTAATGTTTGTTTTTTAGTTTTTAGAAAGTTGGTTTTTATTAATAACCTCAAAATATTAATTCCAATTTCAAATGTTAGTTGAAAGTTCATCTTATCTCAGTTTTAGGAAGCTTCACAAAAAAAAATTAGTTTTTTTCCAAGTTGTTTCAAAAATTACCAAAAATGGCAAAAAAATAGTTTTATAAAAAAACTGCCAAAAATGGTAATTTTGGATTTGTATTTAAAATTGTAATTTCTCTCATTGTAGGGGGAAGAGGATTGGGAAGATGAATAAAGAATAATTTGGACTTTTATTATTTATTTTGTACTCTTTATGTATTATGTTTAAGTTAATTATTTGAAGAATTTTGGTTGTATCATCTATGTTAAAATGTGTAACAACCTCTATAACAAACTCTATGATTATAAAGCTTGAAATGGTTTACCTCAAAGTTTGAATCATTTTTGACATTTATGTTCACTCTATGTTACTCGACACATACTGTTTCTGATGCTCAGTCATATCTATTATTTATATTGTTTCTCAACCTTAACTATACTTGGCACCTTTTATATAACTAGACATCTATGTACTCTATCTTCTCAACATTCACTAGGCTAGGATTATTCTAAAAATACTCAGTGACCAAAGAATTTCTCCACTCCTAAAGAGCTTGGCATATAAATTATTATTTACAAGTCTTTACATGATTCAACCTATATAGAGTAGCTTGGTCGCAATGATGATTGTCTAAATTTTCCTTATATATGACCAAGTCTTTGACACTAAAACAAGACTAGAGATATCAACAATCTCCCTATTTGACATTAGTGGAAAAATTTTTTTTTCATGTTTATATCTTTACAATATAAAGAGTAATAGTACTCCCCCTAAGCCTATGACTTGGTTCTTATATAAATTCAAAACTTTTTCTTTACAACACAATATACAATACTTTACATGACTCAAAATCGTCTCATTGTAACTTTGTCATACCTTGTCTACTTTTTATCCTTCTAGTCTCTATATTTCATCATTTCCTCATGATAATATATCCTCCTTTAATCTTTCATCATTAATCATCTATCCCCCTTTTTTTTGACACTTATGTCTATTCCTTTGGATGTTGGGGTTGTGAGGATGGAATCAAACCATATTTATAATGAAAGGTTTATGAATTTGGTTGATCATTGCAAGTGCATGATCCCATGTAGTTCTTATTGATTCTAGAACATGAATCTTTAACTCCAAATTTTCTTGTAAGTCAATCAAGGTGTTAGTAATTGAAAGATTATGATCTTTTTTCACTAGATCCTTTGCTAAAATTAGCTCTTGTTGTGTAACCTCAAAATGAGGTATCAATATTGACTATATGGAGATCAATCTAGCCCTCATTCTTTTATTTTCTATATTTATCTTGGCCAACCTCCCTTGTGCAAATAATAATATTTTATAGTGAATTAATCTTGATTTAGTTGACTGAGAGATAGATTCTCCTAATTGCTTCATATTAGCTCAAATCCTCTATATATTTTCCTAATATTCATTTGTAAATATAGGAATGTCACAAAGTATATTGTACAGATCTTTTAATTTCTTTACAAGTTCTTTAATGTTATGTACAAGTTCCCACAACTCCATTTTTCAAACTGTAGTGGTAGTAGAAACTTTCTCCAATACTCTCTTCTCGAATTTCTTTTTATACTAGGCCATTAACTTTTCACTTGCCTCAATATCTTTAGTGTTGACCTTTTAAAAAAATTATACCAACTAAGAGATAATGGGGGCCTTCTCATCAATGTCTTGAATGAAAAAGGCATCAAAAACTATTTCTTTCATGTCATGCAACACTTGTTTCTATTGCAGTTCTCATCTCATCTCTTCTTGCTTCTTCCTTGCTAATATATCATGTAAAGGTGACAATTTTCTCAAAAGTGAGATTGGATAGATCCCATTTCAGCATATCAATTATTTCATCTAAACTAACAATATTATTTGAAGAACTATCCTTAACCTTATTTCCTTTATTTTTCTTTGGAGTGCTACTACTCAACACTGCTAGGGTAAGAGTAGATGATGTGGTGTCACCACTCAGTCTTGCTTGAACTTCAGTGCTTGGAATAAAAATGGTAGCACTCAACACTACATTCTCTTTGAATATTTACTCTTTTATAGTCTCCTTAACTCCCTCATCCTAAGGTCCTAAGACATGTGGTCCTTCTTGACCTATAGTAGAAGTTTCTACATTTGTTTCCTTGACTAGTTCTTCTTTCTCATGCTTTTCCCTTTCTAGTTCCTTGACTTCTGAGATCTTTGTTTGTTCACCAATAGGGGTGTTAGGTGTGGTATCATGAATAGGTGATATTTTTAATTGTGGACTTAGGACACCTAAGCTTTCTTCATCACTTTGATAATCTTCAATGGTCACTATTGATACTTCTTTCTCTTGTTCAACTTTCTTAGTAGTTAATCTAAAAATACTCTTCCATAGCAACTCATTTTTTTGTACAAAAACCTCAATCTTATTATGTGTATTTCATAAATCGGGCATAATCTTGGCCAATGTTCCTTCTCTTATTTGTTTCTCTACTTGTGATGGTTGTTTTCATCTTCTATCTAGTCTATTATACAAATCACTTGGAATCTTCTTTTCCAATTTAGTAGGAACAAATTTATTGTTAGCCATAATATCTATCATGGCCTCTTCTACCTTAATTCTATCATAATTTCTCAATGTATCATACTTCACATATCTAAAAATTGATAACCTTATAGAGCTTCTGATGTTGGAACATACCTCCTCAATATTTCTTGGATTTGTAGGTACAATGACTTGGTGATGTCTAGATTCATCAAACCTCATCTTCTCTACATATTTTTCTTCAATTTCTTTCATCGTTACTAGCCTTCTCCTCCTTGTCTGGCTTTTAGTGTTTAGCACTTTTCACTTCTCTACACTAGTGTTGCCAGGTTTGGTGATTTTAACCACTCCTTTCTTCACAAATGGATTGGCACTTATTGTTGTTGTTTCCCTAGTCCTTGATCTTTGTGTTATGGGTGGACATATGGGCTTCGGTGTTTTCTTCTTTACAATCTTCTTCACCTTAGGCTCTATAATTTTCACTGATTTAGCCTTCTTTATTAGTGGGGGAACCAGTTCTAGGGCTATTCCCTTTTTCTCTTCACTTTCTTCCTCCTCCTCATCACCACTATCATTTTCTTCATCTTCTGCTAGACCTTGAGTCAAGATCAAAGGTTCTTTGAATTTTTTCTATTTGCCTAGCTTTCCTTCTAGGTCTTTAATCATTTTCTTTCTCTTCTTATTTGTAGAAGCAATTTTGATATCTACTATAATTCTAGCCTTTGCTTCTTCATTCTTTCCAAAGGGCTCTACCTCTACATCAATTTCTTCCTTAAGTGGTCTAGCAATGCTTGCACTCACATCATCACCTTCAACTTCATAACCAAAAGATTTAAGCCATGGTTTCCTTGGCTTAACTACCTGAACAAATGTATTATCTATATCTACCATAAAACATATATCATTATAATGCTTCATCGCTAATGATGTTGGGATTCTCATTCTTTTTCTCATCTATAGTTTGAATTCCTTGAAATACTTATCCATAAAATCTTCAAAATTTTCTCCCAACTACATTATGTACTCGCTAATCTATTTTGCAACTAGTTTTCCTTGCTTCCAAACATTATTTCCAATAGCATGAAAATAATTTTGAACATAAAATAAAATACATATAACTAATGATCCAAACTTACACATAGAATTTTGTGCCTTCCTGATTGATGTTAGGTTCTCTACCAATCATGACCTCTACAACTTGAAAAAATCATATTCATGATCCTTTATCACAATCATCCACACTTAGTCAACTGCCATATAAGGCATGTTATTATGTCTACTTGACTGATAAAATTTGTGAGAGATGACTCTCACTACAAACTCTATCACTCAATCTGTAATGGTTGAAATAGACAATCCTCTTCCATTCCACTTGGCTTTTGTATTAGCTTCAATTTATTCTCTCCTTATGAAATGCATTGTCTTCTTCTTATCCATCATTGGATACCTGATTACATTATGAATTGGTTTCTTTGAAATCTCAATAGGTCCATTTTCTAACCATAGCTTCATGTCATGAATTTTTCTTAGAATTACTTTAATCCATTCAATCTTAAAATTTATTGGAAAACCTAGGGCATGATTTAATCCTTTCCTCTCAACAATTTTGAGCTCATCTTTTAGTATACCTTCATCACATAATTTCTCATATGCCACATGAATCTCATAATCTCCAACTTCACCAATTTTGCACATGTAGTAGCTTCGTACATCATGTATCATAATAATCTCCTTTCATAGCAATATCTAGAATAACACAAAATTTAGGTGGAGGACAAGTGTCACTCATCACCAATTGAACATTGCTTACCTCTACTCCTTGATTCTTTGTTGCAAACGATGAAGATGCCATATTCTTGTGTTAGGATTCTAAAATTTTTCTTTCTAGACTATTTAACAAAACTAAAGATCAATTCTTGATCACTCTTAGACTACTACTGCACTTCCAATCACCTTTGAAATCACTTCTCTAATTGATCAAATCTCTTTATGCTCTCAAAATTTGAATGCATGGATTGAAAGATACCTTCAAATTCTTGATATATACCTCCATTCATTCAAGATAGGGTATCCTTTAATGTTGTGAACTCTATTAGGTGGAATCTAATTGTCTCAATCAATATAGACAGTTTGAACTTGGTCTCCACTATATAGCTTAGTCTATTCCATCTAACTCAGCCTATACATCAATCTATCATTTGAGGTACTTGGTCCATAAGAAAATGCTCGGTCAGTGTAGACAATTTTACTGATGTTCAACAACCATTATGTAAATGATTCTTTTGCACTTTTCTTTTCATAGATCTATTCTAATGCTTCTTTCTTATGCAAATACGAACATTAGCACATTTTATGTTAGGAACTGATGTAAGATAAATTGTTGAGCACACATTTCCTTAAATACCTTTCTTGATCAGTTTGAGATAGTGTGATCACCTTCACCATTAGATTGGGTGACCTTAACTTTGTTTGTTCCACTACTTCTAGTTTCTACCTTTTTCTTCTAGGTTTGGTTCATCTCCTTTTTTTGTTCAACATCAAATTTTCCCTTACCTTTGTTGTGTTCATTATTTGGTGCTAGTGCTCAAGTCATGGATTTCTTATTCACATGTCCAATCATGTGACAATTAGAACAAACTTTCTTTGGTACATTATTTTTTGTTCAATTAGGTTTTTCCTATGATCTTCATTGATATTCTTTATGTCCAAGATTTTTCCAATTGTAACAATAACCTTCAAATCTAGGTGCAATAAATATATTTTTCATTATTGTTTTACACTCATGTATTTGATGTCCTTGCTTCTTATAGTAAAAAAAACAACCAATAAACTTAGGTTTAGGGATTTTCATACCATTCTTGCTTCTACAAATATTTGTATAGTGTTCAAGTTCACCACAATGATAGCATGTAGATTTTCCTTTTAACTTTTCAGTCCTTATCTCTCCACTCCTAGATGATTCTTCTTCTTCATTGGATGAATGTTGCTTTGTATGTCCTTATCCTAAAGTGTTTCCAAATGACCTAGGTGATTTCATCATTTCTTCAAAGTATCTTAATTCTTTATTGGGCTTGTTCATTATTTCTACAAGTTTTTTCATAGATCTTAACTCATTTCTTTGTAGGTTATTCTATGATCTCATATTTTCTATCTCAATGTCTTTCCTTTTCAATTCCTGATTTGCAAGCATCAGTTGATTCATCATGTCGAGTTGAGTGTTTGTAAGCTTCTGCACATTAGATGACCTTTCTTTAAGTCTGATAGCCATTCGTCTTTTTTCTTCCATAGCTAAAACCTTATCTTCTTAAGATTTATTCTTTTGTTTAGTCACTTCATATAGCCTTACTGACTGGATTTCATGTTCTCTCTTCAATCCTCTAAATTCTTCATTTAGGATACTATTCTTCTCTAGTAAATCTGCAATGGCTGCACCACTTTCATTAGAATTTCCAATGTCAAACAATCCTTGAGTATCAAATTATTCATAAAGTGTGTCATTCTAATGAATGGTCACATCCTTTCTCTTTCTAAGGGATTTCCTCAGTTCCTCTCTTGCTACTTCAAGTTACTACAGTATGAGCTGGATGTCAATCACTTGATTGTTAATAACCTTTCCCAATTTCTAAGCCCCCATCTCCAAGATCTAAACTCACAAGTTGTTAGACTTACTTCAAGAGAAACTACTCTCATACCAATTGTTGGAAGTTTAATTGGGAAACTAAGATACTGAGAGGGGGGTGAATTAGAATCTATAAAACTTTTATCACTCAAAACAACTTTACTACTTTCACCATATTGACCTTCTCATATCTATTTTATGCATAACATAACTTATAAAATAAAATATTGTAATAAATAGATCTAGCTATCAATAATATCCATGAAATGTAAACACATAACACAAAATATTTGGTTACCCAGAAACCCTCCAAGGTGAAGATAAAACTAGGGTGGGAATGACACCTACAAATATTCACTACTACATTAAAAAAGTTAACCTATTAGGGTTAAAATTTTGATCACATCAGATGATCTACCCTATGAGGGATCTACCCCAGTAAACTTATTTAAGACTATTAGGTCTTTCCTTTTTATAGGATTTTACACTTAAAATGAAGTAAGGAATCTATGAGAAGATTTACAAAGGTCTATTAAAACCACTCTATTAAGAGATTTTCCCTAATTTAATGTGTTAAAACTGACTCAGTACCTTATCCTTTAGTTTGCATTATAATTAATTATTATAGATCTCCTCCTTCCAATATTTGATCTAATCTCTGATTTGATATAGCTTTACTGTGTCCTTCACTACTCCATTGGGTCACTATACTTTGTTCTTCACAACTTTCACATGCATGCAAGATCCAAAACTTAACTTCTTTGCTTCCTTCACACACTTCACAATCTCTTCTGTGAGAGCTCCCATCACTTTACTTGTATAAAAACAAGGTTTAGATCTTCCTATTTAAAGACTTCTATAGAGTCTTCTAGGATTCCCTTTTTGCCTCTTCATCTGATTGGTTATTCTTTCCTCATAAGGATTGATGATCCACGTCAAAATGCATAAAAACCTCTATAAAAAACTCTATGATTATTAAATTTCATGTCCATGTTAGCTTGAAATTGCTTACCTCAAAATTTGTATCATTGCTGACATTTATGTTCAGTCCGTGTTACTCGACACATAATTGTTCCTTTTTTTGTTGCTTGGCCTTAACTATACTCGACACCTTCTATATAACTCGACATTTATGTGTTTTGTCTACTAGGAATTCACTAGGCTTGACTTATACTAAAAATAACTAGTGACCAAATAATTGCTCAGCTCCTACACAACTCATCATATACATAATTATTTACAAGTCTTTACATGACTCAACCTATATAGATTAGGTTAGTCATAGTGATGTACATCTAGCTCTATCTTATATATGACGAAGTGTCTGACATTAATAGATAACAAGACTAGAGATATCAACAATGACAGGTGCAATATTTAGCCTATTACATACCATAGAATACATCAAACTTCCTCTAGATGAAGCATAAGGTACCTTGGACATTTTATCCTCCTCTTCATGGTTTTTTGTACACATATTGTTAGAAATAGGTAATACTGAGAGAGGGGCTAAATTGGTATTCTACAAATTTTTTTCTACAATTGACTATTGCTAATTACTTTATAACATGCATATGAAAGTAAATTAATAATGTTGAGTAGTAAAGATAACCATACACAGAGAACTCATAAAACCATATTTTGTTAACTAGGGATACCCTAGCCAAGGGAAAATGCTTGTGATGGTACCCACCAAATGATCCACTAAACAAAAGTATCATGTTGAGGATGTTGACCCTATTAGGAGTTTATTGAGTACATATAGTTTCTCGGTCCTTGTTAGAGGACTAGGCCCTATTAAAAGCCTCAGCCCTATTAGAATTTTCTTCAACCCTTTTAGGAGTTGGTATATACAATTACAGAATATATGCAAGATGATCCCACTACCCAATTATACAATTATGCAATATAGTTCCTTTATACAATAAGAGATAGATACAAGAACCTCTTTACTGATGATATCTTTAATATCTTATCTTACTTTCATTGCTCTTCACATAACTCTGATCATACATCAAAATTTGCATCATATAGTTTGCATAATACTTCACATGTCATATGCAACTTTCACTAAACCTCACATAATACAAGCTTTCCTTTATAACATTATATTTTACAAAACTTGCCTAGTCTGTCTTCAAGCTTTCACATGCTTGAAAAAACATCAAACTAATTCATGCTAACTTAGAGTTAACATCTAGGATGTCATCCCTAATTATTTTTATAATAATTTCATAAACAAAATAATTCTTTAGCCAATAATCCTCATTTCTCCATCATGCTCTATTCTTTTTTATATATTGTATGTCTGGTAAATTGATCATAACTATTGTCATATTGTTTGTACTATCATGTTCACTTATCCATGTTGTCATGACACTTTGTTCTACCTATCCTTAACCATGCACCATCCAAATATGACTCTATCATCCATACATCAAAAACATATTCCAACTCTACTGGACAACTATCTGACACTTAGACAATTTCCTAAGTATGACTACCTTGACTTCCTTTTCATGATCTACTATGTTCATATTAAAATCATGTTTCCATGAATGAAAAAATTAGATGATTACCTTAGCCCAATTTACAATAATATCCCCCTTTTTCATTGATGGCAACATGAGGAAAATCGACTAAGTCCCAAAAAAAAACTTATCACTTCAAAATATTTCAAAACTATTTACAAAATTTTCCTTGACAAAAACATCAAAACATCAAAATTGCGGATCATCACATCATTATATTACATTACTCCCTCTTTTACTTACATACATCTATTCTATATCTATACAATTTTCCATACCTTTTATCCCCCTTTGACATCAATGACAAAGAAGTCAAAATTTATTTACAGGACTAAATTTGGTTCAACACCTCTGCATTAGGCTAATAGTTGTATCATACAATCATCAAAACTTGGCTTTTGACTCTCAAAGTTTTTCTTTCATGAATCTTTGATTCCTTCAAATATATTGAGAAGGGCACAAAGTCCATAAGGTACAATCTTAACTACATTTAAGTCAAAATAAGCAAATTTCTCAAATGATGTCTTGGCCTTAAGAAATTTTTGTATTTTCTACTCCAATGTTCCAATTTTCAAAGATAGATTTTCTTTGAGAAGTTGAAATCTCTTTTTAATTCTATCTTTGTCCATCTCAATGAGCCTTATCTCATCATAGATCTTCTAAATTTGTGCCTTAACATCTTCAATCCTCTGATTTGGCTACTAAAGCTAACTTACCAATACGTCAAGTTCTTCATTTTTCTTCTTCAACTCATCATCCTTGTCCTTAGTGAACCTAAATGTTAGTGCACACTTAGCATACATTATTTTCCTTCATGTTCACATTTTATCAATTCCTTGATGCATGCATTGAGATTTCCCAAATTATTTCTAATGTCCTGACAAATGGTGTTGAACATTTGTGCATCATGGTTAGTCTATGCCTATACCTCCACAATGTTTTCTAGCTTGGTAAACTCTATATCAATAGCCTATACCAAAACCCCTTCTCTATCTTGGGGATTTTATCCTGTCATCTTTGTAGGAAAGGTTTTCTCAAGTCTTTGTGTTTCTTCCATCAAGGTGCTTTGTAGACTCTTCACCTTCCCTATTTTCTCTATGATCTTTCTGAGGGAGTAGATCAATTTAGTCTAATCATCATCATCTATCTCTATCAATTTTGCTAATGTAATGAGTGTCCTAGAATAACTAGGTAGACTTGAATTTTTTTCTCATCTTCTTTATGTTTCCTCTTGTCCCATTCTTCTTTCTTCTTTCTTTCTTCTTCCTCCTTCTATTTTTTTACCTTCCTATTTTTCTCTTCCTCTTCTTCCTTTCTCTTTTTCTCTTCTTCTATCTTCTTTTCTTCCTTTGCCTTCTTTCTCTTTTCTTCCTCTTCTTCTTTTCTCTTTTTCTCCTCTTCCTCCTTTTCTATCTTGTTCTCTTCTTCTTCTTCTATCTTCTTTTTCTTCTCTTCCTCTTCTTCTTTTCTCTTTTTCTCTTCTTCTAACTTCTTCTTTCTCTTCTCTTCCTATTTTCTTTTCTTTTTCTTTTCCTCCTTTTTCTTGTTTTCTTCTTCATTATCTTCAAAACTAGTATAATTGACCAAATTGTCAATGATGTATGTTCCATAGTTCTTGAAAGGATCCTCTTCCTCAATATTTATTGTGATTCTTGTACTGTCTATTTGCATGGTGTTAGTATTAATAGATACCTATGATGAAAAGTTTGGGATCATAGTGTTCTTGCTGACTTATGGAACTAACAAAGCTATTATTTGGGTCTCGTCTTTCTCCATAGGCTCAATTTATTCTACTAATTCTGCTAATGTAGGGACTGCTCCCCCTAATTATTTTCTCTCTTCTTCTTGGATCATAAACCTTTTAATTTCTTCAACAACTTTCTATTATGACCTCCTAATACTTTCCACCCATTATTAGAATAGCTCTTCTCTTGTTCCTAATTAGGGGCTCAATTCACTTATTTATCTTCTCCAATTGATTATCATTATTTATCTTAGACAAATTTCTAATTTGATTTTCTCTAATTATTCTATCTTCTTCTACTACTCTTCCTCTTCTATTTACAAGTCTATTAGAAAAATCTTGAGGAATATTCTATTGAATATCTTCAAACCTTTTTTTTTTTAAAATCATGTTTCTTACTACTACATTCTCTAGTTTTAATCTATCCATATTACTGTACAAGTGATAAAACTTATTTAATTTATCAAAATTACCATTGTTAATCATTTGAACATTCAATCTTTCTACCTTGGGTTTCCATAATTTCTTACCCAGAGTCTTCTTTGTCTCAGACTCAGCTTTTCCAATTGGTTTGTCTTCTTGTTCCTTTGATTCTTCCTCATTTGATTCTTCAGACTCAATCACCTATAGAGTCTTTCTTATTTTTCCCTATCCACTAGATATCTTCTTTACTCTCTTCTTTGATGGGGATTTAGTAGGTTCAGGTTTTAGTTTAGAAAGTCTTTCAAACTTCCTTGTGCTGAGACATGTGACAGTTTGCTCTTCAATAATTGTTACCCCATCTTCATATTTTTCCTTCACTATAGGTCTTACAACTTTGGGTTGCACTAGTGATATTGTTGCCTAGGGAGCACTTGGGATTTGTGTAGATTGCCCTACTATAGTGACTTCTTCCCCCACTCCTACAACTTCTAGAGGTGTGGAAACTAATACATCAGTTTGTCTGTTATCTCTTATTTTCAGAGCTATTCCTAGTGCCTCTTTGAATTTCTCAAGACTCATTCCTAATTCCTTTCTCATGGTTTCAACTTTTTTCTTAATCTCTTTCTTGTGAAACTCACTATATACCTCTTTCACCTTTTTCCTCATATGTACCCTATCTAGGACATGTCAAGTCTTTTTTTGACTCGAGGATTATTTTAGCATAGCCCCCAATTAATTCCTCAATCATTTCATGGCTCATAGGATCAATGAATTTTAACCTTGGTTCCACTACCTCCATGCATGTGACATATGTTTCTACCATAAAACATATGTCATCCTTATATTTCTCTACTAATGTTGGTGGAATTTTGAACCTTTGTTTCATGGCTAATTTGAAATTCTTCATCATCTTTGAGATATCTTTTGTTATCTTCTCCTTTGTATGTCTCCTATAATTTTTAGTTATCATGCTCATGGTACATTGATTACTGGTCCACTCTTGATTGATCACACCCGGAAACTATATAGTTACTTGGAAAAATAAACATTTCAATAGTGATTGAAATATAAACACTACATTTTTGGTTTTCTTTAGTCTATCTATGTTATCTAAAAATTGTTGTTTCACAAACTTGCATAAGTTAACTTTTTCTTTCTTTTCTATCATTAGGTAAGATGCATGGATGAATCTAGTAGGTACAGAGTTTACTCTTGAGCTTTAATTCAACTTGTAACCAATAATCTTCCTGGTCAGTTTGATATATGTTTTCTTTATCAGATCAATCTTTGTGTTCCTCCCATCGATTTAGTTCCTAGGTTAACTTCAACTTGTTTCTTTGCATTTTTAAAATTCATAGGATTTCATCCTTCATTACTTAGGCTAGTGATTTTATAGATTGGATTGTTATCAATCATTATAGGAATCTTTCCTACCCACAACATACCTTCATGAATTTTGCTCAAAATTATCCTTGACTATTCATGGTTTTCACTTAGTATAAAACATCTCGTTGACAATTTTCATGTCCTTGGGGTGTTCATACCTTTTATTCAATGATAAATCATTGTTACAGACTTTATTCAACTCCTTGTTGATATCATTATCACCAATAATTTTGAATTTGCAATGAATATAAGCTCTAATGTCTTCAACGTGCAAAACTAATGTAGGGAGGGATGAATAACTAAGGCCAAAGGCACATCTAGCTATCCAAACTACCTTGCAAGAGTTAACATAGTAGAAACACAACACACTGAACAACAACCAAAGGAGGAAGAAGAGAAAACACTTATTGATTCATCAAATAACCATCATACATGTCCAACTGTAAGGCCTTCTAGGTTACAACCAATTACAAAATATATCCAAGATTAAAGATCCAACATCAAATTCATAGCTCTAGATAAGCTCCAAAATCCCTCCAAAAAAAATTACCCTAACTCTAAGCCTAAAAAATCTATATATACTTGCCAAAATGGCTTATAGATCATTCTAGAACATTACATAAGAGGAAGGCTGAACAAACAATGGTCTGGACACATCCCAAGAAAAGATCTTAACATAAATGTTGTGATCAAAATAAATCTCGTAAGTCAACTCGCACCAAAAATGTAGAAATCACGTCCAAATGCTGACACTTGGAATAACTCAACACATGAAGGAACACTCGGTCAACACTAGATTTCTACAGTAACTCGGCATCCATTAGAGCTACAGTAACTCGGCATCCATTAGAGCTACAGTAACTCGACATCCATTAGAGCTACAGTAACTCGACATCCACTAGAGCTATAGTAACTTGACATCCACTAGAGCTATAGTAACTTGGCATCCATTAGAGCTATAGTAACACGATATCTATTAGAGCTATAGTAACTTGGCATCCATTAGAGCTATATTAACTTGACATCTACTAGAGCTATAGAAACTTAGCATCCATTAGAGCTATAGTAACTTGGCATCAAACTGCAGAATGAACAAAAAATGAGTAGGATAACAAGGCAACCTAGGATGCTCCTGTATCAAAAACATTAGGCAAAACTTATGAAAATGTTCCTAAAGGGTCATCTTCCAAAGATACATAGGGATGTTTCTTGAATTTTTACCTAGGTCTCACACTAACATCATAGATAGTAGGCTTCTCCATTCCTTTGATTCAAATACTTTGAAAATTCAACTGACAAACTTGCAAAATACTTGGTTTACATATAATTATGGCTTCCATTACTTCGCACTTGAAAACACTTCAATATTCTTTCAATTCATTATCACTTTGCTCTTTACTAATCTTAAATTCTTCACATGATCAAATGGTACAGGAAATCTTATTCGCATTCCTTAAATCATTTCAAATCAAACTCTATACTGATTGTGCAATTACTTAGTCCATACTTTGTTAAAACTAGGAAACTTGTTTTCATTCATATATCTTTATGTGTTTCCAAATAATATGGGCTCTTAACCAGAGATTCCTCTTGACTTGTTTTACCACTTACTAAATTTGCAACTTCCAACTCTATCTTTGACTCTTGTTCAATATATCTAGCTCTATGTCTTCAATAGATAAATGCTTAATTCAAATAGGATGAATCACATATAATTTTTGACTTCAAACTTTCATTAGGTGCATCAAAATACTAATCTCCAATACTATTTGTGAACTAGATGGATCTTTTTCTTTGACAAATACCTCTTTGAATTCCTCAACATTTTCTTTGAGTTCATCTTTCTGACTAATGTTGTTTTTATCATTCCTTCTAACATTTTTGTTATTATTCCTTCTAAAATTTGGATTCCTGTTAATGTTTGTCAAATCCATTTTGTAAAATCTTGCAATGTCACCAAAGTTTTTGCATAACTAACATACATGTGCACTCCTTCTCTGATTAGGTCCATTCTGATTAACTAGTGCTTTGCAATTCCTAGCAATGTGTCCAGATTGTTATACTTGTAACACACAATATTGCTCCTTGTTATATTAGCTCTTTATCCTTCATTAGATATTCTTGTGGATCTCCTTCTTTCATTTTCTATAGGGTTAGTATTCCTAAACATTCTACTATTGCTATTATTACTATCAAACTTAGGTTTCCTATAATTAGCTACTTTATAACCAAAACCATGACAATTATAAAAATTGAAATTAGTAATAGGTTTGAATGACTTACCTATACAATCTTTGTCATCATAAGATCAACTTCATTACATATAAATCATCTACCTTTGAATTCATGCCTTGCCTCTTTAGGTAGTTCAACCTGCTCTATTTTCTTAGGCTCATCACATTTCTCAAGTTGACTTACTTTCTCAAATTCATTAGGTTGACTTGTTTTAATCTCATTCTAATCATTCTTCTTATGTTTAGGGGTTTCAACAACTATATTTGGTTCCTTACTTGCTTTAGATTTCTTTGCTGATTTTTTTCCAATGAAATATCCAAGACCAGTCTTATCATAAGAAGATCTCTAATAATATATTTTCTCATAAATTTTCTCACTACTAGAATATAACTTCTCTAACTATTGATTATCCTTTCACAATAGTATTATACTTCTTGATTTTCGATGGTATCAAGTTCAAACATCACTTTTGTAAGATGGGATCTTAGATCTACATTTTCAGATTTGAGGTCTAATTCAATCTTGCTATCATCTTTCTTCAAACTTAGCTTTAGTTCAACAATATTCAACTTATGCTTCAAAATATCATTTTATTTCATCAAGGTTTATACCTCATCAATATCTTTTGTCTGCTATCTAGGTTCTTTTCTAGATTTGAGATGATCAATCTTGTCTTTCAATTTTCCAATGTAGTCTTTTGCATCTTCATATCTTTCTTTTAGGTTGTCTCTTTCTTTAGTAAGAAGATCAATCTTCTCAAGGGATTCTTCAAGGTTCCTCTGTAAATATTCCATATTCATAGGGATATTACTCAAGTTTTTAAATATCTTCAAAGTAACTAAGCTCTAATACCAATTGTTAGGAATATAAATTCTGGGAGGAGGGGTGAATCAGTATTCTACAATATTTTTTCCACAATTAAATATTGTTAATTACTTTATAACATGCATATGAAAGTAAACTAAAAATGTTAAACAATAAAGATAACCATACACAAAGAGAGCTCATAACACCATATTTTGTTAAATAGGGAAACCCTAGCCAAAGGGAAAACATTAGTGGGGATTTTTGGATAAATTTTTTTAATTGTGTGTTGTCTTTGATGTCACAAAAATGTCATATCAGTCATCAGATAGAGTCTACCAAGCTCAAAAGGTCAGCAAGGCAAAGGACAGTGTCTACCGAGCTCAGAAGGTTAGCAAGGAAAAGGACAGAGTCTATCGAGCTCAGATGGTCAGCGAGGAAAAATGATAGAATCTACTGAGCCCAAGAGGTTATTAAAGAAAATTTGCAGTATCTACTAAGTAAACAGTTCTTACCAAGCTAACTCGATCATCAAAAGAAATGTGGCAAAAATAGTTCTTACCGAGCTCACTCGATCATCAAAGGAAATGTGGCAAAAGCAGTTCTTACAGAGCTCTCATGAAGGAATTTAGTTCTTACCGAGTAAACTCGACAACCAAAGGATTTTGTGGATATTGCAATGTTAACCAAGTCAAGAAGGTTAACTTAGGAAATTTCTAGAAGCAGTATTCACCAAACAAGGTCGGCCAGTAAAGGATTTCATTATTTTATGAAATAATTTTTATTTGTTTAGAGTAATATTTGTAGTCAATTGATGTATGGTTTATTAGTAAATGTAACATGTAAATGGGCCGACCTGACAATCTGAATGGCATAATTAAGAGGTCAAGTTGTGAATTCTAAGTGTGAAATGAAAATGTGTGTGGAATTAATGTGATATAAAGATTGATTATTGTGGAAGCGAATTTGAAGGATGATTAGAGATCATTGAGGAGTAGCAAAGCTATACTTGATCAAGGAGGATCTAATGATGTTGAACAAAGACCTATAGTCAGCAAATTTAGTTGCATCTTGTTCAGGTCAATTCATTGTTACTTTCTAACCATTGTAGTAGTGATTTCAATTCTCTTAACAGAGTTGGTTTAACAGCCATTTTGTAAATCCTCTAACAAGGTGACAGTTCAGTTGAATTGTTCTAAAGACCTCTAGCAAGGTCACTCCTAATAGGGTGATTAAATCCTCTAATAGGGTCACACCTAACAGTGTGTATTGTAACTTTTAACAGGGTTGGCTCCTAACAGGGCTCACTTTAGAAGAGTTAAAAATTGGTGACTAGTTACTTGGTGCTTTTTCCCATATTGGGTTTCCATGTTAAATCTAGTGTCTCTTGTATTCATTTTTTTTTAGTTACATGCATGAATGCTTGAAGATAAGTAATAGTTTTGTTTACCGAGTATCAGCAATAACTAGATCTTTAAGACATCTAAGGGATCTATGGATTAATTTTTGTGAGTAATTGATTCATCCCCCCCCCCCCCCCCTTCTCAATTACTATCTTTAATCCCAACAATTGGTATCAGAGCATTTGGTGGTTACAGGAAAAAACTTCAAGGATCTAAGCTAAAGATTAGGATGTCTTACAAAAGGGAAATTCCAAGACTTAACAGGGACAACTTCTCAACATGGAAAGGATTGATGAGGCTTCATCTAGCTTCTATTGGTGATACAAGGCCAAAGTACCTCAATGAAAAATATGAAGAACCTTTTGGTACATTATCTATCAATGATATTGCTGAAAAGAAGACTCACAACAACATGATGATAGATATAACATCTGCTCTGAGTTATGAATAATTTGATGACATCAAGGATTACAAAACTACCTTTGAAATGTGGAACAAACTAAAAGAGATCTATGGAGGAGATGATGTGAGAAGACCCAAAGAAAAAAGTTTGAGAGGACAATTTTATCAAATGAGGATGAGAGAGGATGAAAACATTGCATAGTATGTTGAAAGAGTTAAAGCATGTGTTAGTGCAATCAAAGCATCTGGAGGAGATATGAATGATGAGATAATTATAAGTAAAGTTCTTAGAACTCTACTTCCCATTTATGCAATCAGAGTCTCTGCAATTCAAGAAAGAAAATGTGAGGTAAATCATAAAATAAATTTAGAGGCCATAGTTGGAAGATTGACTACATTTGAGCTAGACATCTATGACAATTATGTTCCAGCTGCCAAGAACATTGAATCAGCATTTGAACCCAAGCTTTCACTCAAAGAAAAAGGGAAAAAGATGAAGGATCCACAATTAGACAGTGATGAAGAATCAGAACAAAGTTCAAACAGTGATCTTGAGGTGGTTGAAGCTCTACTGGCAAGAAAATATTCAAGAGGCAAAGGGAAATACAAAGGTGAGGTTCCTCTAATCTGCTTTTCTTCTGAAGAAATTGGACATATTGTAGCTAGGTGCCCAAATAAGCAGAACAAAGTTGAGAAGAAAGGTCACAAGTACAATGGCAAGAAAGAATTCAAATCATTCAAGGATAAAGGTAAGAAAACATGTTTAATTGCTAAAGATTCTAATGATTCTGATGATGAAGAAGAAGATGAAATTGTCTACATTGTTGTGAAAGATGAGTCTAATAATGATGAAGAAATGACACTCATTTCTCATATGAGAAAAAATGATACATGGATCATAGATAGTGGTTGTTCTCATCATATGATTGATGATAAAAAAAATTTTGAATACTTTGAAGACTATAATGGTGGCAGTGTAAGATTTGGTAATAATGAACCTTGTTGTATAAGAGGAAAAGGAAGAATCTCACTAACCAAGGAACTTGTATGTGATAATGCATATTGGGTAGAAGGACTAAAGCATAATTTTTTGAGTGTAGCATAGCTACTCAATAATGGATTCAAAGAAAAATTTATGCATGAAAAAGCAAGATTTCTGGATGGCAAAGGAAAGCTGATTGGATCAAGCACTCAAACAAAAGATAACTTATTTTATCTTGAACTTGGTGAATGTTCATGTTTCATTGCTCAAATTGAAGAAAGTTGGTTATGGAATAGGAGGTTATGTCATGTAAACTTTCACAACTTGATAAAGATCAGTAAATTTAGGAAAGTAAGAGGTATTCCTAACATAAAAAAACCCGAGGTTGGTCTATGCAAGAATTGTCAAATTGGTAAAATGGGAAAGACTAGTTTTAAAAGTAAGAACTATCAAACTGAAGAAGTTTTAGAAATTGTGCATACTGATTTGTGTGGACCTATTGGCATTGAAAGTTATACTGGTGAAAAATTCTTCATTCTGTTTGTTGATGATTATTTAAGAATGATGACTGTCATGTACCTATGAGAGAACTCAGAAGCATTTGGAAAGTTCAAATGGTATTTGGCCAGAGTAGAAAAGGAAACAGGCAAAAGAGTGAAATGCTTAAGGTCTGACAGAGGTGGTGAATTCATTTCACATGAGTTCAATAACTTTTGCATTGAAAGGGGAATCAAAAGACAACTTTTAGCACCTGGAACTCCTGAACAAAATGGAATAGCAGAAAGAAGGAATAGATCTACCATAGATTGTGCAAGAACTTTAATGATTGAGAAAGGCATTGATATCAAATACTGGAAGGAAGCTATCAACACTATAGTTCATACTTTGAACTGAGTACAGCTGAAAAAGGACTCATTCAAAACACCCTATGAGTTGTGGTATGTCTACACACCCAATATAAGTTATCTAAAAGTATTTGGAAGCAAATGTTACATTTTGAAAGAATCTAGAAAAGGTAAATTTGATGTAAAAAGTGACGAAGGAATATTTTTGGGATACTCTTGCAAAAGCAAAGCATATAGATGTTTGAATTTATCTACTCACAAAGTCATAGAAAGTGCACATGTGAAAGTTGATGAGTTTGTAGAAAGAACAAAAGAAGAAAGAAAAAAGGAACCTAAAGACTACAGAAGATTTGTTTACATTGAACTTGATACAATGCCAAGTATACCTATTAATCAGTAATCCTCAACTCCAGAGTCTTCATTAATTGAGTCACAAGAAGTTCAAACTGAGTTAGTACCTATCGAGCTGCAAGAACTTGAGTTGCAAACAAAAGCTACTGAGTTAGCATCTACCGAGCTCGAGAAACCAAAGTCAGAACCAGAAGTTGAGACACAAAAGGATAACAATGCAAGTCATTCAAAAGGCAAGGAACCTATGTTAGCCAAGTATGTCAGTAAGCATCATGCACCAGATCAAATCATTGGAGATAAATCAAAAGGAATAATGACAAGAAGTGAGTTGAAAGGCACTTGTTTACTTATTGATTTTGAACCTAGAAATCTCAAAGATGCACTAGATAATGAAAGTTGGATTGAAGCTATGAATGAAGAGATAGAACATATAGAGAAAAATAAAAAATGAACTCTTGTACCTAGACCCAAAGACAAAAATGTGATTAGAACAAAGTGAGTATTCATAAACAAACTAAATGAAGATGTTAAGGTATCAAGGAACAAAGCTAGACTAGTATGCAAAGGATACTCTCAAGAAGAAGGTGTAGACTATGGAGAGACTTTTGCTCCTATTGCAAGATTGGAAGGTGTCAGAACCTTACTTGCATATGCTACATTCAAATGATTCAAAGTTTATCAGATGGATGTCAAGTCAACATTGCTCAATGGCATATTGGATGAAGAGGTTTACATTGAATAGCCTGAAGGTTTTTTTGATCCAGATAAGATAGACATGGTCTACAAATTGCATAAGGAATTATATAGTCTGAAAAAAGCCCCTAGAGCATGGTACGAAAGATTGCATAACTATCTTATTCAGATTGGTTTTCAAAGAACTAATGACAACAGTAGTTTGTACAAAAAGGAAGGACCAAATAAGGCAGAAATATTTGTAGATGATACTTTGTTCACAGGAAATGGTGATCTTTGCAAAGAATTTTCAGAACAAATGAACAAAGAATTTGAAATGTCAATGTTTGGTGAAATCAAATTCTTTGTTGGTCTTCAAATTCAAAAGAGTAAGAATGGCATCTACATCACTCAATCTAAATACATCAAGGAGATACTGAAAAAGTTTAGTATGGAAGATTGCAAACCAGTTGGGACTCCTATGTGTACTAGATTAAAACTAATGAAGGATGATGAATCAAAGGAAGTAGATCAACCATTGTATAGATCTATGATTGGAAAGTTGCAATATGTAGTGCACACAAGACCGGACATTGCCCTTGCAGTATGAATTGCAGCAAGATTCTCAGCAAAACCAAAAGAAAATCACATGATGGAAATCAAAAGGATCATGAGATACTTAAAAGGAGATGAAGATTATGGATTATGATATAAACTTGGAGGAAATTTGGATTTAAAGGTGTTCACTAATGTAGATTGGGTAGGAAATATTGATGATAGAAAGAGCACAAGTAGAGGAGTTTTATTTCTTGAAAAAAGGTTGGTTTCTTGGACAAGCAAAAAGAAGAATTGTACATCTCAATCCACACCAGAGGCTGAATATGTTGCAGCAACAATAAATTGCTCAAACATTGTGTGGTTCAAACAATTATTGGAAGGTATGAAGAAACAAATCAAAGAACCTGTTGTTATGTTTTGTGATAACACAAGTACAATTAACATCTTCAAGAATCCAGTGATGCATTCAAAAACCAAGCATATTGTCATAAAGTATCACTTTGTTAGAGAATTGGTGCAAGAAAAGGAAATAAGATTGGAATATGCCCATACAAAAGAACAAATTGCTGACATATTCACAAAGCCTTTACCTAAGGATGCATTCTTGTATCTAAGAGGTAAGTTAGGGGTCATTCCCCTATCTGAAGCTCACTAAAATATAGTTCTAGTGATGCATCAACATGAACAAAATTGAAGATCTATTAGTTGATGCAGCAAACCAATAAAGACATTGCATATGAATAAGTACATCAGGTACAATGCTATTTAGTTGTTTTGAATTATCTTTGGCATGTTTTTTCAAAGAGGGAGAGTATACTATAATATCTTTTTGAAATTTGCAAAATAATAAGAGTTTGTGTAAGAGGAAGAGATTATTATGAAAGAGGGGGTTTGCTGAAGAAAGTGAAGTATTCTATCAGTAAAAGAATTGTTTTTAAATTTCATTATGCTATGACATGTTGTGTTGCCATCAATGCCAAAGAGGGAGATTGTTGGATATAATTGTTCAATTGTGTGTTGTCTTTGATGTCAGACAAATGTCATATCAATCATCAGATAGAGTCTACCGAGCTTAGAAGGTCAGCAAGGAAAATGACAATGTCTACCAAGCTCAGAAGGTCAACAAGGCAAAGGATAGTGTCTACTGAGCTCAGAAGGTCAACAAGGCAAAGGATAGAGTCTGCCGAGCTCAAATGGTCATTTTCTATAGAAAGTGAAGTATTCTATCAGTAAAAAACTTGTTTTCAAATTTCATTCTGCTATGACATGTTGTGTTTCCATCAATGCCAAAAAAGGAGATTGTTGGATACAATTATTCAATTGTGTGTTGTCTTTGATGTCACACAAATGTCATATTAGTCATCAGATAGAGTCTACCGAGCTCAGAAGGTTAGCAAGGCAAAGGACAAAGTCTACCGAGCTTAGATAGTCAATGAGGCAAAAGGGCAGACTCTACCAAGCCCAGAAGGTTAGTAAAAAAAACTTGCAGTATCTACCGAGTAAACAATTCTTACCGAGCTAACTTGGTCATCAAAGGAAATGTGGCAGAAATAGTCCTTACCGAGCTCACTCGATCATCAAAGAAAATGTGGCAAAAATAGTTCTTACCAAGCTCTCATGAAGGAATTTAGTTCTTATCAAGTAAACTTGATAGCCAAAGGATTTTACAGATATTGCAATGTTAACCAAGTCAAGAAGGTTAACTTAGGAAATTTTTGGAAGCAGTATTTATTGAGCAGGGTCGGCCAGTAAAGGATTTCATTTTTTTATGAAATAACGTTTATTTTTTTAGAGTAATATTTGTAGCCAACTAATGTATGGTTTATTGGTAAATGTAACATGTAAATCGGTCAACTTGACAATCTAAATGGTATAATTAAGAGGTCAAGTTGGGAATCCTAAGTGTGAAGTGGAAGTGTGTGTGGAATTAATGTGATATGAAGACTAATTATTGTGGAAGTGAATTTGAAGGATGATCAGAGATCATTGAGGAACAACAAAGCTATACTTGATCAAGGAGGATCTAATGATGCTGAACAGAGACTTGTAGTCAACAAATTCAATTGCATCTTGTTTAGGTCAATTCATTTTTACTTTCTAACCATTGTAGTAGTGATTTCAAATGTCTTAACAAAGTTGGTTTAACAGCCATTTTGTAAATCCTCTAACAAGGTGACAGTTCAGTTGAATTTTTCTAAAGACCTCTAGCAAGACCACTCCTAACAGGGTGATTAAATCCTCTAACATGGTCACACCTAACAGTGTGTATTGTAACCTTTAACAGGGTTGGCTCCTAACAGGGCTCATTTCAGAAGAGTGAAATATTGGTGACTAGTTACTTGGTGATTTTTCCCATATTGGGTTTCCACGTTAAATCTAGTGTCTCTTGTATTCATTTTATTTTAGTTACATGCATGAATGTTTGAAGATAAGTAATAGTTTTGTTTACCAAGTATCAATAGTAACTAGATCTTTAAGACATCTAAGGGATTTGTGGATTAATTTTTGTGAGTAACTGATTCACCCCTCCTCTCAGTTACTATCTTTAATCCCAACAGGGATGGTATCCACTAAATGATCCACTAAACAAAAGTATCATGTTAAGGATGTTGACCTTGTTAGGAGTCTATTAAGTACATATAGTGTCTTGGTCCTTGTTAGAGGACTAGGCCATGCTCAATTCCTCAACTTTGTTAGGAGTTTCTTTAACCTTGTTAGGAGTTTTTATAAATAATAACAAAATTTATGCAAGATGAGCCCAATTCCCAAACATGCAATTATACAATATAGTTGATTTATACAAAAAGAGATAGATTTAAGACCCTCTTTATTGTTGATATCTTCACTATCTAATCTTACTTTTGCTACTCTTCACATACCTCTGATGATACATCAAAATTTACATCATATAGTTTGCATAATACTTTACATATCATATACAACTTGCACCATACTTTGCATAATACAACCTTTTCTTTATACTGTCACATTTTACAAAACTTGCCCAGTCAACCTTCAAGCTTTCACATGCATGGGAAGAAAAGACCAATTCATGATAACTTAGGGTTAACATCTAGAATATCATCCCTAACTAGTTAAATAATTATTTTAAAAATAAAATAATTCATTATCCTGTAATCCTCATTTGTCTATCATGCTCTGTTCTTTTCTGTACACTGCCTATCTGGTAAATTGATCATAACTATTGTCATATTGTTCATACTATCATGCACACTTAGCCACATCATCATGACACTCTATACTACCTATCCTTAAGTGTGCATGTGCCAAATATTAATCTATCATTTGTACATAGCAAAAATGTCCGTGCTTTGCTGGATAACTATCTGACACTTAGACAATTTCCTAGGTATAACTTCCTTGACTTCCTTTTCATGATCTTCTTTATTCATATTGTAATCATGTTGCCATAAATGACAACATCAGATGATTAACTTAGCCAAATTTCCAACACATCTCCTTAGTCAAATTCAAATGATCGGACAAAGGTGTCCTCGCAACTTTTTCATTCTCCATATCTAGGAGTTGATGAAATCCAACTCCACATCTCACCAAGATCACCTGCATGCAAATAACCTGTCGAAGGGAAACCAAGAAGGAAGAGGTGGCAATTGAAAAAACCCTAAATAGACTTGAGAGAGAACATATTGTAAACAATAAAAATGTATTTACAAGGAAAATGGAATGTGGAATACAAAGAGAGAAAGCCCGAATATAAAGGCCTCATGGAAGCTTGTAGTACAAGCTGGAAAGTGGTAGAAGATAAGATTGACAACTAAGCACACTTTCCACAAAAAGGTGGAACATGCTAGAAGGGAACAAACTCATGTGTTGTCAACAATTAACTACTAAATATTAAATAACTACATTAACCTAAGTAAGCTTAAGTAAATAGAATAAATAAATAATTATTAATTATTTACTCTAACACCCCCCCTTAAGTGCAACTTAGGGGAATGCCTTAAGCTCACAAAACTAAGATGAAATGCAAAATGGGTCCCAGCAACAAGGCCATGTTAGGAACCCATGTACAATGCAAGGAGATGCAACCTCTAAAAATGGGGCAAGAGAAAAAACTACATGGAAAAAACCCTCCCCCAAAAAGAGGTAACATAGTGAAGGACTGAAGAAGCCTCCAACTAGAGAAGTGTCCCCATAAAATAGGAACAAGAGAAGATCATGAAGAGCATCATTGAAGCATGAAGAAGCCACAAAATTTTCCATCAAAAGAAACTTCTTATCTGAAGAACCTCCATGGAAGAAGAAGGCACGAATTGAGTGTGTCTATATGGTAGATGATCCATCTCACCAAAATGCATAGGTAGCCAACCATTGCAATTGCCTTGTATATAGGATCAATCACTGAATACATAGCTCAAACTATTGAACCATCAAACCATGGATGCATTAGAACAATAGCATAACCCCCTCTTAATGTAGATGGGGTGAGATGATAGGCAATTGAGAAGGTGGGCCAAAATCCTCTACAAACAAAACAAAGAGCGATGAGAGAGGAAGAGGTACAAACACCTATAAAGGCATAGTCACACTGATACTACATGGACAAAAAAAAAAAAAGGCCTAAAACAACAAACAACTATCCCCCATGGTGCTTTATAACAAAAGTGCAAGTACAATTGTCTCAAAACAATGTTCATGAACCTGAAATACAAAAGTGGCACTTTATCTCAGTGTGTATACATAAAAGTGCTTACAAAATGATGTCTACAATGATCAAAAAGAGAAAAAAGCTGACACAAAAGATAGTAGAGCCCAAAACAAAGGAAACCATGCCAGGAAAATGATCCTTAGACCTGAAACACCCAAGATATCCACCATAGAGAAAAAATGCCCAAAACATGATAGAAAGAGCATGGGCTAGAATATGAAGGAAATGATAGCATTTTTGACAAGATGACAAAACCATCTTTCCAAAAATATAAAGTTTTCAAAAAAATGACATGGGACGCAAAAAATATTCATTCTAGAGTCAAAAATAGAACTTCAGAATTCAACTAAAAAAAGAGACAAAAAATTGCATCAAAACCTAAAAATACCTACACCAATGTCTCCATCTCAGAACTAGCTTTCTAACGCTTCTTTCGGATCAAAAATATACCTCCATATGCTCAAGATATGGCCAAAAAACTACAAGTAGGTCAACATGACCCTAGAGACCCTCACGAGGGTGTTGATATAGGATGACATCATGCTGATGTCAGCAAATGACTGGTTTAAAATTAATGGTTAGAAGGTCGTCTTAGCAAATAAAAGAGCCACATGGTAGGTCCATGTGGCTACCACATGGTAGATGACATGGTAGGAGTGACGTGGCAATGTCCATGTGGCAATGTGTCACGTGGCACCCATGCCACGTGTCACCCCCATAATTGCCAAAGTGTCTATTGACTATGTTGCGAATAATGTTCATGTAGTGTTGAGTGAACAAATGCTATAGAAGTGAGCGCTGACTATACCGATGAAGAGGCAGCGATAGAACCATGGGCTAAGCGGAGAACTCTTGTCAAAGCAAAGAATAGAGGTGTTGAATGTGGGTAGTGGTGGTCAAAGCAAGGGGCACCGTTGGTGACAGGTGGTGCATAGGAAGTGGTGGCTTTGCAACAAGGAACTAGAGGCATGGCTGGGGTCAGTGAGGTATCAGTGGCACACGAGTGGCCCCATAGTGGCTGTTGGGTAGTGTCATGGTGGTGTGCCAGTAATATTTTTAAAAAAAAATTTAAATGCCAAATCATCCGTACAGTCCGTATGGTGCCTCTCGACTAAAATTTTTTTGCCTCACATAGCCCTGTCTCCAAAAACAAAATTTTTTATATGAATCCTGACTATAAATGACAGTCTGGATCCAATGGCAGCATCTGTTTGGGTCCAATGTGCTCCAAAAAAAATGCTCTACCCTTGGATTAAAGAAAAATGCACAAACAAAATAGGGTTTGTGTCTTTGAATTGTAGCTTCAAAAATCTTTCTATGAAGTAGCAGTAGCGAGGCTCTAATACCATGTAGGAGTTGATGAAATCCAACTCCATAGCTCACCAAGATCACTTGCATGCAAATAACTTATCGAAGGGAAACCAAAAAGGAAGAGGTCGAGCTTGGAAAAACCCTAAATGAATTAGAGAGAGAAACTATTGTAAACAAGAAAAATGTATTTACAATGAAAATGGAATGTGGAATACAAAGAGAGAGCACAGATATAAAGGCCTCATGGAAGCTTGTAGAACAAGCTAGAAAGTGGTAGAAGATAAGGTTGACAACTAAGCACACTTTCCACAAAAAGGTGGAACATAATAGAAGAGAACAAACTCCTGTGTTGTCAACAACTAACTATTACAACAATTAACTACTAAATATTAAATAAATACTTTAACCTAAGTAAGCTTAATTAAATAGAATAAATTATTAATTATTTACTCTAACACCATAGATAACTATTGCAACACACTCTCAATATAATCATCTTGAGATAGAGTCAATTTTTTATTTTTCTTGCTTTTGAAAATTTTCATACAAAGGATTTATTTTTTTTCCTCCAAATTATTTATAAAAAAAGAATGTGCTAAATGTTGTTTCAATATATTAATGTGATTCATGCTACAAGTGTGTCATCAACATATAAACATAAAATAATGTAGTTGTCATCATCCAACCTCTTAAAATAAACACAATGGTCAAAATGACACTAAATATGACCATGTTCATTCATAGAACTATCAAATTTAAGATACCATCACTAAGGTGCTTGTTTCAAGCCTTATAAAATTTTCTTCAATCTTTACACTAAGTTCTCCTTACCTTTGATCTCAAATCCTCATGGTTTTTCCATATATATTTCTTCATCCACATCCCTATGAAGAAAAATTATTTTAAAATCAACATACTCTAGATGGAAATCTTTAGTAGTTGCAATACTTAAAATAGTACGAATAGAAGTCATTTTAACAAATGGAAAAAATATCTCATCAAAATCAATCCCCTTTTTCTTTGAAAATATTTTCTTACCTCTATCCTCTTCTTTCAACTTGTAAACTATTTTTTCTATAAATCCTTTTTATCTACATACAACTAACATAAATCCCAAGTCTGTTTTTCAACAAGGAGTCCATTTCATCTTTCATTGTAGACTCCCATTGAAGATTGGTATCCACCTACATAGCTTCATCATAATATTTAGGTTCATTAGCATCTAGTAATAAAATAGAATACAAAGAGGGAGAAAATATTTTTTTAGGTCTACTTAGCCTTGTAGACCATCTAACATTAAATGGGGTTCATGATATTTATTGTTGCTATTGTTGAAGAGCACGAGGGACTGCTAGAACATCATTCCATGGAGTATCATCTGTTAGAATTCTTTAGAATAACTGAGAGGGGGGGTGAATCAGTTATTCAAGGTCCAATAATGTCCAATACAACTTTTTATTCTAATCCTTAATAGCACATAACTAAAATTATCATGTATGCAATTAAACATTAAACAACCATAAAAGAAAACATGCATCACACCATAACACTAAGGATTTTGATGACCCAGAAACCCTCCAAGAATAAGAAGGTAAAACTGGGGTGGAGTTGATACCCACAGAATAACTGCACAATTGATTTCAACCACTTCTGATGGTCTACCTTGTTAAAGGCCTACCCTGTTAAAGGCTACAACACATTGTTAAATGTGACCCTGTTAAAGGATTTCTACACCCTGTTAGGAGTGTGCCCTATTAAAAGACTTAAGAACATTCAACTTGGAATGTCACCCTGTTAAAGGATTTACATAGAGCTATTAGGATCACCCAAGTCCATGGGATTTACAGTCACCTTCTTAAAAGAATCTTTCATCCCTCTCTAAGGATCTCCTATCCTCCTCCTAAGGATCTCTGATCCTTCTCCTGAGGATCTCTTTATCCTTCTCTTGGGGATCCCTTTATCCTTTTCCTGAGGCTTATCCACCTAGCTATTAAGCTAACCTAGCAATGTAGGATTTCAATATCTAATACAATGGTAAGAAAGTATTAGAAGGGTTTTGACTTGATACAGATTGCACCTTCAACCTTTCAAATTTTAGATTGCTCTTCAGTCCTTTTTTTTACTTGGCTTTCCTCCCTTGCAGTGTTGATAGCTTGTTCACCCTTCAAGATCTGTCTCCTTGAGTTCTTCCACTCATTATGTCAATGCTCTCTATGGTCACTTGATCAACTCAGAGTCTTGATGCTCTAAAATAACTCCTCTTGGCTTCTTCGCATGATCACACTTATGACCAATTCCCTCTCATGCATGCACACATGATTTCTTACTTGTAGCTCCTTATATAGAAGTTCTGTTCTTCATTTCTTGCTCAAATCTTAATTTGATCTTGAAAAAATGGTATTGTTTTCCCTCCAAATTGCTTCTTCTAGAAACTTCATGATAAATCCGTTAGCATTTGCCTTGAATTGGTTTCCATGGTTTACATAAAATTCTATGACATCTACTCATCATCCTTATCATCCAACTAATTCAAAAAATTTGATGTAACAAACTTATCACTACTAATTTGGTGAATCTTTGACTTAACAAATAATGCAGCAACTCAGCATCATTGGTTTATTGATGCTTGGCTCCTTCTATGTTACTCAGCTTCTATTGTTATTTTACTGGTGCTCGGCACCTATAGCATTTTTTCATTGCTCGGGACTTGAAGACTCGACACTTAAATATCACTCAACTCCTGTATCTTGCTCGGCACTTGATCTTCACTCGGCACTTGAAGGATTACTCAGCGCACACTAAAGTTTAACTTGCTCGACTTCAACTGAGAATCTGATCGGTTCTAACTAGCTTGCTTGGCTCTCTCCAATGAACTTAGTTAGGCTTTACAAATGACTTAGTTAAACCTTACATCTTTGATGTGTCTCAGTGTGTCCATCCTCTATGTCTTAGAGTATGTCATCAATACACTATTTCATCAATGGCTTAGCTGATCCTTATACTTCATTACAACATCATAACTTCAACCTTTCTCTAGACACTCTAGTTACATCTTATTGATTGCCACCTCCTTGTCAATCAACCAATTGATAGTACTTGGATCACTTAAGCAATTGGCATTCCTGCAAGTAGCAAGTTTGACATCAATGACAAAACAATGATTGAAAACATTCTTTACCAGTTCCATTATTCTTCATTCATGATCTTTTCAATCATTTCCAACATCATCCAACACTACATAATCATTTTCTTTCTTCTTTTTGAATATGACATCCACACTTCTTAAAATTTTATTATTTTTAAAATTCCAAATCTTATAACCAAATTCATCAATGCCATATCCAGCAAATATACATACAGTTCTTAGATTTAGCTTTCAACTTGGTTCTATTTTCAAAATCTATATGTGTAAATGTTTCTCAACTAAAGGTTTTGAGAAAAGAATAACTCACCTTCTTACCCATCCATAATTCTTCTAGAATATCACAACCCAAAGGAATAGAGTAAAATCTATTGATCAAATACATATATTGATAGCCTCTTTCCACATGTTCAAGGGAAGTCCAACATGCAACCTCATACTCCTTACATGCTCCATTATTGTCATGTTCATGCATTCAACCACTCCATTTTCTCGTGGAGTCATTAAGAAAATTTTGTGTCTACAAATACCATTAGTGGAACAATAATATTCAAATACTTTTCTAAAATACTCACCACTATTATTAGATTTGAGACATTTTAGATTTTTACCAGTCTCATTCTCAACCAAGCATTTTTACTTTTTAAAGTTTGAAATACATTAGATTTCTATCTAAGAAAATTAATCCATAGTTTTCTAGTTGCATCATCGATGAATGTAAAAAATAATGAGAGCCATCAAGGGAAGATACCTAAGCTAATCCAAATACATCTCTATACACAAGCTCTAATTTCTCATTTTTCTTATCCTTCCCACTCTTCATAAAATTCACTCTCTTTTATTTTCCATGAACACAAATTTCACATAAATCCATATTGACACATTGGAGGTTTAGTAAAAATTTCTTTGAATGAATTAATTTCATATCTTTCTCACTCATGTGCCCAATTCTATTATGCCATAGTGCTATTTTAGAATTTAAAATAACTGTTTGTTCTCCCTACTCAACTACATCACTATTCTTGAACATTCATTTTTGTCTAAAAATAATTAAAGTAGGAAGAATAGTCTGACCTATACAAATATATAAGGTGCCTACTTTCACACCTTTTGAAATCTTCTAATTTTCATCATTAAAAGTAACTATGAAATCCTCATCACCCAATTTCCTTGTTGAAGTTGAATTCCTTCTCATCCTTGGAACATGTATTACCTCTTATAGTAGCCAAAGATTCCCCTTCAACAAATTAATCTTAATTTTCCCATTGTCAAAATTTTTATAGGGTTCATTATCTCCCAAATAAACATGCCCAAAATCCCCTTGGACATAATCAAGAAAATAACTTCTATGGGGAGTAGCATGAAATGAAGCCACTCAAAAAACCCATGAATCATCAACATTTTCTACGGAAAGAAATAAATAATTCTCTTGGGATTTATTACTTACCATAATTTCCTTTGTATTTCCTTCTTATTTGTATCCTTCATTGTTCTTTCAAATCCAACAATCTTTCTTCTTATGACCTAGTTTCCCACAGTACCAAAAATCTCTTGGTCCATTGGATTGAGATTGTTGGAAATGTGTGGTGGGCTAGGTGACTCGTTTGGGGGGGGGGGGGTGGGGGTGGGGTTTGAATCAGGAATCAATAAAACTTTAACTTCAATTCACCAATTGATCCTCCTTAACCTAATCTGATCTAGTTGCATGCGAGAAAGATTAAAAGTAATAAAACATTCATAACACTTGACACAATAATTGGTAACCCAAAAACCTTCCAAATAGAAAGTAAAAATGGGGTGGGGATGATACCCACAAGCTTTAGTACTATAGTATAAAGTTGGCCTATTAAGGCTTACAAATGATCACTTCTGATGATCTACCATGTTAGGAGTAGTAAGGACTATTAGGTCCACCTTGTAAAAGGATTTATACAATACAATGAAGTATGCACTCAATTAGGAGATTTAGCATAAGACTATTAAGTTCATCTTGTTAGAGGATTTGACTAATGCACCTGTTACTATGAACCAGTAGCTGATCTTTTTTCTACAACTTTATTTGTTGATTGAGATTCCTTTGATATAAAAATGATCACCTTTGTGTGATAGATGAGACTCTACTTTTCCTTATACTACTTGTAGCCATTACTCTTCAATTCACATTCATACTTGTTAAATACTCGCACACTTGGATATGACAAGATATCTTACATTTATACCAATCCAAATAGTTACCTTCTAAAGTCAGCTACAATACATAATTCAACAATCTTCACTAAGTCAGTTTAGTGTTGAAACTCAGGTTATGAAGAAAACTCTAGTGATATTCTAACACTTGGAAACATAGTCAACTTAGCAAGCTCTAGCACTTGGTTGACAATGGTGCTCGGTCCACATTGATCACTCAGGAGTAGGCATGAACTCAATTAGCACTGATGACTTGGTGAACACTAGAGAACTCGGTTAACACTGAAGGGATCAGTTGACACTACAACTCGGTAAACACTCATCCTTCTTCTTGTTTAACATGACTATCTTGGCTTTCTTTTTGTTCTACTTAGTTAACACTTACTTTCTACTTGGTTGATACTGCAACAACTCAATTTATGATGTAAAGCTCGATAGAAATGTAACCAACCAAATGATCAAGTGTTAGGCACTAATTAAAAAATAATTTGACCATAAGGTCAACAATCTCTACCTTTGGAAACACTTATTATACAAAAATTCTAAATACTTCAAAAAATATAAGTCAAAACTCCCCCTATCAATGTGCTTTGGTTTGTAACTCGATTTTGATTATTGTGTTGATACTCCATTGACACTGACTCTATTTTTTATTTTTCAAAATTGTATTTGCATCTTTTTTGTACATATAATTCCCCATTTATAGATATATTCCTTCGTATTCACCCTTGTATATAAATATTTTCCTTTTTGTATGATATAACTATTTCCCCCTTTTTTTGGCACAAATTCCAAAAATGAAAATTTACAAGGTAACACCAAAATGTGAAAGGAAATCAATATGCACCTTCAAAATTATGGACATTTTTTTGTCCCAATTATCTTGCAAAACTTTGGAAGTGTGTAAAGCTATTTGTACTTCAGCTAATAATTCCATCATATGATCAGTAATAGAAAAGTTGTTGTCATGTATTAATGTTTTAGCATGAAAAATATGTTTTTGCATTACATCCATGTTGGGAATTATCAAACTTTGAATATTTTCTAGTGTACCCTAGATTCTAGCTTCTTCTCTCAATAATTTTGCATGCAAGTTTGTTAGATACCTTATCTTGATGAAATGTGTAGAGCTAGTGCTTGGGTCAAGTGATAATTGATGTGCACTTTCCCAAGGATAACTTTAGTGGCTAATATTTTCCAATTGGCTACTCTCACTCATTGGGGACCCTAGATATGGCTTATTTTTTTGCACTTTTAGGATTTCCTTATCATCTGCACTTTACCAAAATTGGGTTCCATGGTTAAGCTAATCGCCAATGCTAATAGAGAAGTATTTATATTTTAGTGATGACCTCACCAATGGAATCTAATTTTTCTACGCACTAAATTAAATATTTTTGCCTATGATTTTCAAGGCTTGTCTTAGTTGATGGTCATATTTGCCAATATTTGGTAAAACTTTAAGTTGCACTATAGATTAAGTATGTAGATTTGATATGTGTCTCTATTTTGAAGACTTTTCATGAAACTTTTTATCCTTTCTGACTTTTGCACGAAATAGATTTGATTAGGAACACGTGTCTCTACATTGGGAAATTTATGTAAAAATTGTTATCATTTTAAAAGTTTGGCTTGAAATAGGATTTAGGTCATTGATTTAGGATCATCCAATGGCTAAAAATAATAGGGGTGCTTCCCCAAACCACCATTCAACAACTTGGAGAGAAAATCTAATAATAAAAGTGGACTAGATTTAACCTTAAAGTTTGATAATTAATTAGGCTCCATTTAATAATAATAAATATATATTATTTCTAGGCATGTGTACTTTTTTTCCATGATTTTCATCAATAATGAGACATTCACTAGGATTTTATAGAATTTTCATATGATTGGAAAATAATTGCCAATCAAATTTTAAAAAATTTCCTACATAAAAATAAAAATTTTCCTATAGAAATTAATTTTTTTCCACTGAACTAACTTTTGATTCGCCAAAATTTTATAACTTTTTCTAAAGGTGGGTTTCTTAAAGTTATCCCTACATGACTTGCCTTCAGATCAATATCTATCTTAGACAACTTGTCCTTTATTTCTTTGGTGAAATTTACAGTATCACCCTTAACTTTACAAGTAAGGAAACAACATTATTTACAGAATTTTCAACAGTAACAAGAATAGTGGAAAATTCCACTTGATCAATGGAAATATTTTGTACCTTTTTCTCCAAAAATTTGTTATCAAACTTTCTTTTAGCCCTCTACCATAGTTTTTCTTGGCCACTTAGATCTTCATTAAACTTGTGAACTATATCAACAAGTTGGTCCAATGTAGGTTTATTTTCGTCAATTTGAATACTAAGTGCATCAACAAATATACCTTTTATGTCTTCCAGCACTTGATTCCTTTTCTTCCTTTCTGCCCTCATCTTCTACTTCTTTTCCCTTTTCTTCCAAAGCTCTCCAGGGGTGCCCATCTCTTGAGGAGTCACATTAGAAGTATCCCAATTTGGAATAACGATATCCTCATCTAGGTCAATTTCATCAATGGAGGCTTCTACCTCTTTACCATTTTCCTTTGGAACTAAGGAAGGAATAGTTTCCTTTTCTCTACTCATATCCTCAATGCTTGATTGAGGCTTAACCTCAATTTTCATTTCACTTACTATTAAAACACTAGTAGTAGAAAAAACATTACTAATTTGAGAAACAACAACAATAGCAGGAGTATTTACAATACCCTGTTGTGACTTGGTTTGGCTTGTTTCTATGAAGAGTGGAGCCTATTGCTCAGTAGATGAAGTGGTAGTAACAACACTCATCATTGCACTTGGTAGGAAAGCTCCAATAGTCAATTGAGTTCTCGGTGGAACAATGCTTAACTCAATTGTCTATGACTCGATAGTAGTCTCCACTAAGCTTGATGTAACTATTGTGTTGCTCAAAGAATTAGGGAGGGATTCCATTACCTCTATTGCAATCTTTTTGAGATCAGAATCTTGGATATCCTAAATCTTAGGTAGATCCTCACTGACTATTTGATCATCCTGTTCCTCTTCATCATCATCAACATCATCAATATCATCAACTTCATCAATTCACACAACTTCCTCACTGGGATTTAAAACATGAAATCCATATATGTTCTTCCATACATTTGTATTTGATTGCACAATATATTTAATATCATTGGACAAAATTAGGAATTTTTTGAACTTAGGAGTTAGCTTTTGTTCATGCTTGGTCAATGCTTCCTTCACTTCCTTATTAGACAAATCTAGCATAACCTTCGTCAAGGGTTGTTCCTTGATATCCTTGGAAACTTCTACAACATTGTCCCATCGAGGTGAAACTACCTTAAGTATGATATCTAGAACTTAACTTTTCAATTCACTCAGAGAGTGTTTCCATTTATCCATTTTTTCCACTAAGGCTTCTTCAATCTATTCTTGCTCTTCCTTACTCCTAGTTTCATACTTAAGAGATTTTAAATATGTCATACCTCCTCCTTCTGTGAGTCTTCTCAATCTTTCTTCAAAGGTAGGAGAAGACTTCTGAAAAGTTACCTACTACTTTTCTTCTTCATCCTTTTCTTCATCTTGAAGTTTGAGCTTTTTCCTTGACTTGGTAGGCCTTTTGGTGAATAATGCTAGAGAGGACCTTGTATCTCTCTTTGTCATAGTTACTTTTCCCTTTTTCTTTGGAGATTCCTTTGTTGTTTCTTCCTCTTCTTCTTCTTCTTCATGTTGCTTTACTCCTTCTTCAATGTCATCTCCCTTTCCTTCTATGAGCAGAAGAGGGGAACCAAATTTCTTTTCCTTCTGAATCTTTTCAACTTTCTTCCTTCCTCTCTTCAAGGCTTGAGGAATCTTGATTTCAAGTGAAATCCTTGTTTTTACCTATTAATATGTGCCAAAATATGATGCCTTTGGATGCATAGGCTCATTGAAAAGAGCCTCAATGATATCTCTTGGGTTATCAATGTTTACTTCATAACCAAGAGGTTTTTCCCATGCCACTCTTGGCCTAACTACCTAAATATGTACCTTGTCATAGTCCACAAGGAAACACATATCTTGTTCATAATCATCAACTAGCTATTTAGGTATTCTAAATCTACTTTGAATCCTTTCCTTAAAGGTCTCAAAATATGCACCCATGATGCCTTCAAAATTATCTCCCATTTCAGTTATTAACTCATTGATATGATATAAAATAGGTATGTCTTTCTTCCATACTATAGTACCTTTTGAATGGAAAAAATTTTGAACATAAAAGAATAAACATACAAGGAGTGATCAAAAATTACATGGATTAGTCTTGGATGCTTGGACTCTCTCCATATTCTTTCTTAACTGGCTCAGTTGCAACTCAGTGATGTCAAAGGATAGATTGTTCTTGATCACCTTGAATGCTAAGTCCATAGCTTCACATGGGGCACTATTCAGTCGATTGGAACTATATATCCTATGAGTAATCACATGAATTCCAAACTTAATATATGTTTTTTTAATACCATTAAGTTTCATTCCTTTTCCATCCCACTCAAAAAAATTCTTCTTCGCCAACTCAACCCGACCTAGGTTTTTTGTTGTTTTAAGTATGTCAAGCATAGGGAACCTAGTAACCCTATGAATCATTTTCTTTTTGATTTGAATGGGTTGGTCAAGTCTGAATTGCATGTCATTAACATGATTAAGGATAAACCTAATCCACTTGATTTGGAAATTCCTCAGCATATGTAGAATGTGTGTTAAACCCTTTGTTTACAGGTATTTATGCTCGAGTTTTAGGTTTCCATCCACACATAGTGCTTCATACACTTGATTCATTTATAGAGTTCCCAAATCTTGAATTTAACAATGATAAAATGATCTAATATCATGTATCAAGAGTACCTTTGGTGGAATTTTTGAATGTGCACCAACTAGGTTCAATTATTTTGCGACCATCAGAAAAAGTTTGAACTTCAGGTCAGCAAGCACAACGTTTATTATTAGCACCTTGGAACCCTTCTTAACCTTGCCACTATATGAAGATGTCATATTGTTAGGTGATGGAGGAATAAAATTTGAAAAGTTTTCACTAAATCTCTTGGGGGCTCTGGAATGCTTTTCTCTATTCTCTCTAAAATTCATGGTGAAAAATAAACCTTTCGATTCTTCTTTTTTAACCAAGAATTTGTCTTCAATTCACCACCAATGCATTGTACATAAGAAAACTTGATGATATCCTATTAAACTCAACATGTATGAGATGCTCTACTAAGCCTTCAACTTGACAGATACTTTTGATCTTCAACTCAGGAAGCATAAACTTGGTTATGTCTCAAACTCGGTTTACACCATCATCAAGATTAGTTAGGTCAACAACCTAACTTTTCTTGGTAATTTCTTCAACTTAGTGATCCCAATGCATCTAAAATTTTGACTTAGATCTTTTTTCTTGCATACTGGAACTGGTATAAGATGTTTCTTCAGAATCATAGTTCTAGTGATCTCCATGGCTAATTAGTTTGAAATGGCTGAATCACTGAACTCATTGAATTGAGTTTCAAAATTTTCAATATTTTTACTTTCATTCTCTAGAGAATTCTTAATCCATTTCTACCTAATTTGAATTATGATATTGTTAGCCTTTTCATTGTTTTCATCTTTAACTTTAGCTCAGTTCATACAATATATAGCTAGATGTTGAACTGCTATGCATAAAAAACATCTCTTTGTAGGGCATCTCTTCCTCATGTGAGTTCTTATAAAATTTTCTCCAATATTTCCATGCTTACTACATAAGTGACATCTATGCCATGTGTTATAATACCAACCAAAGATATTTTTCACAATATGTTCTACTGGATTCCATTTCTTAGTCTTGCATTCTGAAGATTTGTGTTTTTGTTTGTTGTAATTGAAGCATTTTTCTTCAAACTTGGTTTTCTCTATGCATTTACTTGCTCTATGTCCTTTCTTGTTGCAACTGTAACATTTTCCACTAAATTTTGATTTACCGTTGCTCCAACATTTGTTTGATGTATGCCCTATCTTTCCATAATTATTACAAGTAGGTCTTTTATTCTTTTGACCTCCTTGCTAAGATGATTCACCTTCATTTGTATAGCCTAATCCTTCTTTTCCTTTGTGTCTGAATTGAGTTTTCTCATTTAATTGATTCATTCTTTCTTGAGATTTCATCATCCTTTCTTGGTTTACCTTTCTATGCTAAGATCATTATGCAATCTTGCATTTTCTATCCTCAAGTTGATAAGTTCTTGATTTGCACAATTGAGTTAACTTATCAAATCTACTTGCTGAAGAGATAGATGGTGAATTTCATTATCCTTTTCTTCTATCTATCTAGTTAGTAATCTTTTCTCTTCTTTCTCTGTCCTTTTTTTTTCCATGTCTTCACACATTCTATCTGACTGAATTTCTTGTTCTCTTTTTAGTTTTCTAACTTCATGTAGAGTGAGATTTTTCTCAAGTACATCTCTAATTGCTACTTCAACTTCATCTAAATTTCTACCAAATGCATGATGATGTAGAGTAATGCAGTTGATGCTGTGTATCAGAAATTCACCAAGTCAATTTTTAGAACCCGAGATTCTAAATTTGGGCTGACTTAGTAATATTGGTGTTATCTTGTGTTTTGGCCGACCTTGTAATTATGAGAATTGGGTTGGTATATATGTAATGTATTATATCATATCCAATTGTAAATATCAGTAATGTTTGATGCATGAGAATGCGAATGTGAATTAGCAGCAGAGCAAAGTGTTTAGCAAGGTCAAAGCCAAATCAGTCAAGTTACATCTATCACAAAGATGTGATCTGTACTTCAAGGATCTTAATTGGAAATTTAGTTGCTAGTTAGATCTACTATTTCATCCTAACAGGTGAATCAGCTTCAAATCCTTTAAGAAGGTAGACTTAACAGTCTTTTCTTAAATCTCCTTACTGAGTGCATACTTGATTATATGTTTGTAAAACCTCTAACAAGGTGGACCTAGTAGTCCTAATTGCTCCTAACAGGGAAGATCATTAGAAGTGATCATTGTAATCCTTAACAGGCCAACTTTATACTGCAGTATTGAAGTTTTGTTAGTATCATCCCCACCCCAATTTTACTTTCTATTTGGAAGGTTTCTAGGTCACCAAATATTGTGTTCAAAGTGTTTTGTGTTTTGTGTTTTTAGTTTCTCATGCATGCAATGGATTAGATCTATCAATGGTAAATGGATTATGATATTAAGTGCTAAATTTGTCAAAAGTTTTAAGGTTACTGATTCACCCCTCCCCTCTCAGTAACCTAGCTAGTCTTGATTATTTCCAACAATTGGTATCAGAGCTTTGTGGTTCTTAGGATAAAGTTTGATAGCTTGAACAAAGATCAAGAATAATGGAGATATTTAGACTTGACAAAGCTATTGATAATGGGAAACTAGATCTAGAGATGGAAATAGCTCAACTCAAGGAAGCAAAAGAGCATCTTTCCCAATCCCTAAAAAGAAGGAAGGAACTTGCAAAATAGATGAATGACCACCAGTATGTTGAAGAGAAGATTGAAGACTTCTTCCCCTCAAACAATTCAGATGAATAAAATGGTGCAATCAAAGAACTCCTAGAAAAGAATGGTTCCCTACAAGAAGAGGTAAGAAAATTGAAAAGAGAACAAGAAATCCAGTCAATAAGATTGTGTGAAATTCTAGAACAAAGTAACAAGGCAAAAGAAGACTTGGAGGCAAGGAACAATGAAACTCAAAATCAATCCCTTCAGCAAGAAAGTCTTATCAATCAGCTCTCCAATGCAAATGAAGAAATCATGAGTTTGAGATCTGAAAATGAAAGGTTAAGGAATGATTTGAATAGTGAAAAGAAAATCAATGAAAGATTGAAAGTTGATCTAAATTATGAGAAGCAACTCAATTTAAGAATAATGAAATCCCAAGTAGACATGGATTAATTGAATTAGAAAAATGAGCAGAATCTTTATAGGTAAAATGGCAAAGCAGGACTTGGATACAAAGAAGAAGGTGAATCCTCCAAACAAGGTGCTCAAAGGAATCAAAGACCTACTTGCAATCACTATGGTAAGATAGGTCACACATCAAATAAATGTTGGAGCAATGGAAAGGAAAAATTCAACAGAAAATGCTACAATTGGAGTCAGCATGGTCATAAAGCTAATGAATGCAAAGAGAAACCAAATTTTGAAGGCAAATGTCACAAATGCAAGAAACAAGGTCGCAAGGCATTTGAATGCAGATCTAAACCATTCAATCCAACTGAAAAATTTGTAAAGGAAATATTTGGTTGGGACTAAAATACTTGGTGTAGATGTCACTATTGTGGAGAATATGGACACATTGGCATAAATTTTGTTAGGCATCACTTGAGAAGAAAGGATACTAAAGTAAGATGTTACACATGTACTAAACTTGGTCATATACAATTGCACGAATATAGGTAGAGTTGAAGATGAAAAGAAAGTAAAAGCTAATAGTATCAAGAAGTAGATGAGACAATAGTGGATTCCTAAATCTACTGAGCAAGCTAGTCCAAGTGATGGTGGTCCAATCACTCAAGAAGTGGGTGACTCCACCATTTCTAATTAAGTTCTTAAGGAAGAATTGAAACTATATTCTCAAGGTCACATCTTAAAAAGTTCCAATTGAAAGGAAGAAAAACTTCCAAATTAGTATTCCAAATACAAGGGATCACAAAAGTTCAGCATCAGTTATCACCAAGAAAATTTGGGTCATAGGCTCTACCGAGAAAAGTCGAAAGTAACAAAGTTTTGTTTGGTTGCCGAGTTAAAAGTTTCTATCAAGAAATCTATGCAGATAGTGGATGACATTCTGTCACACACCATGTCATTATGTCTCTCATCATACCAAGCATTAATGGGAAAATTTTATCAAAAGGTAGGAATTTGACTTCATTTCCACCATGATTTTAACATATTCAAAGCAGAGTGATTTGCAGAATATTCTAGTAATCTTGTGCAGTATTTGCAGTGAAGTTTTCTAAAGAATTTCCTCAATTTATCAAGTGATCATGACATCTAGTAGTAGCAGTAGCAAGGAAAAGAAAGGATTAGAGATGTTGGTGGGAGGTGTTGAATGGAAAGCTCCAAATTTCAAATTGGTGCTAGTGATTACAAAATCCCTCAACCTGAATGGAGCTCAGTCACAAATTCCACCAAAGGTACTCCTTATCAATGATATTCAAACTCATTTCAAATGTGTTGTAAAAGTGATAGGAATCCTAGAAATAGATAGTGCCCTAGGTGAACTTTGTGTGGATGGAACTCTTAAGCCTGAGCATAAACACCTAGAGGAAAAAGGCTTAACCCATATTCCTCACCTACCACAAAGCTTTCAAATTAAATGGATTAGATATATCTTGAGTTGAGTCCATAATGGTCAATTGTGGTTAGAATAGCTAGTTCTAATTACGAAGAAAATGATTCATTTCATTATTGGTCTCCCTATGCTTAACAAGGCTAAAGTCACAAAAACCCTAGGTCGGGTTGAGCTTTAGAAGAAAACCCTAGCTAAGTGGGATGGTAAAGGATTGAAAATTACCAATGTATCTAATGTGGAACTCAAATTTGGTATTCATATTATTACTTATAAGATCTATAGCTTTAGTCGACTTAATAGTGTCCTACGTGAGGTAGTTGACCTAGCATACAAGGTTGTTAAAAAGAATTTGGAATATGACCTAACGACTTAATGTTGAAGTAGCTGAATAAGAATATGGAAAGCATCAAAAACTTGAAAAATAATCCATCCAAATTTGATTCTCTATTGACATGTTTGTTCTTTTATGTTCAAAAATTTTTTCCCTCTAAAGGAACAATGGTGTGGAGAAAAGACACGCCAGTCTTGTATTAGATTAATGAGTTTATAGCTGAAATGAATGAAAATTTTGACAGTATCATGGACAATTATTTTGAAGTTTTCAAACAAAAGATAAATAACAGATTCAAGATACCTCAAAAGTTGGTTGAAGACTATAAGGATGATGTCTATTTTATGGTTGATTGTGATAGATTATACATCTAGGTAGTAAGGCCTAGAATAGTGTGGGTGAAACCTCTTCCTTATGAGGTTAATATTGATGAGACAAAGGAAATAATTAAATCCCTGGTTAATGAGCCTATAGATCCAAAGGCCCCTATATTTGGAACCTATGATGAAGCCAAAGCCATAATAGAACTCAAAATCAAGCTTTCATAGGCAGTGAATAAAGGTAAGAGGAGGATATCAAAACTGAAAACAAAAAATGCCCCTCTTATGCTTACTGAGGGGAAAGGTGAAGATAAAGAATCTGAGAGTGAAGAAGAAGAATTAGAAAAGGAGGAAGAGCCTATAAGAAAGAAAGGAAAATTGATTATCACCAAGCCACCTAAGACCTCCATAGCTATATTCACAAGAAGATCTAAGAAGAAAATAGGAGAAGATGAAAGTGATGTTGTCTTTAACTAACCTCCTCCCACATTTCAGGAAAGACTAAATCAATTAAGAGAAGATGCTAGAATAAAAAACTTCAAGGCACTCAAATACAAAACTAGGACTCCATCAGAATAGACAGAGGTTGAAGATCTAATCATCGACAAATTAGGCATATGGAAATTCTCTCTTGATCAGTTTGCATCTCAAATCCCTATAGTTTTGTTAGATAAGGTCAAGGTTAGATGGGATAACACCATTCAAATTTTCAAGGATAATTTTGCTCAAACTCTAAAGCATTTAGTGCCCAACTTGATAGATGCAAAGGTGAAGAAAGCATTTAAAGATAATGAAATAAAAATGACTCTAAAATTCAAAAAGTGTCTTATTCTAATGAAAGATGTTGAGTATGTTGTGAAGAATGCAACAAACTTATGGAAGAATGTGTTCCATCTTCACAAGCCAAGTGAGAATCCAATTGAGATCAATGATGATGATGATAGTGACAAGGTTGAAGATAATGAAGAAGACAATACTCCTTGTGTTACCATTGATGTTGAAGAATATCAAGATTTTTTGAAGGATGGTGAAGAAGAGAAAGACAAAGAAGCTAAAGAGGAAGGAAAACAAGAGGAAGAAGAAGAAGAAAGTGATCCAATTAGGATAGCTGCAGAAGTCATAGCCTCCCTTTCTCACTCTCTAGTAAAAATAATAACATCATCAAGCATGGAGATAGCTTCAGCAAGTGTGATTGTGACCATAATAGATACATCATTTATCTAATCACTCTTCACTCCCTCTTAGTTCTAGGTGATTCTAATGAAAGTGTTTGTCACTTCGTCTATTGAGCTACAACCTTCTACTTCTTTAGTGCCCAAATCTAGTTCATCAACAGTGTGTATAGTTTCATGTTCTACAATTTTGTCTACTTCAATTTTGCATGCTCCAGTAAGTGCTCCTATTGTAAGTACTTCTATTAGTATTCCACCTATTGATACCTCAATTTTTGGATGTACATCAGTTTTGGATTCTTTTAGTTCTCCAACAAGAATTCCATTAGTAGGCATTATACATTTTTTTATAGCAAGCCCTATTGTTTCCACCATTGTTTCTATTTCAAAATCCAAATCATTAGTGTCAGAAGTTGAACCAAGGACACCACTAAAACTTCTAATTAGTGGAAAAGAAATTGAGGAATATATTGATCTAGACAAGGAGATTGAAATCCCCAAGTTAGATTTTGATAATGCTACTGTAGAGCAGATGAGATTAGTTAGTCAACTACTTGAATAGAAAGCCAAACAGAAGTAGCTAAGAGAAGAAAGAGATGGGGAATTCAGAATTATAGAGAGTGCTAAGAACATTTTGACAGAGACTATAGATGTTGATGTAGATTCTTCTCAAAACATTTTGTTGCAATTAGAAGAGGCATTAATAAATTCAATGAGGATTCTATTGGCCAAGACAAGCTTATGGAAAAAGCAGAGAAGAAGTTTGGCAATAAAGTGCTTGAGCACATTGCTCAGCAAATAGCTATTAAGCAGGTAGAACTTTCTACAATTTTGGAAAATCTTGAAAATTCCTACACAAATGCAACATCTCTTTTTAATAAGTTATGTGATGATACTAAGCATACAAAATAAATTAAGGGAAAATTAAGTAACATTGATGGGGATTTAAAGGCTAGTGCACAAAAGTTGTAGCTTGACCCCAGTTCAAGCTCTACACACCACATGAGGATCAGATTCCTATTAGATATGTAGGCAGAGCTATTAAGAGAGGAAGCAAGGATATGGTCTACACTTATAGACATCCAGAACATGATCCTTCCTATCATGGATAAATGCATAAGCATATTGCTTATTCTAAGACATTGATCCATGACAATAACTTTTCAATTGTAGATCATATGATTGAACTCTCTGTAGAAGTCCAAGTTACAACTCAAACTTACAAAATTTTGCAAGAAAATTGAGACAAGACATTAACTCTTATTCTCAAGGTACATTTTGATTTTTTTCTCACATTTTGATGTCTCTATATAAGTAGAATCTTTGGCATTATTTTTAAAAAGGGGGAGAGATATGTGCACAATATAAAAGAGGAGAGGTTAAGGAGGAAATATATTTGTATATACACTCAATATGTTATGTACATTGTATGGGGGAGATATGTACAAATGTATATACAACAGAATTACAAAGACAAATTTTTGAAAAATCAAAAATCAAAATCAACATAAGTTTTGGCTGATAAGTGTTTTTTTCACTAATGCCAAAGCCGATGATTGTTGGCATTAAGTCTTGCTTGTTATTAGTGACAACACTTATTTAAAATTTGTATGGTTACTGAGCTCTTCGTTTAGTATTCATTGGTTACCAAGTTTCACAATTCATACCAAGCATTCCAAGTGGTTATTGAGTGAATATAAGCAGTGTGAAGTCTAGCAATTTAGACTGAGTAGTTTATTACTTACCGAGTAGTTATTGGTTATCAAGCTTTGCAGTGTCTACCGAGTCATTAGTTCTTTAGATGTGAAGCAAGTTTTAATTGAGTGATGAGAAGTTAGTGTTTATCAAGTGCACACATGGTAAACATGGAATTCAATTTCTACCAAGTGAGACAGTATCTACCGAGTTCAAAGCTACGTCGAGTGATTAGTATGGATCAAGCCTCCACTTCTACCGAATGCATGATGATGCTAAGTAATGTAGTGGACACTATGTATCAAAAATTCACCAAGTCAATTTTTAGAACTCGAGTTTCTACATTTGGGCCGGCTCAGTAATATTGGTGTTATCTTGTGTTTTGGCCAACCTTGTAATTATGAGAATTGGATTGGTATATATGTAATGTATTGTATCATATCCAATTGTAAATAGCAATAATGTTTGATGCATGAGAATGAGAATGAGAATCAATAGTATAGCATAGTGTTTAGCAAGGTCAAATCAGGAGCAGTCAAGTTACATCTATCATAAAGAAGTGATTTCTACTTTAAGGATCTTAATCAACAATTTAGTTGTAAGTCAAATCTACTATTTCATCCTAATAGGTGAATCAACTTCAAATCCTTTAACAGGGTAGACTTAACAATCTTTTCTAAAATCTCCTTACAGATGCATACTTGATTGTATGTTTGTAAAACCTCTAACAAGGTGGACCTAGCAGTCCTAATTGCTCCTAATAGGGCAAATCATCAGAAGTGATCATTGTAAGCCTTAATAGGCCAAATTTATACTATAGTATTGAAGTTTTGTGGGTATCATCCCCACTCCAATTTTACTTTCTATTTGGAAGTTTTTCGGGTCACCAAATATTGTGTTCAAAGTGTTTTGTGTTTTTAGTTTCTCATGCATGCAATAGATTAGATCTATCAATGGTAAATGTATTATGATATTAAGTGTTAAATTTGTCAAAATTTTTGAGGTTACCAATTCACTCTTCCCCTCTCAGTAACATATCTAGTCTTGATTATTTCCAATAATTCTCTCATACCAATTATTGGAAATGTGTGGTGGGATAGGTGACTGGGGGGGGTGAATCAAGAACCAATAAAAATTTAACTTCAATTCACCAATTGATCCTCTTTAAGCTAATCTAATCTAATTGCATGCATGAAAGACTAAAAGAAATCAAACATTCATAACACTTGACACAATTATTGGTTACCCAAAAACCTTCCAAATAGAAAGTAAAACTAGGGTGGGGATGATACCCACAAGCTTTAGTACTACAATATAAAGTTGTCATGTTAAGGCTTACAAATGATCACTTCCAGTGATCTACCCTATTAGGAGCAATAAGGACTATTAGGTCCACCATGTAAAAGGATTTATGCAATAAAATTAAGTATGCACTGGGTTAGGAGATTTAGCATAAGATTGTTAAGTCCACCTTGTTAGAGGATTTGACAGATGCACCTATTAGAATGAACTAGTAGTTGATATTTTCTCTAGAACTCAGTTTGCTGATTGAGATTCCTTTGATGTAGAAATGATCACCTTGCTTTAATAGATGATACTATGCTATTCCTTATACTTCTTATACTTCTTGTAGCCTTTACTCTCTAATTCAGATTCATACTTGTGACATACTCACACACTTTGATATGACAAGATATCTTACATATATACCAATCCAAATAGATACCTTTTGAAGTTGGCTACAATACCTGTTAGAAGTTGTAATCTTTCCTTGGTGTATTTATAAACCAAGGTTAGAACTCCTTTATTTATTATTATAATATATTAGGATATAAGCCAAGGTATCCTAATATATTTCTTTTTGTCCTTTTTCCACTACATCTTATTTTGTCATCTAGTGGAATATGTGAGGACAAATATATATTGTAATTTCTAATTTTAGATTTTTCCTCCTTAAGAGGAATCTCACACTTGGCCTCACACACATATGAATGGTGGCATTCATAGACATGGGAGTTACATTCTAAATCCTCTTTCTCATCTCTATTTAAGAGATGACCCTCTTCTCTCATTTAACAACAATGAGGTTTCTTCCTCTTCTCAATTATTGTATGAGCATTGCTCTCTGTCTCTCTCTCTCTCTCTCTCTCTTCTTAGGCTTTTCATGCCTCATTCATAATGTCACAAGGGGTTTTCTTTGCTTTCCCCTTTCCAAATATCTTGTCTCATGGTGTTGGAGCTTGAAGCTTTCTCTCTCCTATTTTATGGTAATATCTTATCATGCATTTACTCACTTAGATTCTTTCCTGGTATTGCTTATTTATAGATTTATTTTTCCATTTCTAACAATACCTAATTGAACAATCTTCACTAAGTCAGCTTAATGCTGAAACTTCAGTTTTGAAGACCACTTGGGTGATATTATGACACTTGGAAACATAGTCAACTCAACAAGCTCTAGCACTCTATTGAGTGCTCAATCCACATTGATCACTCGGGAGTAGGCATGAAATCGGTTAGAACTAATGACTCAAACAACACTGGAGAACTCAGTTGACACTAAAGGGCTTGGTTGACACTACAGCTTGATCAATACTACTTTCCTTCTACTTGGTTAACATGACTAGCTTGGTAGATACTATGTTTATCTTCTACTTAGTTAACACTTAATTTCTTCTTGGTTGATACTACAACAACTCAATTTATACTATAAATCTTGGTAGCAATGTGACCAACTAAATGATTTGACCATAAGGTCAATAAAGACCTCTTTCCCTTTGATTTTCCTCTTGATTTCCCATGATTTCCAAAATTGTTTTCTCTATCATTCGTTCTACCTCTTCTTTGTGCATTCAAGATAGTTCTTGATGTAGATCCTCCTAAGATTTTCCTATGAGTTTTCTCACTTAGAACAACACCATTAACATCATCAAATTTTAGAGTATTAGAACTAGAAAAAAAATTACTCATAGTCATTACCAAGTCATTCCATCTTATTGGAAAAGAACACAAAATTAAGAGAGCCCTAATTTCTTCATAAAATTTTGAAATTTATAGAAGATAACTAACTAGTAACTATATTAAACTCATTTAGCAACTGATCCACCTTTTCCCATATCTATATTAAATAAACACTTGATGAGAAATACCTTGTTTGAAGCGAAGGGATTTTCATACAACTTTTCTAGGGTTTGCACCAACTATTTAGTCATCTTTTCTTTAATAATATTAAATTCCACCTATTATGCCAGGCATAAATGAATACTTCCAAGTATCTTTCTATCTAAAATATGTCATTCCTCATCTCTCATAGTTTTCCATTTCTTAGATTTTTCTTGCAATGGCCGCCATATATCTGTTGACAATTGGCTATATGTAGATATGTAAATATTGTCATTAATGACAACACATGATGTACATGCTTGTAGTAAAGCTCAGAAATAAAGATACTTAGTTTTTTGGTACTCAAAAAATTGTCTAAGTATGAAACTAGTTTACAACAGTGTATTGTTTTGTATGCAACTTGTTGCCAACATCATATTATGACTAGCAAGGTTACATGGAGGAAGAATGAAGTGAGCTAAACATGTTGTTAATAATTGCTTGCAAGAATACCAAATCTAACAGTTGTTATTCAAGTTCTAGTGAATGTAGTTATGTGTTTATTAGACAGGAACAAAGAACAACATTTGAAGTATAACTTGTTTATACGATGTTAAAAAAGGTACTTTATCATTTTTTGAATTTCTTCCATAAATTTCTATTTGGTGAAATCATGGATATGATAGTAGTTCACAATGTTGAGAATATTGAGAGACCCAAATTGAAGGTTGATCCTGTGAATCCCTTAGAAGGAAACCTTAATTCAGCTCTATCAACAACTCCGAACAACATAGTTTACTTGGAAGATATATGAAGTTACTTGTCTAGAAAGTTTGAAACTATTGGAGGTGAACTTATGAAGAAGGATATGGAAATTGTTTCAATCATGATATGACTGTAAAGCCCAGATTTGAACATCCAAAAGATTTATATTTATTCAACTATTACTTCTACCATGAACTTTATAACAAAGAATGGATTCAAATTATATTAAGTAGAATTCATAGTGGGAGGTTTTGGATGGGAGACAATGTAGTTGACATATTTTCCAACCTTATTCATGATGTTACTAGTCATAGAAAATAAGGCAATGTACCCATTGGTGAGAAATTAGTCAAGAAGAAAGTTGGACTCAATACTAAAGCAATTAATAATGGCAAGGCAATGGTGATCAACACCATTAGATAACATGATGTGATATTCTTGAGTAGAATCATTGTATATTCTATTTTTGCAAGTTTTAAGAGTGATGAGTTGTCAGTAGGATTTATCTATGCAGCCTACAAAATTTTTATTGAGAAAGAACAAGTAAATTTGAGTGAGATTTTGAGAGTACAACTCCTTGAGAATCTAGAGAAGATTAAGAGAAGTAAGTATGGTGTACTCAGATTTCAATCACTAATCAATCATATTTTATTTCATGTACTTAAAAGATTTCTATTCTATCAGTTATAGAGATCATGAGCAGTGAAAGATGTACTATGGATAAGATAATAGATGTATGCAGAAGGCATCCTATAGATAAAATCTTAGATAGTATTAATTTGATTATGAGTACATTTGAGAATGAAATGAAATAAAGATTCAGAATTGCACCAGCAATTGTTGATAGATTTAAGGAGAACATAGTACTTTATGGTAGATACAGACCTAACTTATGTTGAAGTAGTAGAACCAAGGAAAACATTTCTTGAACCCTTAGGTTATGAATTGAGTGATGATGTAGCTATTGGTTACATTGATATATTATTGAACTCTAAAAAGGAAAAAACCTCATATAGATTTAGAACATATGAAGAGACAACTAGGTCAACTTACCAAGCATCTTTAGAAAAAGAATCTCATAAGAAGATTGAGACTATGGTGAAGAAAGCATTGATTGAGGCTGGTATGAAAAAAAGAGAATCACAGGCAGTTAGACAAACAATCTCTAGACTGGAACAAACTAATGAACTAGGTGTGATGTATGTTCCACTTCTATCATTTGGTCAAGCATCAAGTGTATCTATTGCAGTAACTCCTTAAGAGAAAATCATCCCATATGTTGTTGTATCAACCGAGCAACCAAGTGAACCCAAAAGAAAGTCTAAAAGGCTATTAGTGTTGGAAATATATATGATAGGCTAAGTTACTAAGAGGGGAGGGGTGAATCAATAACCAATAAAACTTAATCCTTTATTAGCAATTAATTCTTCATGAGTATTCTAATCTAATTGCATGCATGAGAAACTGAAAACATAAAACCATTCATAACACTTTTGACACACAATTTGGTGACCCAGAAACTTTCCAAATAGAAAGTTAAACTAGGGTGGGGATGATACCCACAAGCTTTAGTACTATAGTATAAAATTGTCTTGTTAAGGCTTACAATGAATACTTCTGATGATGTGCCCTATTAGGAGCAATAAGGACTTCTAGGTCCACCTTGCAAAATGATTTACCAGCATACAATGAAGTATGCACTCGGTAACAAGATTTATAAAATACTATTAGGTATACTTTGTGAAAGGATTTAACTAATCCACCTATTAGGATGAAATATTAGCTAGTCTCTGATCTGTAACTTGGTTTGATGAATGAGATTCCTTGGGCGTAATGATCACCTTGTTGTGATAGATAAATCTTTGCTACTCCTTATACTACTATAGCCTTTATAATTCACTCTTCTGCTCTTCTTTGGTTGTTACATTACTTCATACTTCTCATTGGATGTAATACAAATAGATTACATATATACCAATCCAAATTATAAATTACAAAGTTGGCCACAATACAAGTTTACACAAAATACACAAAGTCAGCCCAACTGCAAGAACTCAGGTTCTGAAGACTAGCTCGGTGAGGTTCTGATACTCGACATCAACTATCAATGCTTGACATTTTCATGCACTTGGTAGACATAGAATCTCGGCCCATACTGATCAATTCCAAGTAGTCTTGAACTTGGTGTACACTAGTGGCTTGGTGAATATTGTGAAACTTGGCATATAAACTGAGTCACTTAATTCTAACTACATGGCTCGATAAATGCTATCACTATGAGCTTGGTATAAACTAAGTCACTTGGTTAACACTGAGTGGCTCAGTCAACACTAGACTCACATCATTGTAACTGTGAGATCAGTAAGCACTACACAACTCAATTTGTACTGAGGAACTCAATAAACCTTGCAAAGCTTGGTTTACACTACTGATCACTAACTTGGTAGTAATTGCTCAATGCAAATTAAATACTGTCTCTTGGACTCGGTAGCAATTGTAGAACTTGGTAGAGTCTAAAATTCTTGGTTAACACTAATAATTGTACAATGTTCTTGGTAAATACTTAGAATTTGAATAAGTTTATGTCATGAATAAAAAACATGACTGAAATGTAAACAATAGAAGTTGAGACTCACAAGTCAAACAGAGTCAAGAAACAAGCTACTGGATCTAAGAAAGGAACAAAAATTTGTTGACAATTACAAATTCTAGTGAGGAAGAAGACGAATCTAAGAAATTATGCCTGCATACCAATCAAGAATTTGATCTTTGTGTACTGGGCAAAGCTATAACTTGGGTCAAGTTGCAACTAATGTACACTTTCCTTCAAATCTTCATCAATCTTTAATAGTTTATCTCTTATTTCCTTGGTAAAAATTGAAATTTCATAGAGTTTACCGAATAGTGAAGACACATTGTTGAAGAGGTCTCCAATGAGCCTATAATAGTAGATAATTCTACTTGATGAATAGCAATTTGTTGAGCAATAGGTTCCAAAATTTTATTCTCAAACTTCTTCTCAACTCTCTGCAACAATTTCTCTTGTCCATTCAAATCATTGTTGAATTTATGGACTACCTTTGCTAACTGATTCAAAATTGGTTGAGATGTGTCAACCTCTATGTTTAGTGCCTTAGCTAGGATATTCATTGCATCTTCAATTATTTGGAATTCCTTATTTCTTTCATCTCTAAGCCTCTGTTGCTTAGCTTTCTTTTGTAGAAGTTCTCCAAAAATATGCATTTGATCAAGATTAAAATTTGAGATGTCCCATATTGGAATACCAATCTCTTTATCAAGATCAATATCCTCTTCTTTCTCTTTGCCTTTACCCAAATTTTTTTTACTTGGTTGAGACTTGCTCTCAACTATCCTTGAACTTATTATTTGCATGCTAGGAATGAAAACAATAGTAGAAATGGTAGGACTTGCTGAAAAAGTAGATACTGCACTTATTACTAAAATACCAATTGTAGAAATACTTGGAGTAACCAAAATTGATGTAGAGGGAAGTGTTGGCCGTTCGGTAGATGAAGTTCTTTCCACTTCTGTCAATGAAGTACTAAGCTAGAAAGGTGCAAAAATTGATTGAGTGCATGTACTTATAGTGTTTAGCACAATCAATCCTATTGTAGCTCTCTTTGGGCTTGATGTTTTTAGTGCTTTTCTTAGAGAATGAGGAAGTGAGGCTATGTCTACTACAATAATTTTCTCTGGGTCAGTCTCTTGAGTGTTTTTCACTTCTTCCTTCATAGCTTCCTATCCCTATTCCTCTTCACCATCATCTACATTTTCGTAATGAGTAACTTCTTCATCATCTTTTTCCTCATCTTTTTCATGCTTATCATCATCCATGTCACTGATATTGAAAACAAAATCACTTTTCTTGTGAAGAACACAAATGTTCTTCTATGTGTTTGTAGCATTCCTTACCACATGTTCAATGTCATTCAACAATATAAGACAAGTTTTGAATCTCAAGGTAAGTTTTTCTTCATTCTTCTTTAGAGAATCCTTTACCTCCTTGTCATTCAAACTTAGCATGAGTTGCCTTAGGGTCTTCTCATATATGTCTTTTTTAGTTTTCATGGCATTCTCCCATCTTGGTTTGATCTTCTCCATTAGATCACTTGGAAGCTGCCGAGAAAGCTAGTCTAGGGAATACATTAATACATCTTCTATTTTCTTTTGCTCCTCTGTAGTCCTAATCTCATACTTTAGTGCTTTGAAGTTGGGTATGCCTGATCCTGACTCTATATCTTTCAAAATTTCCTTGAAGGTGGGTGGAGGCCTTTTAAAGATTACATCTCCTCCTTCTTTGTCTAGTTTCTTCCTAGATGGTCTTCCTATAAATACAATAGTAGGTGGCTTGGCAAGCTTGGTTATAATAACCTTACCTTTCTTCTTCATAGGTTCTTCATCCTCTAACTTCTCTTCATCTTCTACTTCTTCATCTTTGATTTCATCTCCTTTTCCTTTAGTCAATAGAAGAGTAGAGCTAGTTTTTAGTTTTGTAATCCTCTTCTTCCCTTTGTTGACTACCTAAGGGAGTTTGATTTCTAATTCAATTCTTTCCTTAGCTTCATCATAAGTGCCAAAATATCTAGCATTTTGGTAAACAGGATGATTAACCAGTGCTTCAATAATATCCTTAGTTTTATCAATGTTAACCTCATATCCAAGAGGCTTAACACAAAAAATTCTTGGTTTAATTGCCTGAATATATACTTTGTCACTTTCAACCATAAAACAAACATCATCTTTGTAATCATCAACAAGTTTCTTAGGTATCCTAAATTTTTTATTCATCTTTTCCTTGAATGCATCAAAGTAATTGTCCATAATACTTACATAGTTTTCTCCCACTTCATATATATATTCATTAATTTGATAAAGAATAGGTACATAATTCCTCCATACTATTGTACTTTTAGATGGGAAAAACTTTTGCACATAGAAAAATAGACAAGTCAAAAGTGAACTAAACTTACAATGATTGTTCTTGGAAGTTCTTATACTCTCCATGTTCTTTTTGAACTAGTTCAACATTAATTTGGCAAGATCAAGTGATATGTTATTTTTTAGCACCTTGTATGAGAGATTCACTGCTTCGCATGACACACTATTAAGTTTGATCAAACTATAAATCTTGTGAGCGATGGCATATATCCTGAATTTTAGTTCCATGTATGTGACACAGGTGATCTTTATTCCCCTTCCATCCCACTTGGCAAGGGTTTTCTTCTCTAGTTTGACTCAACTTAGGGTTTCGATAGTTTTTTCTTTTGCCAACATAGGAAGACTAGTGATCCTATTATCATCTTCTTGGTTACCAAAATAGGTTGTTCCAACCATAACTGACCATTGTGCACATGACTGAGAATGAATCTTATCCATTTTATTTGAAAATCCCATGGCATATGTAGAATATGAGTTAAACCTTTTGCTTCAAGATGTTGATTTTTTGGTTTCAACACACCATTCACATATAACTCCTTCAAAGATTCATCAATTTCCAAAGTTCCAACATCTTGAATTAAACACTTAAACGTGAACGACTATCATTGATCAATAGTACCTTTGGTGGTGTTGGTCATGTTTTTTGCCTTGTGATTTCTTAAACATTTTTTGCTATAAATTCTTGGCTTTTATGAACAAATTAGGGTTTGGTTTTGTCAAAGTTGGTTAACCCTTGGAGAAACCCTAATTAAAGAAAAATATGTGCCCTAAGTGAGCCTTTTAGGTCATATATGTTCTCACCTTTTAAATCAAGTGGGAAAATTATTTTGAAATAATATATAAAATTTTGGAACCTTTTTTTAGAAATTTTGTTTTGGCTCCATTCTTCCTTGAGAAATTTCACACTGTCAAATCTCTTTGAAATCTACAGTAGGTGTCAAGTTGTTATAAGAATTTGCATGGTTTTTAATACATGTGACATGGTGACCGAGTGGGATCCAGTTAGTTCTTAAACATGGTTTGAGAGGTAAATTTCTCATGCCATTAAATCTTCTAAGATCAATGGTAGTCGCTATGTCGCGACTAAAAAATGGGAGGATTTCACTAGTAGTGATAGGGTAACCTCCCACAAAAGTGAAACATGGTAGACCCAAAAGTGGATACGATGCCAGAATTTTTGTTTGTCATAAATGAGCCTTGCTAGCACAATGGGTTGTTAGATGTTGTGAGCCATAGTAAAGGAGGTACCAAAGAGAGAACATGTGTTTTCTTTTCACGATGCCAATTTTTTGCCTTTTCACAGTGGTCTCTATGTCGCGACTGTAAAACTCATTTTTTTGCTAGTAACAACATAATGACTTCCCATAAAAGTAAAGATGGTGCATTAACACATAAGATAGGAACCGCAAATTTTTTTATCATCAGTGAACCGTGTGATCATTATGGAACATCAGGAGCAGTAAATACAATAACAATAATGAGAACATGCAAATTTCATGTTGTTAGCTTCCTTTAAAGAATATAGTGGCCACTATGTCGTGACCAAAAAATTCATTTTTTTTTTGGTAACGACATAGCGCCTTCCTATAAAAATAAGACACAGTGGAACCTGAATTAAAAAAAAGTAGCACCAAAAGGTTAAATGTTATAACTACCTTGCCAGCATGTTAAAATGATGTCATGTCACATGCCACGTGGATTCGCATTTAGAGGAAAGATACATGTTAGTTGGAGCCATCAGATTAAAAATGCATCGACGGTGGGTGCCAAGTCACTATAAGAACTCGCTTGATGTTTAATTCATGCAACATGGTGACCAAAGGGAAATGGAAAGGACCCACCACATTTGCATTAAAACACATATAGAATATGCACTATCAAATCAAAGAAGAATCAACAACTATCGTTATGTCACATACTGAATTTGCTCAATGTTTATGTAAAGAAACATAGCAAGAGTGTGGCATGTGTCCTCAAGTGCTAGTGGGTCCAGACTAAGTTTCTAGCAATGGAAAGAGAAGCTTATGTGGAGAAATCTAATTGGATCGACTACCAACCTGGCAGATTAAAAGTGAATCATGCAAGGTTTTGTTCCTAGATCACCGGATTTTTCAAAATCAATGGTATGTTTTCAAAATTAGAATGTGTTGCCACCCTATTTCTCCTTACAGTTCATTTATGAAAATTGAAGGCTCCCCATGCAAACTAGAACTAGAGATATATTGCAAAACTTCACTAGTTTTTCTCTAAGAAAACAAATTTTAGGATTACAGAGAGCTGAGAACCAATTAAAGAATTATTCCTCACACATTTAAAATTGCAAAGGATTTTTAGTATCCACCATTAGTGTAGAATTTTAAGAAGGATAGTGAAGAGACAACTAAGTATCTGAATCTATTAGACAATGAAGAGCTCTGGTATTTCTATGTTACTAAGTAAACATGCCTCCAAAGAAAGTTTTCTCAGAAAAGGTAGATTATGCTAGTAGAAATATACATGATGACCTTCTTGAATTATTTCTTGAGTCTACAAATGAGTTTGCCCAAATGAAAAAGCTAATTTATGTAAACCCTGGGCTCAAGATTGCAGATGGGCTATATGATAGAGGGAATTGGGTTAGAGATGCTACCACTACTAAAACAGGGCTCCATCTTTTCAAGAAATGGTTCTTAGAAAGAAAATTGTTTGCTCCTCATGAGAAAATTTCAAATTTTGATTTTTTGAAAACTAGTGATCCCTAGTGTTTTTATGGATTTTGACCTATTAATGGTCATTGCCCAAAATTATGACCCAGCAACCCAGCAACCCATTGACCTACCAGGACTGGAGAAAGAATACTTATCTAAGAAGGATAAGATCAGGCAAGGTGCACTAAGGGCACACATAGGTTCAATTGGAAATCTACCAGTAGTCATAGCATCTACTAAGGAACCTTTTAAAAAGGAAATATTTACTTCCAGGGCCATAGAAATATATATGACTCTATGTAGGGTTTTTGGTGAGGATGAGGAAAATCTTGTGCCAATAAAATTTATGTATATGTTGATTCAAATTTCCCCTTTTAGTGTTGATATTATTTTTTATTTTGCATCCTACTTGGCAAAGGAAATTCATATAGGGTTGGTTGGAATTGCAAAGGGAAAGAAGGAATTTTTTTTTGCCATTATTCACTGTTAATGCATATGTTCCTATTTAAGGGGGTTAAATATTTTGAAAAGGAGATGATTTTAAATAAAAAAATATGGAGAAGAAGATCTGCCAGTCCAGTTGTGGAGTGCAGATATGACCTAGGACGCAAGGGAGGCTAGTTTTGTCAATTTTGGTAGCTACTTTGCATCAAGGTTAAGATGCCTCATATTAAGAGACAATCCTAGAATCCCCAAGGTATTGATGGACTTTATCAGACCAATGGATAATCCTTATGATTTGAAAGTATCACATAATTGGGTAGATATCATACCATAGTTGAAAGTTTCAACTATTTTGAGGGCTTATGGTTTCCAAGGGACTCCCCATGTATTTCCCTACTAGGTGCCTTTGAAGGTAGGGATAGCTAAGATGTTGTGGTAGTTAGGGGGATTAGAGGAGGCATATTTGGTTAGAAGAAACAAAGGCTCAATTTTTCCTACTTGTACTATGGCCCACCATTTCATAATTACAAAAGGTGGTTGGTTGTTCTTGTATAAATTTCTAAACCAGTACAAGATGGTTTTGTCTCATCCCTATTTTTGTGATACTGAGGGATTTTTAATATGTTTATACTAAGGGCTAAAATTGGCTCCAAAACACATGAGTTTTATTTCCCTAAGGATATAATAAGGAATGAGTTCTCTTTGCAAGAGCAAGAGATCAAGAAAGAGAAATGGAGAGTTTATTCTAGAGTTTTAGAATTCATACATTATTTTGATAATAATTACAAGCCCCTTGCTAATGTAAAAATAGAGGCAGATAGATTGAATAAACTCATAACTACTTTTCCTGAAATCATGTAGGTGATGAATGAAAAGAAAATTTTCTTTATTAATTATTTTCAAAAAAAATCCAAAGAGGTCATGAGGAGGCTATCTTTTACTCCCATAGTAGGATTAGGGAAGTTGATCATTCAAAAGAGACCTGGTTACAATGTGATCCAAAATAAAAGAACCACTGTAGAAAAAGGAAAATAGATTATGGGGTCAACCACTATAGTTTTTGAGGAAACACTTGATGAAACCTCACACAAGATGTAGAAAATAATAAAGGAACAAAAACCTCAGGTTGAGGAATATTCACCCACACAATCCGCACTATAATTAGGAGATGAACAAATTACTAGGGAGCAGATAGAGCAATTAGGATCTCAAGGGGGAGTGTTAATCACTCAAGCAGAATTAGAAGAGGGAAATCCACAGGAACCCCCAATGCCAAGCCTTGAGTTAATGGTGGAAGATTAAAGAGGAAAGGAGCTAGACCCTGTGATTGAATAGGCCAGCCATGAGTTTATATCTAATAACAATTTTGTTAGAACTAGAGCCTTCTATCAATTTTCCTAAAGAGTAAACATGGGAAAGTTTGAGGAGAGGTGTAATAAGTTGAAAACATAGCATCCAGAAATGGTGGATGCAGATGTGCACAATTAGGTAAAAGAAGAAATGATGCATGAATTCCAAAGCTTGACCCCTAAAGAGGGGAGACAAATGGTATAGGAATCTGGTGTTTTCTTGCTATCCAATTGGGATATAGCAGATGCTTTGATTTTTAATTCTGTTACAGATAGAATGAGTTTAGAGGATCAAGGGAAGAAAGAAATGAAAGGTGCCAAATTGAGTGAGGACCAAACTACATTGGACATTTGGTTAGTAAGGAAAGGATCTAGGTTTGGCTCTTCCCAACATGATGATACTGAGTTGATAGACAACCTAATTGTGAAAAGAGTTGAAAAAATTACTAGTGTAGAAGCTGCACATCTGGGTGTTCGAACATCCCACTTTACCTTAGGCACATCTCTACGAGATGAAAAGGAGAAGTTGGAGTTACAAGATGGGTCTAAAAAGGTTCTGGAGGCATACGATAAAGAAATTCAAAAGAGAATTGAACTTTAGAATAAAGTGATGAGATGGTCCACTAGGCCAAGAATTACCTACCCTCACCCACCAGTGGAGCCTTTTAAAACCACTCCTCTCATTAAGATACGAAATACACCACAGAGGCCACAGTATTATACTGTAGAGGATTTTGAAGAGGAAAAAAGTAAACTATGGGCATTGCATGTGGAACTGGAAGTACAATATGAGTCATAAGCTAACGAAAGCCTTTGTGTATCTAGTTAATAAAGTTGATTGGTCCTCATTCTATGAGAAATTGGAAAAATCAATAAATGTGTGGGATGAGATAAAGGAAAATGATCAAGCCTTAAAGCCAATTGTAAGTAAGTGGATTAAGAGGAGCAAAGAAGTCACCTTTTTATGTTTTTCTATGATTTGTTCATCTAATCAGCATATAGAGAAATCTTGTGATATTATCCATAACCTCTCCAATTTTGATGATACGAGAGTTGCGATACAAAGGAGGATTGTTAGTTATTTGGACAAATATAAGAGTGTCAAATTTGATTTATTCCCACATGCTATAGATAGAAAGAATAGATTGAAAATAAAGAGGAATGGACCCAAGAATTGAATGACCTATTTTGTTTGAGAATGAATAGAGTCATTAATAAGAAAGGAAATACATGGTGGGCAGCCACAACTAAGGAAATTGTAAAAGTGAAATTATTCTTTGATTCTTTAAGGCAAGATTTTGTTGAGATTGATAAAATTGTAGAATATGTTATGGATATTCTACAATTTAATTGGCCAGATGACACACTTTTTGACAAGTGGATGGTAGAATTAGTTGATACAAAGCAGTTAGAAGAAGTTGAGACTAACGATGATGAAGAAATGGAAAAAAATGAAATATAGATTATTGACACATCATCAAGAGATCAAAAGGAAGAAGAGGACAAAAGTGAGCAACCAACTACAATTGCTAGCATAGAAATCCAAGCTAATGACTTGGTAGAAGAAGATAAAATAGAACAATTGCCTCAATGATAAAAATAACAGTTCTCATTGATGATATAGCAACTGAAGAGTCATATATAATAGTTGTAGTATAAGTACATGATGATGCAAGTGGAGATCCTCAAGTTTAAGTGAATTTGCATGAATCAAAGCTAGACACATCATTAGTAAACCTGATGGCTACATATTCTGAGAAGTCAGAATAGTAAAAGAGCCAATCATGAATATTGTAGCATTAGAAAGTGTAATAGAAAATAGGCCCACCAAAAAGAATGTTATGATGTAAATTTTTTCTATTGCAAAATTTTTTGCCCTTTATGATAATAAAAATTGTAAATTTCTTTTGTCTAAAGGATAGCTATCAATTCTCTATGCTTGAAGCTTATTACATCTCACCCTATATAAGTGAGATTCCAAGACTAGAGAAAGGGTTTGAGTTATTGCATAATTTTAGTTTTTACTAAGTTTGTTTGGTCCAGTTTCTTGGTATAAAATTTATGATGTGTTTCTCTACAAATATCTAAGAATACATTAACCTTGTAGGATCTTGAGGTCTTATCTTGAGTCATTCTAAGTTTTGTCTCACTTGTATAGAATTTTCAAAGGAAATTAATACAAAGATGAACTGTCCCCATATTTGTTCTTGCTAAATCTTATCTCCATTTTTATTACCTAGTCATTTTGAAGTTGTATGAGCAAAGCTTGTTCAATGGAATGCAATTAGGATAAATTGTATGTAATTTCACTTTTTCTCTTAACTCAATGAATTATATAAATGCTTCACTGAAATTGATAGGGTTTCCATGGTAATAGGAAGGATGTCTGTAAGAATGATTTTTAGTGAGAATTTTTCATAGTATTGATTATAATGCAGTTATTTAGATCTAGAAATTGAAAGGACTATGAATCCCAATGGATGAGGCACTAATCTATTAATTCATTCTACAAATGGAGAATTCATGAACAAGCATCAAGCTAAAAAATCAAAATCAATTTTACTTTGTTGTTTTAAGAGTGTCAATGCTGGTCAACACTTGTTTGCATTTAACCCCTGAGTTTTAGTTAGTTGTTATTTCCCAGAATTATTTGTAGATCTAAGAAGAATTGTGACCAAATCTTCTATAAGGGATGTGTATTGTTGCAAAGTATCATGAAATGAGTGATTTATGTATGAAATATCAAATGGAAAGTCTTTCATCCCTATGGTGCACCTGCCTTGGTTTTGTAGAGCCTAAAGAGTAGAAAGTCTTTTATGATTTTGTTGAAGTTGGGTTCAAATATGAAGATCAAGTAACTATTTATGGGAAGTAGTTGATCCTTAGGTTATTGTAATCTTTATAATCTTGTTATTAAGTATTTTTTTGCTTGATAGTTGAAAAAATGCCAATAGGCAGAATTTGAGATTAAGCTCCACTCGGATCCAGGGTTTCTACGATGGCAAGACTCGACTTAAAATCTGGCACCTTCTATTCCATGCCTTGAACTAACATATTTGAGCCTTTCTTCAATTTGCTACTAGAGGATTCCATTGATGCTCGGTAGGGTTTGAGTGAACACGAAAATATCCAATAGTAATTCGCTCAAATCTCTTGAATGCCCTAAAATCACTCTACATAGATAACTCTCAAAACTTTATGGTGAGAAATGACTTTGATTTCATACTTTTAACAAAATTCTCCTTTTGATTACCATAGATGTCATGTTATGATTGTTCACTCAAATGAAAAATTTTCATTCACTTCACTTGTATTGAATACTCAGCAAAGTCATCCACAACTCAGTAACCACACAAAGCTTAGTTGCTCTCAACCTTGCTTGGCAGGGTCTTACAGCTCGACCTTGCTCAATAAGGTTTGTAACTTGACTTTACTCGGTAAAGACTAACATCTTTTGAATACTCGGTGATCCCTTTACATCTTGAATGCTAATATGGATCTTTCATTCTACTAATAAGAAATGATGTGAGATATCTTACTCAGAATCCTAGTTCTAGTTCCCTTTGAGAGGTCAAGTGAAAATGTTGGATTCGCCCAATTCTTGAGTGACATGTTCTTCATTGCTTGGACTTGCATTCTTAGATGATTTTGGAACCCATTGATGCCTCATCTACTTTTTGATGTTATCATCTTTTGCCTTCTTTTCATCTTTAACTCTTCTAGTGTTCATATAGTTCTTGGCAAGATGACCAAGTTCTATCAAATTAAACATTTTTTGGTAGTATCCCTTGTCCTCATGTGATGCTTCACACAATTCATTCCAATGTGTCCAAATTCTCCACAATAATCACATCTGCACCAAGTATTATAGTTCCAACCAAATATAGCTTTTACAATCTATTCTACTGGGTTCAATATCTTAGTTTCGCATTTAGAAGATTTGTGCCCATGCTTCTTATATTTGTGGCATTTTCCTTCAAATCTAGGGTTTTCCTTGCATTTATTAGCCTTATGACCATGCTGATTACAATTGTATCATTTTCCATTGAATTTAGATTTCCCATTACTCCAACATTGTTTGATGTATGACCTATCTTACCATAGTGACTACAAGTAGGTTTTTGATTCTTTTGAGCTCCTTGCTTGGATGATTCACCTTCTTTTGTATATAAAATTCCTACTTTTCCTTTTTGTCTGTAATGACTTTGATCATTCAATTGGTTCATGTCTACTTGAGATTTCATCATCCTTTGATTGGTTTTCTTTTCAATTTTTAGATCATTCTACAATCTTTCATTCTCTGATCTTAGATTCCTGATTTCTTCATTTACATTGGTGAGCTAATCAATGATGTCTTCTTGCTGAAGGGATAGGTGCTAAATTCCATTGTTCTTACCTTCTATCTCTTCTTTTATCTTATTTTTCTCTTCTATCACTTCACACAATCTAACTAATTTAATTTCTTGCCCTCTTCTCCGTTTTCTTACTTCTTCTTGAAGTGAGTTTTTCTTTTCCAATAGTTCCTTGATTGCATTGTTAGCTTCATCTGAATTTCTTTCTGAATGGATTTCTTCAATTCTTTCTTCGGTGTAGAGTTGGTCATTTATCTAGATTGCAAGATCTTTCCTTCTATTTAGGGATTGAGAGAGTTTCTCTTTTTCTTTCTTGAATTGCCAATAGCCAATTCCAAATCTAGCTTCTCATTGTCAATAGCCTTGTCAAGTCTGAATACCTCCATAACCTTTGATCTTTTCTTAAGATGTTAAACTTCTTTCCTAAGAACTAGAAAGCTTTGATACCAATTGTTGGAAATATATATGATAGGTTGAGTTACTAAGAGGCGAGGGGTGAATCAGTAACCAAAAAACCTAATTCTTTATTAGCAATTAATCCTTCATGAGTATTCTGATCTAATTGCATACATGATAAACTGAAAACATAAAAGCATTCATAACAATTTTGACACACAATTTGGTGACCCAGAAACCTTCCAAATAGAAAGTAAAACTGGGGTGGGGATGATACCCACAAGCTTTAGTAATATAGTATAAAGTTGGCCTATTAATACTTACAATGATCACTTCTAATGATCTGCCCTATTGGGAGCAATAAGGACTACTAGGTCCACCTTGCAAAAGGATTTACAAACATACAGTGAAGTATGCACTCGGTAAAGATATTTATAAAAGACTGTTAGGTCTACTTTGTGAAAGGATTTAACTAATCCACCTATTAGGATGAAATAGTAGTTGATCTCTGATCTGCAACTTGGTTTGTTGAATGATATTTCTTATGTGTAACGATCACCTTATTGTGATAGATAAATCTTTGTTGCTCCTTTTACTGCTATAGCCTTTGTAATTTTCTCTTCTACTCTTCTCTACTTGTTACATTACTTCATACTCTCATTGGATGTGATATAAATACATTACATATATACTGATCCAAATTATAAATTACAAAGTCAGCCATAATACAAGTTTACACAGAATACACAAAATCAGACCAACTGCAAGAACTTGGGTTCTAAAGACTAGCTCGGTGAGATTCTAATACTCAGCATCCACTATCATTGCTCGACATCATCATGCAATTGGTAGACTTAGAATCTCAATCCATACTAATCACTTCCAAGTATTCTTGAACTTGGTCTGCACTTGCGACTCAATGAATATTGTGAAACTCGACATATAAATTGAGTCACTTAATTATAATTGTATAGCTTGGTAAATGCTATCACTATGATCTTGATATAAACTAAGTCACTTGGTTAACACTGAGTGGCTTGATCAACACAATACTCACATCGATGTAACTGCAAGCTCAATAAGCACTACGCAACTCAATTTTCACTTAGGAACTTGGTAAACCTTGCAAAGCTTGGTTTACACTATTGATCACCAACATGGTAGTAATTGCTTGACGCAAACTGAATACTATCTCTTGGACTTGGTAGAGTCTAAAATGCTTGGTTAACATTGATAACTATACAATATTCTTGGTAGATACTTACAATATGAATAAGTGTATGTCACTAATAACAAACATGACTGAAATGTCAGCAATAGAAGTTGAGACTCACAAGTCAAAAAGAGCCAAGCAACAAGCTATTGGACCTAAGAAAAGGAAAAAAAACTTTGTTGACAATTGTAGATTCCAATGAGAAAGAAGAAGGGGAACAAGAAGTTAAATAGATTGAAAAGATTATTTCTTCTAAGTAGCCAGTAGATAAAAGAACGCAACCCTAGAAACCAAAGACAGAAAATATTAACACAACTATTGCCAATGAGAAGAACTTTCTGCAAATGAATAATTTTTATGATTTGTACAATGATATTGAGAAAGAGCAAATTGATATTTCTACTATGAGATATATGATTCTTAATGATTTGAAACTTGAAGACATTGGAGGCATTGTGAATCAGAAAGTCTATGACAGACTTATAGAAAAGAAGGCACCAATTTGTGAAGAATAAGAACTATGTGCAAAATTGATAATGAAGAAGAAATCAAGAAATTGATGAACAATCTAGCACCTTACTTACGAAGTAAGATGAGGCCATTTCTATTTATGGGAGGTGAGAAGAATGTCATAAGAAATGAAACAACTACAACCATCGACAAAATGATGTTTGAGTTAAAGACAACACTACCACTTTAGAGAAAGCTTTGAAAGTGTTAGTAAGTGGTGGTACAATGCAAATTGATCAAACTAATGTTAGTGTCAATATTGAGGATGATCCTTTTAATCATCCTAAGTCCCATTCTAAAAACATTCTATATCAGTTAAAACTGATTGAAAAGAAGAAAAGGAAATTAGAAGAGGAAAAGAAAAGATTGAAGAAGCCAAGCTAAAGTTGCTTGATGAAGACAAGAAGAAGGAAGAAGAAAAGAAAGAAAAGGAAAGGAAAGAAAAAGAGGAGAAGGGAGAAGAAGAGAAAAAACAAGGAAAATAGTAGAGAAGAAACAAAAGGAAAATGAGACTAAAGCATCTAGCTCATCCACTCCACTATTGCTTGTCGACCTTATAGGTGGTGATGATGATCAATCTCACTCGATCTCATCTTTGACCAAGTTGATTGAGAAGAACAGGAAAGTCAAGAGTCTACAAAGGACATCAATGGAGGTGACTAACAGATTGCATAACACTCTAGCATCCAAACATACAAAAGCCGAACCTGAATAGAGAGCCAAAGTAGTAGTAAAAATTTTTGTTGATGAATTTATAGATTTGTTAAGTGTTGCAGAGACTAAGGCTCAAATTTCTCATGATGCGAATCTTTTTAGCACTCTTTGTTAGAACATAAAGAATGATTTGTTGAGTCTTGATACTTATATCAAGGAACTCTGAAGATGTCAACAAGATGGAAAGGTACTATACATCAAATGTAATTTATCTCATAGGTTTACTAAAGATTGAAGGGAAGTTGAGTGAGCTAGAAGCTCTGACAAGTCAGTTACAAAAACCCTCTAGCAAAATTGATGATTTTGAAGGATAAGTTGCCAGTGTTCACACTAACATTAGGAAACTGCAACTTGAAAAAGAGAAAATTTTGAGAAGATTATCAAATTTCAGAGAATCTATAGCTCTAAGGCTATCAACCATTGAGAGACAATTAGAGGAATGTGTTAAAGCAAAGGACACTTATTCCAATTTTATATATTCTGACCTTAATGCAGTTGAGATTGCATCATATGCCTTATGTGTAATTCATACTACTACTAAAGTAGCAAGGACACTTGGGAGAAAGGTATGGACAGTCTAAAGGTAAATTTTGATGATTGTATGAAGATGATATTAGCTTGAGGCAGTTAGATAGAATATTTTGATAGTTTTTGGGCATTCTGACCTTTTTCAATGATGTCAAAGGCAGAGAAATTGTATGAGAAAATTTTAAGTAAGCTATACATTTTGTAGTCATATCAAGGGGGGAACATTTTTACTAAATGAAGATGAAGCATTTGTAATAGATGGCAAGTATAGTAATGTTGTAAGCCTTGGAAATTTATTTGATACTTAGTCAATTTTCCTACTTTGTTGCCATCAATGGCAAAGGGGGAGATTGTTGAAAATTGGCTATATGTAGATATGTAAATGTTGTCATTAATGGAAACACATGATGTGCATGCTTGTAGTAAACCTCAGAAATAAAGAGACTTAGCTTTTTGGTATCCAAAAAATTGTTTAAGTATGAACTTGGATTACAACAGTGTATTATTTTGTATGCAACTTGTTGCTAACATCATATTATGACTACCAAGGTTACATGGAGGAAGAATGAAGTGAGTTGAACATGTTATTAATAATTTCTTGTAGGAATACTAACTCTAATGGTTATTATTAAAGTTCTAGTGAATGCAGTTATGTGTTTATCAGATAGGAATAGAGAACAACATTTGAAGAATAACTTGTTTATATGATGTATTTTTTGAGAGAGAAGATATATGGAAATAATATACATGTTGATGATTATGTATATAACCATGGACATCAGTATGGACAATACGAAAAAGAGATATTTAAGATTTACAAAAAAAAAAAATGGAAGGTAAAGGAATTATTTTATTTACAAAATAATTACTTGACCAATTAGGGATGACATCCTATATGTTTACTCTAGGTTGGGAAAGTTTATTTTGTTCCTAGCCAACCTAGCAAAAAATTTTGAAGTTATTTGGAAGTGATATGCGAAAGATATGAATGTGAAGTCAAAAGTGAGTTTTTTGATAATATAATTTTATGATTCAAGATCAAGCTAAGGTCAAATATTAGCTAAAAGAAGGTACAACATCTATATTTCTATATTTGAGGAACTTAAAGGATAAATTACTTGTTTGGGCAGTAAGCTCTTCTTGTAATTGAAAGTACACGTTTGGGTAGTAAGCTCTTCTTGCATCTAGTGTACCACAACTTCTGATAGGGTTGGAATCTCCTAACAAGGATTCAAAGTCTCCTAATAGGGACTCTTATGTATTGAATGTGTTTATAGACTCCTAGCAAGGTCCATCCTCTAACAAGGAATATATATCAGTATATCTTTGTGGGTTTTCCCTAGTTAACAAAATGTGGTGTTATGAGTTCTATTTGTGCTTGGTTACTCTTACTGTTCAACATTACTTGTTTACTTTCTTATGGATGGTTCAAAGTAATAAATAATATCTAGTTCGTAATAAAATTTTGTAGAATATTGATTCACGCCCCCCCCCCCCCCCCCCCCCCCCCCCCCCCCCCCTTAGTATTCCCTATTTCTAACAATATCCTTATAATAAATATAATCCTCCATTTTCATTTTTCATAACTGAAAGTTTTGCCCATTGAAATTTTCAACCTTTAACTTACCCCTATCTGTCACCGCTCTCACTTGCCATTTTATACAAGGTTTTACCACTTTACAAAATTAGGGATAGATCATTTTGACAAGTTAACAAGGAGAATGCAGATAAATCAAGAAAACATATGATTTTTTAAGTTGGCAATGAGGTGATGGTTCATTTGAAGAAGGGTAGATTTCCTATTGGCACATATAGTTTGGTTCATACATAATCTTGAGGAAATTTGACAATGATAAGGCTTATGAAGTTGATTTTCCTGATGACATGGATATATCTCTTATATTCAATGTTGTAGATTTGTACAAGTATCACAAATTTGATGATGATTTGGTAGTACCGAGTGATTATCCTAAGAAGTAGACTGAAGAGTTTGAATAGATTTTGAATCAGAGCATTGATAAGAGTACAGTAGGATATAATTACTTTGGATATTTGGTAAACTAGAAAAATAGGCTAGTTAAATATATTGTGTAGATTTCTCAATATTTTGGATTTATCTTGGATTGAGGAAAACTCATGATTTGGGAGAATCATTTCTTTTCAACCCCGATTATCTAATATAGAATCATCTTTTGCATTCATATCTTTCTTGTTAGATATATGCTTCATTATCATTGTGAGCTATTCAGTGACTTCTTTATTACTGACTCAGTGGATATGTTACTTTCTTCATTCACCGAGTACCTTGGGTTCTTTTTTTGTCAAGTGATTTATATTTTGTGCTTACTGAGTGCCTCGATGACTTTTATAGTTGTTGTTCAACAATGTTTGATTTTTCTTTCACTGAGTTATTTGTTTGGTTCTTATTTGTGGGTTGACCTTTGTATTTAGTTATGGTTCATGACTAGATAAATTTGATTAATCATTGGGATGTTTGCAGACCATTATTTGGTTAGCCTTCTTCAATGTGATGATATAGAAAATTCTATAGACTATTTTGGCAAGTATAAGTAGAGGATCTTAGTCAAGGTTTAGTAGTACACAAGAAGTAGAGGGAAGTAGTAGAAGCTATCAAAGATCTCACATACTAGAGGTTATTTTCTATGTATTTGGATCTTTGTAGTGGTCGTAACCTGAAAGGCCTCATAGTTGGGCATGTATTATCAATTTGATGAATAAATGAAAGATTATTGGTTCTCCCTTCATTTTGTGTTCTCCTTTGCAAATTTATTTTGTTGTGTAACTCAATGAAGATCGGTTGATTGTTAGGCGAGTCTTTGGCCCTATTGATGTTTTAAAACTACAAATCTTAAAACAACACCAAAGTACAAAATAAAGGTAGATACCTAGGGGTCAGCTATTTCTCATCTTTAGCAAGACCTATTCTGGATCTAGACCAACTTTAAAAAGCACATGGAAATTCTAAACTTTATGCTCTATAGGCCAAGGTGGGTCTACCTAGGGATTATATCATTAATTGATCTCTTTACACTTTATTTATGCCTCATAGTAGAAAATGGTCTAATATTTTCTTAAAATTGAAATAAACTATTGATTTATAGTAGCCAACTATAAGCTCAAAAGTTATCACAATAAGTGAAAGACCAACATGTAATTCATTCTCATAAAATTTAGGTAAATAATCTGATTTAAAAAATGAATTATGAAACTAAATGACTACTTCAATTTGCATATGAATTGATGATCAGTGCCTTATTTATTGTTACACAAAGTCATATCAATAAATTTTGATCTATTCAATTGAGTTGCAATTAAATGTATCAGCTATTAACCATAAATCTCATTTTTATGACATCCCTCCGATATACTTAGAAACCCTATCAATTCACAGAAGCATTTACATAATTGCTTGAATTAAAAACAATAATGAATTGACATACAACCTATCCAAGCTACATTAAAATGAAATGAACCTTCCTCATTTAGTCTTAGAATAACAAGAATATGAAAAAGGAGATAGAAAATCAAGACACATATACTTAGTAATTCCTCTCTTTGTATTAATCTCCTTGAGAATGATACATTTATTTGATACAAGACTCAAAATGTAAATCAGAATATAACAAATAGTTCATTCATTCATCACTATGTTCTTTGAGATACAAATTTGAAACAACATACAATTGACACAAAATCTTGGACCAACTGTAAATAGCATAAGCATTAAAGAAAATAGAATTTGGACCCTCACTCCACATCTTTGAAATCCTTTAATAAGACAAAGATTGCAACAAGATTTAGATGGGAGGAAACTTGTCAAAATAAATACAAACATAGTTCAAATATTTTCTTTATACAAACATTCTTTGTACTTGGACAAAAGATAGGAAGCAATTCCAAAATTAGCAGGTAGTGATTTCTCTTTAGGTGTCTCAAAAATGAGCATGTGTGAAACTTTAAAAACTTATCATAGTCATCGTCTTTTCTCTATTTTGTCCCTTCTACCTTTTAGTTATGATTTCAAATTCTTAATCACTATCTCTTGATAGTAAGGCCTTTATACCAACTATGACCTCCCAAATGGAAAAATTAGTTTCAATGTTTGGCCAAGTGGTATCCCTAATTGTATTCAGTTCATCAAGGCATTTATTCTATTTTGCATCCATTATGGCCTTGACTTCTGCATTTACCTTCCCCATCTCTGATTCAATTTTATACAAAACATCAATCATATCATAAACTATTGAGACATCTGCCTCATTGTTACAATATGCAAAAAATCTCACATGCCTTAATATCATCAAAAGAAGATGACCATTCCCACCACTCCTTTACACCTCCATTTTCATCTAAAATACTAGGCACAAAGCTGGGAGTCCCTGTAGCAATTGTTTTCATCTTATTATAGATCAACTACAATTTTCCTAGGAAGAAGGGATTTAATTGTTTAACCTTTTGAATCAATCTTCTAATAGAGATAATTACCCCCCTGGGTAACTCTTTATTTTGTGTTAACATGGGTACAAGGTTTTCAAAAAACTATGTGTATGGGCCCCATGTTGTGAATAAAGGAGATAACAATGAAATTTCCTTAGAACATTGATACTCAACTCCCGAAAAAACAATGTAGCTATTGTGTACATTTTGTGAGGAATGTTTCAAAGAGCTTATTTTATGAATCAACAAATCTTGTATTATTCTAATTTTTGTCTCTTTTCTTGATTCTAGCTCTTCCTCATCAGTAACTATAGGTTGGCTTTCTATATCACCTACATCTATTGCATGATCCTCTATTTGTACACTTTTATCTCCTACCTCAAAAACATATCCAATAGTATCTTTAAGTGTCTTTACCTCATTTTCCAACAAGAGATTCCTTTGTTCTAGGAAAAATGTCTTTTTCATCTCCTCCTCATAGTGTTTCCTTGATTCCAAATACTTCTCAAAATATGCATACAATTGTTCCTCTAATACATCAATTCTATTTTTTCCCAACAATAATGTTGAGGTTAACAAACCATAAATTTGACTGCTTGATGTGGAATGAACATTCCAAAAGATTACATTCCTACTAGGGCAATCTTTAATTTCCATGAGAGTTGGTTTTTCATTTTCTAGAGCTAAGCTCCATATTACCATAGTCTGAGCATCAATTTTGTAACCAAACCCTCTTAATTCTCCTTGTTGATTCACATCTTCAAAAGAAATTATCTTTTTTTGTTTCCTCATTTGGTCTAGCAAGAATGAAGAACTAATTTCCCATCCTAGAAAGATAATAATACCACTTATTTTTATCAATTCTCTTGCTTCTTCAACAGTTAGGGTCTCACTTTCAAGATCATATTCATGTAACCTTCTAACCATTTCTGCTACCTTTTCATCAGAGTCACCTAGTTTTAATTGCAATGACAATTCACCTTGCTTCAATTTAAAAAGGAAGATTTTAAATTCTTTTGTCTTTATGAAATTGTCATCTTTTATAAACTATCTGGCTTCTATGATCCTTTCATCTATCATTCTAGCCTCTAGCTCCAATTTCTTTTCCCTTTGTTCATCCTCACTAGCTTGTGCCATTAAGAATCTTCGCCTTGCACCATTAAAGTATTGGATATCCCTTGGCATTATTTGTAGGGCTTTCTCCCTTTCCTTATGAGGAATATCAATCATTTTTTATTCCTTCCTCCTTTGTTGAGCTCATGTTGAGCTTTCAAGCTATTCCTCATCATCATCTACTTCTATTACAATGCCAGGTTTAGGAGATTCAAGGTTTAATCTATTCTTTATTTCATCAGGGACTTGGGCTATAATTTTATCATAATTTGTAATATATTTATCAAATATAGGCTAGTACCCTCCATCATGATAGAATCCCTTAAAGGATGGGTCAATTCTCTTCATTTCTTCTTCAAAACCCATTATATCTCTCCATTTTATTGTCTTTTCTCTACATGCATTATTATCCAAATAATTTACAATGACATCCTCTTCCCAATATTTTTTTCTCAATGATAGGTATTATCCTCTCGTTTTCCTCAAAGCATTCCTAACAACATCAAAAGGATCATATGTTCTTGCAAAATCAGTTGGCCATTTATAATTTCTAAGAAATGTATCAATTTCTTCAATTTCATATATTCTTGCCAATTTTAAAATCCCCACACTTAGAACATCTACATAAGAATGTCCCCTTTCTAACATTTCAGCCCAGATACTCCCTATTTGTTGATATCAACTACGAAAAGAATTCACACATTCTTAACCTTTTTGGAACAAATTTAGGGAGGACATGTGGTGGCTGAGGGCACCCAAAAACCCTAATAATTGTGTAACTTTCAAATAGAAAAACACTTCCCCAATCATGCCCTATTTATTTTCCTTCATCAAAGTATCTAGAGAGCTTAATCAATTTCCTAACATTTCTAGGAACCCTCTACTATAGCCACCAACATATTCAATATAGGGTAAACAAAATCATTGTAAAATGAAATAGTATTTGAATACGGGTAGAATCTTTGCCATACCCTACTCCATCATTGTGTAGGAAGATTCTCTCCAAATTCTTTTGTGCCTTCAATGAAGCTTTGATCAATGTATCCCACATTCTTGTATAAAATCAAATGCATCAATGGAGAATAATGATGAAATTTGAAATTCTCCAATTTTCCTTCTTGAGCTGAGACAATCTCATCATGAATATGATTTTCTATGTAGGTGACAAATTTGTACCCTATGTTGGTTTGTGGGTCATGAATATTCAATGCCATGATGTAGAGTCCACCAAAAGCATCCATAGTCCCATCTGAACCTAAGACCTTTTTCAATTCAAATATTGTATTATGAAGATACCTCTGAAAATGCCCTAGAGGCATGTAATCTACCACTTTATTTGGTATGTCTCCTTATTCCCTCTTTTCTTTTGGAATATGTCTCAACATAGCCTTCCCAGTTTAGAAATTCTTGTGATTCTTGAAATCTTTATCAATTTTTCCTAAGTCAATAAGGAATGCCATAGGTCCTCTTAAATTGAAAGCCTCAATGAAAATTTATTTATCTAGTGTGCAGAGTATACTTTTGTCCTTTTTGAGGAACACATAGTTGGTCAGATTGTATGCTTTGATCAATGCCTTCAACAAATCAACATTGATAAAGACCTCATGTATAATTAATTTTCCCAAATTTCTAGTCCAAAGCTTTGATACAGGGACCTTTTCTAATCTTTTTTTATAGAAGAACCAAAACAACTCATTCCCATTTCTACCTGGTATCTTTGCATCTCTACAAAAGCTATACAGATCTCTGAAAGCATGGTCATTTGCAGATTGAAGATTGGATGAACATAGGAAGAAATGTAACCATTCATCAGCAAAAGGGCTAGGATTTTTTCCCTTTGAAGAACTTGATAGAGCTTCTTCAATTTGAACCTGTGTAATCAACTCTCCCTCCTTTTGCGTCATTATTTTAGCTTGTCACAATACTACCAAACTCTTTTTGCTAGGATTCGCTCTATAACTCAATTCCACTTTGCAATTTCAAACATTCTGCAATTGGTAATAAAATTCTAGTTCTCTTGACCTTTTATTCCTTTTTGTAGATCAGAGTGTGGCATTAAAATAGCATGCATGAAATCCTTTTAGTACTTTAGAAATTGTCTTGCATTCAAAATTTGCATTATCTATACTTTCCAACTCATCATTCAATGCCAGCTTGGGCATGCACTTTATCTTTTGTTTTTTGCCTTTAGAATTCAAAGTTGCAATGTGACAATTTACTTCTTTTCTCTTCTTCTCAGCAGCTTCACAACCTTCATTACTTTTGGTTGCAATGGTGCAAACATGTTCATCACATCCTCCTCACTACTTCGCTACCTAATTTACCAACTGCTAGCTTCAACCCACAATTTCACGCTATCCACTTATCTCTAGTTTGCTATGATGTAATCTTTGTTATAATATAGGCTCCTGAAGTAGCGAGACAAATTTCATAACCTTTTTTGTGACATCATACCAGTTAAGAGCCTATCATTTAAAATAGTGGATATATGGCATTAACTATTGAATCAAGCCTTATCACTCCATTATAGCCTAGATTTAAATTGCTTGCAAGTAACCCATGAAGTAACAAACCCATTTATCTTATCCTTTTTGTAGCTTCACAACTTTTCAACTACTCATCTTACTAACTGTAACGACCTCATGATTCATAAGCATGAACGGTTACTTAACCTTTATTGCAACATCTCTTCTTTAAAATCTCATCAAGTCTTGTAGCTCATGAAGACACAAAAATTGCTTATCTCTTGATCGCAACTTGTTACCTTGACTCACCTTTTAACCCTGCAAAGCAACAAAACCTTTCTTTTATGTATATCGTTGAGTCTTTGTGGTTTATGACTTAATATTTTTTGTACTGGTGACATTGTGAAACCCTTGTCTTTAGCCATCTTGCCACTTTGTGACAGTCAATAACATATCATCCTCAACCCACATGATGATGCAAACACTAATTTTAAAGCTAATTATTATCCTTTTCATGGTTTCACATCCACAAATTCTAACTCACAATTTAACCTCGTAATATTTTGATTATCAATTATCTCCACTTCTCCACCCTAATCTCACCTTAGCTCTAACTACATGAGATGTAGTGATGAACTATAATCTGAACACTGTAGTTACATTTCGTGGCTTTGCAACTTAAAAATCATCATGTAGATCACAAGTCACAGCCTCACGATTTGAATCTTTTCTCCACTTTGCAACCTTAACTTAATTGTTAGCACTAACACCTGAGATGTAGCATGGACTTCATAACTAGCTTCTTCACAACATCCTACCCTCAACATGGTTAGAAAACATAACGGAGAGATCTAGTGATCAGGGGGCTTTCTCGACTTAAAACACTTAGGACCAAAACCTTATAACATATGAAATTAAAACAAAGAACTTAAGGATAAGGGAATTCATACATATAATCAAAATTTATCATATCTATTCTTATCATTTGCAAACCAGCTCATAAATTATCTTGCAAACCATAAGGTGTGAGTAAAATTTAGAATTTTTCTTGGAGAATGACAACATTTTAAGAAACCCTAAACATGAAAACACATTTTCTTCCTAATTTTCAGAAGAAATCAAGAATTTAGGCTAAATGAGAATTCAAGCCATTAGGCCCTACCTTTCAACCTATCTCCTTGTGTTAGAATAAAACTATAATGATCCCTAGTGTCGAGGATTTTTTTATTATGTTCTCATCTTGACTATATAGGGATTGTTGTAGGCTATGAAAAATTATAAAATAATATCTACATTTGGATCATATGATCTTTTCTTTTCATTTATGAAACATTATGAGTTAATAGTGCAATTACTTGGCTCATCGCCTTAATTTTGTTTTGTTTTCAATATTCTTCTCTTTCCACCTTCCCTAAGTCATTGAGTGTTGACTCCTAAACCATAGAGATTATTTCAATTAATAACATTTTTGTCCCACAACACTTCAAATTTTGCTAAGACTTGTTACCTTTCTAAATTACAAAATTTAGGATCAACATTTATTAATATACAAAATAAATATATACATTATTATGCGAATATAGGAATAAATAATGATTATCATCAAGAATCAATGATTAATTTTAACTAATGTACATTCAAAATAATTATCAATAAAAGATTTGTTATTTTTCCAATAACATTATGCTTTTACTCTCTATCCATTTGGGAAATTATTGAGTCTCAAATAATATAATTTATTTTTACCCTACGGTTAAAATTATTATACATTTAATTTGTAACGTTTCAAATGAAGTCTGTAGTTTTCACATTGCATGTTATTAATACACATTTAGTGTGCTGGTGTGTATTCAATACATTACTTTTGATAATTCTTTCAAAAAGCAAAAATTGTTGTAGTTGTCAAATTATTATAGGTATCCTTGATAAATGACTTTGATAATGTTTTCTTAATATATAACCTATAATGTGTATCCAAAACCAATAGTTTGGCTCGTGACAATATCAATGAATAAGATAACTTGATGTGTAGTTTTCATTTATGTTGTGTGAGTACTTTTTAAGGATTGCAAATAAGAAATCAATGTTTTGTAGACTCAATTAGGTTGAAGTCACAGAGATAAAATTAGATGTAGAACAATTTGAAAAACCATTAGATTTTTTAATTGAGAGGTAAGCCCATAAGAAGTCTGTTAAGAACATTACATGTTGATTTACCTTAAATTTTTATTTTAAGCTAAAAAAATATTTTGAATCACCATCTTCCATAATATTAAGTTTGTTCTAATATTTTCAAATTAATAGTTATTTTGTACTACTTAATATCATTGAATTTCATATATAATTAATCTATAAAAAAACTAAAATAAGAAATTAGAATACTATTATAAAAAAATTCAATATTTGAACTTCGCAAATAATCTTAAATATATTTTAAACTTATTTATAAATTTAATAAATTTAATCCTATAATTCATTTGTCAAGTAGCACAAAATTATCTAACAATTTGAACAATAATAAACAAACTTTCTAAAAGTTTAAATAGTTACAAACAAACAAAAAATAATACATGTTTAAATGAAAATCACATTTCTATAATAATAATAATATACAAAATGTATATGCATTATAACACAATGTAAAGAAAACCATATGATTCAGTGTTATTTCTTTAAAAAGGTCATACTAATGAAAACACCTCAATGGTTACCCCAATAAATTCTTAAACATACCTACAAATTTCTATGTAGGGCCATTCTTAGTCTTCAGTGTGAAAAGTAATGGAAAGCTAAAATTCATTTTAATAATTGGGTGGAATTTATAATGAAAATCAAATAACATTTGTATTAAATAAGCGAGCATTCAATGTTCAACATTGGCTTAATAAGTGGGTCAAATATTAGTCATTACCATGTTAAAAGTTTTACCGTTATCACTCACTCTTTAAAATTTAAAACTCTCTAACATATCATGTGCTTCACTTTGTTTTATATATTTTGTAATGAAAAAAACCAAAACGTGTGAAGCATACCTAATTTCTTTTGAGATTTCATCGTCAATTTATATATTATTAAGTATTATTCGAAAGAGAATATATATATAATAATAAAACCTTAGTATCATATGCTATTACACTTTATCGACCTTTATATTTATGAACCCTACAAACTCACCCCTAAGTGGTTTCCCATCATTTTAATATTAAGTAGGGGCTACCAAAGATTATAAGTCGGTGCTTTTATGAAGATCTCCCCTTGGAAGTGTTTCTCCACTACATGCCTTAGTAGTCATTTTCCTATGTCTAGATTGTTTATTTAAAAATAGATGTTTTCACTAATTTATACCACATTCTACTCTAAACAATTTGTAATAATCAAATCTATCAGATACATCATTTTATTTATTTTATTATATATGAAATATAATAAAAATTTATATAAACAAATATATAATAAAAATGTATGAAAAAGTATTGATGTGAATAGAGTATTTTATTTATTTGATTTACTTCTCAAGTCCTATTCACACATATTGGCTTTAATTTAATTAAGGTGTCTTTAGAATTGCTTACTTTTCTTATTTTATAGTTACATGATGAAAATACGTCTATAAGTCTTCGTCGCCTTATCTTTCATCTTACTTTTATAAGCAAGATTCCTCATGTACATTATGTATCCATTGTATATTTGGTATTGTTGTATCCTTTTAGCATGTGTGACATTCACATGGTATAAGAGTTTCAAATCTATAAATCATTTCTCAAATTTAGAAGCATTTGATTTAGATATGAGCATTTGTTGAGTACATTTCTAGACAAAACAAACTTCACCATTGAATCCATAAGTCCTAATTTAGAGTTACCAGATCTACTAGTCCAATGTGTAGAGAGTGTAAGAAATGAAATACAACTAGAAACACTTGAAAAAAATGAAGAGTATTCAACCAGAAAATATTTAAAGACACACGCTTACCTACAAGAACAAGAGTTCTAAATGGTAAAATGAATTTCATATTATTTATTAATGATTACACTAGAATAAAATGGTTAACATTTTCTTAAGACAAATATGAGGCTTTAGATATATTTTAAAAATTTAAAAGTTTGATTGAAAATCAAAAGGATATTAGGATACTAAGTGTTTCAGGTTTGATACGAGAAGATAATTCACATTTTATTAATTTAATATCTTCTATAAAAGATATGGAATTATAAGATAATTATCTGCACCTAGGACTCTAAAGTAGAATGGTGGAGTTGAGAAGAATAATAGGAATAATAGGACTATAGTTGAGATGGTAGGACAATGTTGAATGAATTCAATATGTCAAATATCTACTTGAGATATGCAATGAACATTGTAATATATCTTCTCAAAAAATTTCCAAAATAGAGTAAATCATAAAAAACTCCTCAAGAGTTATAGTTTAGAAAGGTGCATATTATCAAATATTTTATAAGATTTAGAACAAAATGCTGAAATAGAAGAGATGAAAGTAATCTTAGGAATTTGATAGAAGATCAAATGAAGGTATTTTCTTGGGATACTATATTAAAAGTAAGCTTTTTTGGTGATATACTTAAAGTATAAATAAAGTAGTAAAAAGTGAAAATGTTGAAGTTAATTAAATATTTATAAAAATACTTTTGAACAAAAAAATTGAATTAGAAAAGGTCCTTGTTACACAAAATGAAGAACAAATTTTTTTGGAACATAATGATAAAGGCTCTAAAAATAAAGACAAATAATTCAAATGAACCCCAAGGAAACCTACTAGGTATGTTTGAAGAGATTGTTTTAGAGGAACTCGTCATTAGAGAAAAGGATAAGAAATTTTAGACAACAAGAAGATTCGCTAGAATAGGTGCACAATAAAATTATTCTTTTCTTTTTGAAATAGAACCTAACATCATAATCCACTAGGAAAATGGCACCTGGGCACCCTAACCCAATCTTGGTGGTTTAAAAATATGTCAAATGAACCACAAAGGTGCCAAGCTTCCAAACTTAGGCACTGGGTTTCAAGCAAGGTTAGTCAAATTTTGGGGCATGGAAATAGGAGCACTAAAGTGAGATGTAGATGAGAATAAAACTATACGAGGATGAAACTTATGAAACCACAACAAGATCATTAGATTTTTGGGTTTTAAAGGTATTGTTATAATTTACACGATTACAAATCTATTCGCACTTTAATTCTAATTTTTAAGTCATCATAATTTTAGGTTATAGCGGAACAAGTATAGTTTGCATGACTATAAAGATACTTGTGGACTTATAAATTTACCATCTATATTATGATTTTTTAAGGGATAGATGTGATCTTAAAACTTAAATGAATATATAGCTACTTGAATTTGTGATATGGGTTGTAAGTTTTTACAAGTTTTTGGATTTATAAGTAAACTTATAATTTGCATCACTACATAGATACTTGCAAAATTGACATTTTGATTTTCAATTCATTATAGTTTATGATTTATAGGTAGGATTTTAGTGAAGATGATTTCTATACAAAACTGTTATAGAGAGTTGACTATGAAATAAATATAAGGAAAATGTTAGGGGGATTTAAATATGAATAATATATTAATGAAACACTTTTGGTGGATCTTAGCAATCAATAAAAAGGGGGTATTATTAGAAATATATATTTGTTATTCTTGCTTCTTCCCATTGATTTAAGATATTGTAGTTTGGAAGTATTTTCCTAATGTTGTAAGGTATATCTACAATTACTAATAAGTCAAGAACAAGAAAGTTTGATCTAGAAGTAAATTTGTGTGTTACACATAATAGAGCTTCAAAATGTTAAAATACGTGTATGTATTCTATAAATCATTAGAGTATGATTATTTTCAATCTTTAGTGTTATGTTTGTTAGTGTAGTTTTTTATTTTTCCTATTTTGATAGGTTTTTCCTACACTTTTAATAATCTTGCTTAGGTTAATAAAGCATGTCTTATTAGGTGAATGGTTGTGAGGTGTCACCTTCCTACATGTGAGCATCCATTAGCTATCTTGGGAAGATACTTTGCTATCTTTAGTCCAATAGATGGTTGCTCCTCATTGGTTGGTGTTGCCACCTCCTCCCTCTTCCTAGCCTATATAAGCATGGTACCTGGCTTGTATAGGTTAGGAAGAGGGAGGAGGTGGCAACACCAACCAATGAGGAGAAACCATCTATTGGACTAAAGATAGCAAAGTATCTTGCATTCATAGCTCTGATATCATGTTAGAATCAGAAAAGATTAATAACCCAGAAAACTAGTGCAAAGAGTAAATATCTAAACTATGAATGCAAATGATACAAAATCAAAATAGCATCATAGAGTTAGTCTCCAAGAGAGTAATGCAAATGCTGGAAGCAAAATAGCATTAAGAGGATGCAAAAACAAGAGATACAAATACAAGCCAGGTAGCATGCTTATATAGGCTAGAAAGAGGGAGGAGGTGGCAACACCAACCAATGAGGAGCAACCATCTATTGGACTAAAGATAGCAAAGTATCTTCCCAAGATAGCTAATGGATGCTCACATGTAGGAAGGTGACACCTCACAACCATTCACCTAATAAGACATGCTTTATTAACCTAAGCAAGATTATTAAAAGTGTAGGAAAAACCTATCAAAATAGGAAAAATGAAAAACTACACTAACAATGTTCTTATGTTTAAAAGTTAGTAGTTTAGTGAAAAGGATACATAGTAGAAGATGAAAGGTGTTCAATTATGTTTTCTAGAATGTTTCCAATTTTGAAATCAAGGTTGAAGATGTAAAAATGTGATTTTTATTATATTATGATATAGGTCTTGGATATGGTGGTCTTTGTGATCCAAAAATGGTTTTTGCTGATCTAGAAATGGTATTACCAAGTGATGTGGTTATATCAATTTTTGTTCTTGTTTGGAAATATTTTTATATGCTAGCTTCTAGTAGGGAAAGTTGAAATGTGATATCAAATATGACATGGAGTTTGAATGTAGTGCCTCATGTGTTTGCAGTCTGTACCTTGTCTATTTTGATTTGAGAGATACTTGATAATCTTATTGTTATTTGTATTTTGAGATGACCTAAGGATCAGATGTTGTACTTTGATTCAGTACCATAGATGTTTTACTATTGTGCTATTCAGTTTATCATATTTGTATGTTGATGTCATTTTGAGATGATAGTAGATCTATGATGATATCTGATTATCTAGTATTTTGGGCATACTTTCTGATTATGTTATGTGATGGATTTTATGCTATGGTTATTTTACATCATTCTTATTTCTTTATGCTTTATGCAAACATGAGTGGTGTAAATGGATCAATTAGTTATTTTATGCATTTTGCTTTAGTTATGATATTAAATGCAATTGCACTTGATCGTGTGTTTTAGTGTGTAGGAATTATATCCTTGGAAGTAGCACATGGAGTTAGTAATTTAACTATTCATATTTACCAATGTTGTCCCTGTATGGTCGACATATCCTTATTTTAAATTGTTTAAATTAAAACCTTTTGGTGATTATTAAATCCGAACTTGTCTGCATTATGTGATTAGACTAGTAAGCATGTATGTGTATTTAGAGGTTTGCATTGTCATGAAAGTTGTTTAGTGATTTTCTATGATTTTGGGTTTTCAAGCTTTAAATATTTTTGGATTTAATTTCCAGTAGCTTTGCCTTAGGCGAATTTCTATTATGGAAAATAACCTATTTTTGTTTGGGTTGATTCGAAGTCTAGCTAGTCTAATTGGCTCTGTGCCCTAATCGACTATTCACTTGAAAAGTGAATAAGTATTGAAAAAGGGTGTTTATTATTCACTTCTCACTTTTTGAAAAAGAAAGTGGAGAGCTCTTTTGAGAATCCTCTTCTAAAGGATTCGATTTCTACTCATTCTAGGAGTTGTGAGAGTGGGTTTTTTGCGAGATCAGTCTCATTGGATTCGGCTCAGGGAGTTCTTGTTTTTCCATCACTTTCAATGGTTTTGGAAGGATATTTATTTTACTATGCAGGTTTCAGTTTATGCTCTTTTTTTTGTCAAGTAGGGCCTTCCCATTTTATTGTTTCTACTCAGTTTTAGCTTATGTTTCTTTTAGCAGTATGTTAGGAGGCTAAGAACTAGTGTTCCCTCTATTTTTGTTTGTTGGTTATACCTAGTTGGTTAGGTATGAACATTTTCCTTGTTTTCAGAATGAAGGTTTGGGGTTTTGAGCCGTTATGCTAGCCAATTTTACATACGATGTCTAAACCCATTTATTTTTGGATTTTTGGGGTTTCCATACCCAAAGGTCAAATGGGTTTTAATTTTGAATTTTTTCAAAATTTTGGGATTTTTACCTCATTTTGTATGCCGCCTTGTTTTCTTGGGTTTTCTTGGCATGAGTTTGGTCATGAGCTTGGATGATCCCATTGGATGCTAGTTAAACCTTTATTTTACTTTTATGTTGCATCAGGATGCATGTTACGTCTGTCCTCTCAATTTTATTTTTGGTGGAGTGACTTTCTGCTTTGTGTTCTCATCCAGTCATTGTGTTATGATCTTTGCAATGGTGGTGTGCCACACATGAGTACATGTGTGTACATCTATTAGGTGGCTTACGAGGCCCAATCTTCTGTGGTACTTCTGGAAGTTGTGATCATTGGATTTGGGTTGGGAATTTTCATGCCTACGGGCACTCATCGTTGGATGAGCATGGATAGAGTAGGGTAGCATATGAAGGGGGCTTCTATCTCGCAACTCAGCATTCATGGCACCAGACGTTGGTAGAGGAAGCTTTATATAAGTGATAACTAAATAAAACTTAAGATAATAAAAAATGTTATGTGCTAGAGCCTTGCCGTTGAGGGAGCTAAATTTGAATGATCCGAGCTTGGGCTTTTCGATGCCAAGCGAATCTCCATGATGTCAGCCCCTACTTAGTAGCCCATTGAGTGTCCGATTAGGACCTATAGTTTATGCATTATCTTTTTCTTAGATTCAGTCATCATACTGCTTAGCGTGTGTGTTAGTCATGGACGTTTGTTTTATGTGTTTGTAGTTGGATCATTATCTCCATCAGCACCGTAGGTGTGGACCTGTAGGTACCACATGGTTGGGAGGCATTATTACCTACACCACTACTATGGACTAGTGTACATAGATGGTCTTTGTCCTTGTGTGATTGTTGTTGAATTTTTTCACTTGGTGCTTCAAGTTCCAGAGTATGCTTTCTTGTGATTTATGCTTTCATTGGAATGCTTGTATATAATGTTTAGATGATGTTATTTATTAATGCATTTCCTTACTTGGATGATTAGCATGTGATAGGTGATGTTATCTACTTTGTAGGATTATCTTATGCTTTTCTGCTAGCATATTTGATTTCCTTATGCTTGTTGTAGCATGTTTTAATAGTGATGTCCCTATTACAATAGTAATAATGATTTGATTAGTGGCTTGGGATGTTACGCTTGGGGATGGCTAGGGCCCATGATGGCCTTATGATGCCATTGATGGTTGGAGAGAACTGCATACTTCATTTGGTTGTACTGCTCATTGTGATGTTATTTCTGTTTACTGCGATGTTGCTTTCATTACTCTGTGACATTTCCCTTTTGTTCTTTCCCAATGTTGTATGATTAGATGGTTAAATGTTATTTCCAATTTTCCATATTTTAGTTTGTTTGAGTGTTTATGCCTCAAATTGTGGATTCGATACTCCCCAATGTGGAGGAACTTCATTACTTAGATTTCTTAGCCTTTTCCTAATTTTTATGTTTGCATGCTAACTCAAGATCTCATGCAAGATTGCACTTTCTCGCATGAGGATGTAAGTCTTCGCGTAGTGTAGTGGGTTTCTTCACGTGGCTAGACACTTCCTCATGAAAAACCCTACATCAATTTTATGGTGTTTTGGATGTATGACCAAACATGTGCTCGTGTCATTGTGCACATCTTCACATGAGAAGGTACTTCTTTGCATAGCATGATACACTTCTTCGCATGAAATTCTGGCAGAGAATGTTCTTGCATAGAAAACAAGGAGTGTCTCCCTTAGTTTTTGAGGTTTGATTTTTGGAGTTTCTAGTACCCTTTGGGTTGCCTTAAATTACCTTGGTTAGGCATTTTTTAGGTTCTTAGTGTTGGTTGTCATTTTTAGGTTTCCATTCCTGTAATATTGTGTTAGTTTAGATAGTGGTGTTAGGAGATATGTTGGTCGTTGAGATGGTAGTTTAGTCTTCCATTGTTATCTTTGTGATCCATGTATGTTGTTATCTTGTGCACTTAAAATTATTTATAATAATAAAATTTATCTTGTCTTGTATTTCGTTCCAAGGATCTTCAGGAAGGGCATTACATTGGATCCCACCATGGTGTATGGAGGTCTTGATGCAGTAAGAAATTGTTTTAGTTGAGATTTAAATATAATTCAAGTTCCAATAATTATAGATGTGATATTGAGCTATGTTTATTATCATTGGGGTCCTCTCTCTCCCTTGAAGTGGATGATGCTTCATGTGTTTTCTCTAGGCATTACAAATACTGATTATCTCTTATCTATATGGGTTAATGTTATTTGTAACGAATATTGTTCTTTGGAAGTATCTATTAAATATTATTCATTTGTATCTAGAAGTATATGTAAGTCTCAAAGAAGAAAGTGGTCTAGAAGAAGTGAATTTGCATGCTAGACATGATAGCGTTTTAAAAAGGAAAAAAAAGTATGTATTCTAGAGTTCATGAGAGTATGATATTTCCTCAATCTATAGTGCTATATATTTATGTCCAAAAGTTAGTGTTATCACACATTTTTGGTCTAGTATACTATAAGCCACCTTTCTGGATATTTTTGATCTATATACTAAACTATTATTATGCACTAGGTTACTTTTTCATAATTAAAAATTAAAAATCTTGATCAAATTATCACATAACCATTTATTTGGTTATATCATAAATTTTGACCACCTTATCCTAGGTTTATTTAATTAAAAGAACACACTCCCTCTTAATTAAGTCAAAATTCCCTCTATCATATGTGCACATGAAAAAAAAATCTTCATTTAAAAATAAAAGAAAAAAATTCTCTACAACTTAAAAGTGCAATTTCCAATGAGATATAATCTTTTGACTTTCCAAGAAAGAATTTGCCTCTTTATATCAACCACAAATTGTTTTTCCTATAAATCTAAGAAAGTCCTTTCACCCCTTAAGAAATAAGCACATCGATCAACCCAAGATTTGATCTCCAACATTGATCAAAAAATTTCCTTTTAATCTTGACTATCTTCTCATTTCCAATTTTCTTGAAAATTGGCTCTCTCCTCACTCTTATTATCTCTAGAGTTCATGTTATTTTTATGCTATCACTTTTTTCTTGAGCACTTGCATCCTTTCATCCTAGTATAGCTTATTATTTCCTTTTATTCCAATTAGCTAAGCTAGTCTATCTTAACTGGGATGGAATATTCTTTCATATTGTTAGATTAGCCTTACTTTTCTTGTTCTTGCATATCATTCTAGATTAATCTTGATATTACTTTGAGGATCACAAATACTTTCTCTTCTATTGCTTGATATCTATTGAACCTTCCATTTTATGGCATACCTTGCAAGGGTCACATCTTTTGGGTTCATTTGAGAGTTGCTATCCATAGTTACTTGATCTCTTGGGTATCATAGATAGGAAGTTATAAGACACCATTTGGGATTTATAATCCATTGGATATCTCAAACATAAGAGTTTATACAAGTGGTCGCATTTTGACACATATTTTTGGCACCCATCATAGGGCTAGTTCACCAATTTTATAGCTTCATTGTCTTGTATTTTCAGATTTTTCTTGTCACATGTCTTTTATTTTTGTGATTTAGTATAAAATATCACACAATGTAGTTCTATTTGCATATGATAGTTCTCTAGTCTACATGTGATAACCTTTCGTATAGGTCTTGCATTCTGCTTCTTTCTAGAATATCTCCTAACTTCTAACAAAATATTATTCTGGTTTCAAGATTTGGTCACCTATGCAGATTTTATCACCTACCTTTTGGAAGTTCATCATATAATATCCTAGTGAGGTCAATTTTATTGTACAACTTTAGAAACTTTCATATTTTGATGTTTGTAGCTTAGTTGATTATCGTTTCACTTGTATTTTTAGATTTCTTATTTTTCTCTTTAGTTTATTTGATCTAAGCAAGTGGTTTTCAAGTTTTATTTCTTTTATTTCTTGATATTAAATTATTTAACTTGCAATTTAACTTGTTAAATTTTGTATTTCTAGATTACTAACGTGTGGTTTTGTAGGATGCCTTGGAGATTCAAGTGAATTATGTGCATGTATTAGATGTTATTTCATTTTCTTAGGTGCATTAAAAGATCATAAGTAGAAGTTATTTCCATTGGTAGGGAAGTATTATCTTTTCTTTCTAAGGCAATGAGAATCCTAAACCCTTTGGTTTGGGTCATAGAAAGTGAGTTGGGAGAAGGTTTATCTCTATTGACCTTAATAAACTTTTCTTGACATGTTTGGGAGAATCTTGTGAAGTAGGAGAGTATGCTCTTCCCCTATTTGAGGAAAATAAAATATCTAGACCTTCACATATTATCCATTTGTGTTTAGATTCTTTAGAGGGTATGTCATTGAGGTGAAATCTCATGGGAATGACCCAAGTGGGAACAAGTGAACCCAGCTAATCTGACCCACTATAATAAAGATGTCTCTTATTGAGAACAAAGTTTTAGAAGATATAGCAATTTTGTCCTCTTAGTAGAACCACTTGTGTGACTTCTATTTTGGTATGTGTATTGGTTCTTGGGGCCCTTGGGCTCTTAATATTACTTGAAATACCATCACATATAAGTACTCTTGGGGTTGTGAATCCTTAATTGAGTATACTGAGACCAAGGGGGATGTTGTTAACGAAACCCTTACCAAGAACCTTAGGTTAGAGGCCACCCTGTTTTAGCCATACACCATCTTTGTGCAAGGATTGATCTAAGTAGACTACCCGGGATCACCCCAGTATTACTCACCATATGATTCCCTTCAATGTATTAAAAGAACTCCATGACAATGCCAATATCACTTTGTGTGAGGTGAAGGAGTAACAAGTTGTAGACAAAGGTTTTGATAAAATTTGTGCCCTTTAGGTAGATATTTTTTAATGTGTCTTAAAAATTTGCTAGACCTATGGAAATATATTGAACATACACATTGACAGTAGTATAGGGATTACATATTTAATACTTCACATGTGTTTGTATCTTGCAAGGTTTCTTCATCCCATGAAAGATTATTGAAAGACTACTTGTGTCATATATTTCTTTGAGTTATTTTTTTACAACAACTTCTTGTTTTTATTGAGTTACAATAGACTCAAATTGTTACACACTATCAAAACCATCAAAACATTAAGTTAAATAAAGATTCTTGAATCATACTTAAGGGTTTTTTATACCTCAAGATTCTTTGGTTGCCTACTATTCTGAGAAATATCATACGACATAGAGGTATATCACCTATCATTATCTAGGTTATCACCCTAATTTTGGTGATTTGTCACCTTTGTTCACCATTATTATTGTATTTGAGAGTTCTATCACCTGTCTTTTGGAGATTCATTGTACTATTTATATTTTATCACCTAGTTCACAAAAATTCATTGTACAATTGTTGTTCCTAGTCACTCTTTTTTTAAACTTACTCATGGTTTCTTGGGGCCACTTATACTTGGTCTTTTATGAGTTTTAGTCTACATCATCAAGATAAAGTTACCTTTAGTTGAAAATTTTGCTTGAAGTTATTGAATACAACCTTGGTTTAGATAATATTACTTATCCATCTTTTCTTGTCATCTCTTTTGACCTTTTTATCTTATATTTTCTTGTTTCACACATGTTGGGCATAAGGAATATTAAGCCTATATCTTGGAAATTGTGTGACAAGTTATCTTTTATTTTACATTATCACTTTGGACAAGTGGATATTTTGCCTACCTAGTTTTAAAATCAAGTCTATTCTAGTTATGATATTGGCTTCTTGCATCCTCTTTCATGTCAATTACAACTAGATATCATATTCTCCAAGGAAAACAACCCAAGGAAATATTTGATAGTACACTTTTACAAGAGATGGGCCCTTGGGATTTAAGACCTTTTTCTCGTACACCTAGTCTGTCACTACCTTCTTCACCTAGGTTTAAGATGTTATTTCTTTAACTATACCAATGGTAGAATGACAGGAATTTTGACAATCTTTTGAAATGATTAGGGGAAAAACACTTTAGAGGGTAGAAATAGAAGATTGAACCAAGACTTTTGACTTCATACTTATAGACATGGTTCAAAACATGATTGTCAAAAAACTAGACATGTCTCATATGGTTCACAAAGAGATGATTCTGGTGTGGAGAAAACTAAGGGATATATCCTACAAATTCAGCAAGACAAAACTTTGAAAAAAATCATGAAATTAACCTTGAATCAAGACAAAGACAAATACTTCATGCATCTATCCTCTTAAAGAGTAAAACTACCACACAATTTCAATGATGAATACCATAATTCAAAAGGGGGAACCATCACCCTTTAAGTTGTTAGAGATAGGAAATACTAAGGGGGGTGAATAAGCATTCCACAAACTTTTACCCAACTATGGATATCTTTAACAATATTTAAACATGCATATAAGATTAAACTAAAATGTAAACATAACAACAACACAATGCAACTCATAACATCATTATTTATTAATTAGGGAAACCTAGGCCAAAGGAAAACCTTGCTAGGGATGGTACCCACATAATGATCCACTAATCAAAAGTATCTTGTAAAATATATTGACCCTCTTAGGATTCTATTACATCTACATAGTGTATATATTATTGTTAGAAGTGTGAACCCTATTAGAATCTAGTATTACAATTATAAATGTAACAAGTTGATCCCATTGCTCAAACATGCATATACAATAATAAATTCTTTATACAAAAGGTATAGATATAAAAACCTTTCTTACTAAGCTGATGTCTTCAATATTTGATTTTCCTTTGGTAGCTCTCTTTACCAAACTTCACATGTACTATATTTTCTCTACTATAACATAAAGTTCACATCATACAATGACATTATCATCACACAAATTTACATACAAAAGTCTCTTCTTAATACCCAATTGTACCCTCTAGTTGGCCTTGAACCTTCTTGCACCCTTCCCAAAACATAAAATCACTTCATGCTAAGTTAGGGTTAACATCTAGTATGTCATCTCATAATAGTTAAGTAATTAATTTGGTTAACCAAAATAATTTCTTAACACAATTAATCATTCTCTCAACTCTTTCATGTTCTATCTATACAAACTTATAACTGATAAATCATTGTTATCCCAGTCTGTACAAGTCATAATGACTTGTGCTCTCAAATATATAATCATCACATCCTATACGACCTTCTATTAAGTGTGCACATTCCAAAATATTTTCAATGAAGTACATTAACCAAAAAGGTGTCTTTGTTGGAAGGTAATATTCATAACACTTAGACAATTTTCTAAGTCTTCATATCAAGAACATGTATTCATATCTTTCTAAATTAATATACGCTATATGTTGCAATAAATGACAAAAATGAAGTATATCCATATCATCCTCTTATCCAAATTTCCAACAATCTCCCCCTTTTCCATTAATGATAACATATAGAAAAAATGACTAAGTTCCAAAAATCTCCAATATTACAAAATTTGTGAAGTTCTTCACATGGCCATACAAAATTTTAAAATGTGGATCATTTACATTTATATTCCATCTTTTGCACTATAACCCCCCTTATTTTATGCTCTACCTTGTATCTCCTTATACATACATACAATCGTCCATACATATTGTATACACTCCTTTGAAATCAATGACAAAGGTGAGTAAAAAAAAGCTAATTACAAGTCAAAATTTTGAATCTACCTCCACTTTACTAGGTTTATGGATTTGTTAAAAATGAAACAAAATCATCAAAGTTGATCTTCAAGCTGATTAGGCCTTTATTTCATGCATTACTTACTGAATCAAATGCACTAATAAGTGCACATAAGCCATAAGATGCAAATTTAGTGGCCTGGAAGTCTAGATAAGTAATAGGTCATAAGATACCTTATCCTTCAAACATTCATAAAATTTCTTTTTCTCTATGTCAATCTTCAAGGATAAATGTTCTCTTAATAGAGAAAATCTCTGCAAAGTCTTCTCCTTGCTTGCCTCCAACATTTTGCATTCATTGTGGATTTTGCTAATTCTTTTCTCCAAGTCAATGACTTGAGAATTTGCACTTATAAACTCACTAACCATACCTTTCAATTCATTTTCTTTGTCTCTAATCCATGAAGTGAAAGGTTGAATGTACTCATGTGACAAAACACATTTTTCATGTATTTATTTACCTTCATGTACACATTTCTCAATTCTTTTATACATTTATCTAAGTTTGTCAAATCATCCTTGACATTATTACATACCTTTCTCAAGAGATATGCATCATGTTCATCTTGGGATTTCATTGTAGAAACTTCCACTAATGTATTGAACTGAGTGTCAAATTCTTCCAATACTATGTGGGTCACTCTCACTGATATGTACTAATATCAGACTTTGTATCTTATTTTTCATTTTCTCAAGAGTATCTTGGGTACTCTTGGTTGCCTTACTCTTCTCAATAATCTTTCTTATTGAATATACTAAAATTAATCCCAACTTTTCAATGTCATTCTCTTATGTTCCTATAGGGCTTCTCATCATTTTTGCTAAGAGTGAGTCCAATGGGGACTTATAAGATGAGTTGGGTATCTCTTTACTCAGCTCCTTGGTGGGTGTGACTAGTTGTAGTTCTAGGTTTTAATTATTATCTTTCTCTTTGGTCTACCCTCTTACCTTTATCACATTCTTCTCTACCTCTTTCTCTTTTTCTTTAACCTCTTGCAAGATTTCAACTTGTTGTTCTATTGATCCTTCCTTGTAGTGCCTCTCACATTTGATTTCTGTAAGTCATCCTAATGGATGCTACATTAATTATCTTGCTTCTTATGTGATAATGGTTAGGACCCATGAGTGGTCTATACCCTTGGGGTGATTTGATCATATTATTTCTTTAATTGGTTGTTTATGCTTATACCTATTTTTTGAGCTTATGGTTGAGGATTATCAATGGATATTGTTGGGTTTATTGTGATGTGATTGTGCTATGAATATTGACATCATTCTTGTAGTCATTTTTTACTATTTTTCAAATGGACAATTTAAATAAAATATTTTAAATGAAATTAATTAGTTTCTTTAATTATGTGATTTCGTATAATTATTTCTTTGGCTATTAAATATTGTGCATCTACACTTGATAGTGTGTGTGTTTATTGTGTAGGAATTGTATCCCTGATAGTGGCATGTGGAGTTAGTGGTCAAACCTTTCATGTTGAGCCAATATTATCCCTGTATGGGCAATGTATCTTTTATTGTTATTTTAATCCTCTGGCAATTGGTAAATCCATATTCATAATGCATTATGTGATTAGACCTCTGAGCATGGTTATGCATTTAGGATTTTGAATCTATTGTGGAAGAGATCTAATTAAATGTTAGTTTAATGACTTAGAGGGATTTTAATTAATTCATATTTTATTTAATTATTTTAATTACTAACAACTTTTTCATAGTTGAATTCTATTTAATTAGAATTGCCTGATTTTTTCTAGGTTGAGAAGAGATTTAATCTAGTAAGCCAATTATTTTCCTAATTTTATATTGCACTTCTTAAGTCAATATATATCCTAAAAAGTGATTTATTTCTCACTTCTCACTTTTAAATTAGAATTTGAGATCAAAAATCCCAAAATCATCTTTAGGAGGTATTGTGGTTTTACTTGTTGCAGGAACTATGGGCATGAGATTGACTCGAGATTGACCTCGTTGGGTCTGGCTCAAGGAGACCTTGGTTTATTGAGACTTTTCACAGTTTTAGCAGAGTGAATATTTTATCACAAGCATTTCCATTTTTTTCCCTTTTGGCTACTAGGTAGGACTCTTCTATTTTTATGTCTCAGCTCTATTTTTGAGTCTATTTTTGGTACTAGTTTGCTAGGAGGCAAAGAACTAATGGTCCCCTCCATTCCTGTATGTTGGCTCTACCCAGTTGGGTGGGTATGAGCATTTGTTTTCCTTTTGTAGTTGAGTTTGGGGGTTTCAAATCATTATACTAGTCATTTTTTCTTATAGATTTTGAACCCAAATTTTATTTGACATCTTGGGTTTTTATACTTGATTGTAAAAAGGGTTTTAATTTTGTTGATTTTTGGTCATTTTTTACTTTGTTTTGATTTGCATGCCACCCAGTTTCCTTGGATGTTTCGTGGCATCGATGTTGGTCATGGATTTCAATTATTTGTGAGGTTTCCAATCTAACCACGGTTTCTCTTCACATTATTGGGATTCATGTAGAATCCATACTCCTAGATTTAGGCTAGTTGAGTGAGTTCATGATGTTTGGTGTTTTGTTGCCTCTTTGGGATTGATGTTGAATCCATACTTCTGTACATAGGTTGGTTGAGTGATATTGTACTTGTTTCATTATTTCATTTCTCATATCCAACCCTTGCATTGGTATTATGTGATTACATTTGTGAAGTTGGTTTTGCCCACACATGAGCATGTGCATGTGCATATGATGGGATCTTGTAAGACCCTAAATCTTGGATATAGGTTAGTTGAGGAATTTGTTCATTTGCGGGTTGGGTTGGAAATTTTTATTTCCTATGGGCACTCTTCATGTGATGATCATGGGTATGTAGGGTAGATGTGCGGAATGGCTTCTCTCGTTACCCCGAGTAACATCTTTAACAAGGTAACCATGAAGGAGTTTCTAATTAGTGTTAACTAAATCAATTAATGGAAAAATAAACTTAATGAAAGATAAGAGTATGCAACACCTAGCCTCCTAAGGGAGTTGATGGAAGATACATTTTGAGTCTAGCCTCCTAAGGGAGTGGATCGAAGGCTTGAGGTACTTGTGTTATCCGATGGCAAGTAGTGACACTCCACTAGAGTCCCTACACAATTATCCTATAGAGGTTTTGACTAGTAACCTGATGTATTGTATTGTCTTCATGATCATATAGATGTTGATATATTGTTCTTGATTGGCATGTGTGTTAGCCATGGGTGATTGCCTTTTATGATTGCGGTCATGTCATTATCTCCATGAGCATGGTGGGTGTGGACCTATGGGTACCATGTCATTGGGAGGCGTAGCTACCTATACCACTACTAGGGACCAGTGTACAGAGATGGTCCACTTCTAGTTTGAGGTTAGTGCTAGATATTCACTTGGTACCTTGGTGTATTCAGAGTATGTTCTCTTGTAATTTATGTTTTACTTTGGATGCATTTGATATCATGTTTAGATGATGATTAGTATGTTTCTTGATGCATTCCTTTATCATGAGGTTGTATCATATTGCTAGATGAATTTTTTTTACCACTACTTTGGATTAGTGATGTTATTGGTAGATTAGCATGTTGGATGTACTTGTTCTTATGATGTTAATTGATCGTAATTGGTAATAATGATCTCATGAGACAACTCCAACTTTTTTGTTGGAAATTTTAGATTCATGCTTGGGGGTATGGTTAGGGCTCTTAAGGTCTCATGATGCCATTATGGTAGGGATGAAATGAGCACAATTGATTTTATTTGGTTATATCACATGTGTGTACTTTCTATTTTACTGTGATGTTGTTTATGATCATTTTTTAGATCGATGTTGTTGATTAGATGGATGTATGTTATTGCAATGTCTATTTTAGTTTTATTGAAGTTATTAGATCCACTCTTATTCTCTCAAGTGATCATACCTTGAATTACTTAGATCTAGTACTCCCCAATGTGGAGGTTTCATGTTTTTATGCCTTCTCCATGTCTTTCTATTTTGTTGTCGATTTTTTTGTCACCTGGGAAGGGTACTCTATCATGCGACTAAGTAAAGTCTCATATGAGCATGCATTGTCTCTCATGAGTGTGTACTTCCTCAAGCACACATTCACTCTCTTGCATGCAGTAAAGAAAATTCTCACACGTAGTAAAGAAAAGTCTCATGCACAATGATGCAAAGTCTCATGTGCAGTAATGCAAAGTCTCACACACAGTAATGCAAAGTCTTGTGAGGAAAATAAAAGTCTCGTGCAAGACTATAAGGTAGAGTTTTCTCATGTGAAAAATTGTGGGCATTTTGGCTTGGCTGAGGAAAGTGTATGTAGTAATGTAAAGCCTCGCATGGAAAAGAAAAGTCTCATGTGAGATTGTAAGGCAGAGTTTTCTCATGCAAAAAATGGTGGGCATTTTGGCTTGTCCAAGGAAAGTTTGGAAGTTGGTTTTGGACACCTTATTAGATTCCACACCTTCCTAGTTCAAAATAGATTTTCTATGAGGTATTAAATATAACTTAAGTATAAGTTGGCATATATTTTATTTCTTTTACTTAAGATATATTTTAATATATGTGATGATTCATTTGAGATAGGTTCCAGATCTCTTCGAGCTAAGATAAAGATTCTAGAAAATTTTAGGGCTTCAAGAATTCAAACTTAGCCAGATTTTAGGGCTTCACAATTTTAGACTTAGGAAAATTTTAGGATTCAACATTTGTCTTTCCACATGGTCTTCGGTAGATGAGTGGTTGTAACCTTTAGCCCTCATCCTATGCATGACCATTTGAGGGTCTCTACTTATAATTCTTGATAATTATGATATGGTTAGTTGGAAATGGACTTGTATGTTTAACCATGCTAGGAACTTGTTCTTTAGGGCTTAAAAAGAACATATCTCTTTGTGTATTCTCATGATTCGTAGGATCTGTAGTTGTAAATTATGGTTTAGTGTTTGGGATATTTGGAAGTGTTTTTAAGACTTTCATTGGTGTAGGTGAACATGTGAGTTTATCCATGTTCCCTATTCTTATTACCTTGTTTGGATGCTTCAGTCTTGCACTTGGTTACTTTATGTTCTTAAGTAACTTATCTTAAGAAAAAGATTATCCAGTCCATATTTTATTCTTGTGTTCCAAGGATCTCTAGGTGGGGCATTACATTCCTTCTCTACCTTTGTGTGCTTAAGTTTTAGTGCAAATGATGAAGTTTATTGCATAATTGTCTTCCATTTTCTCTTCAAGTCATCATCTATAAAGCCTAGAGTAGGTTTCAAGGTCTTCAATATTTTCCACGCAACTTCATATTCTAATTTTTCTCCTCCACAAGTCTTAATTCTTGTAACAAATTTTGATATTCTACCTAAATAAATTCTTATTTATTCATTTTCCAACATCTTAGCAGCTTGAAATAAACATATCCAACTCTACAATCTATCATTATGAGCATGCTTATCACCTTCAAATGTACCTTTTAAAGCATTCCAAATTTCATGAGCAAGTCTCAAAGATTTTACCTGACCATATTTAGTTTCTAGAAGGGCTGATAATAGTACCTCTCTAGCAAGCATGTTATACATGAATGTATCTTTTTGAGTTTGCTTATAAACCTCAATCTTATCTTCTTCAATCACATCTTTACTACTTTTATTCAAGAACCAATAATCTAGAATCATGCATAATAGGTGTGTCTTTATCTTTTTTTTTCAGCTATCATAGTTAACTCCATCAAACTTCAAACTCTCTTTCCTAAAGTGAATCACCAGGGTTCTCCTTAAGTTGTTAAGATTTTCCTTCAAGGACCTAAGGCTCTGATACTAATTGTTAGAAGTAGGAAGGCTATGGATATCTTTAACAATATTTAAGTACACATATAAGATTAAAATCAAAAGTAAACACAATAGTAACACAATACAACACATAACACCATTATTTGTTAAATAGAGAAATCCTTCCCAAGGGCCCTGGTGGGGATGGTACCCACAAAATGATCTGCTAATAAATTATCTTGTGAAATATATTGACCCTATTTGGAGTCTATTATATTTCTATAGTGTATCTATCCTTGTTAGAGGACTAGGCCTTGTTAGAAGCCTCAACCCTATTAGGAGTTGACATTACAATTATAAATGTATAAATCTTATCCCACTTTTCTAACATGCATATACAATAATATAATATTTATACAAAAGGTATAGATATAGAAACCTTTCTTAATGAGCTGATATCTTCAATATTTGATTTGTCTTTGGTAGATCTCTTCACAAAAAATTTCATGTACTCTCTTTGCTCTACTATAACATAAAGTTCACATCATACAATAATCATAATACAATGACTTTTTCATTACATAACTTTGCATACAAAACTCTTTCCTTTGTACTCAACTATATCATCCAGTTGGCCTTGAACCTTCTTGCACACTTCTCAAAAACATAAAATCACTTATGCTACATTAGGGTTAACATCTAAGATATCATCCCATAATATTTAAGTAATTATTTTGGTCAACCAAAATAATTCCTTAACATAATTAATCATTCTCTCAACTCTATCATGTTCTGTTTGTACAAACCTGTAATTGATAAATCATTAATATATGTTCATACAAGAAATAATGAATTGTGCTCTTAGATATAGAATCCTCATATCATGTACTACCTTCTATCAAGTGTGCACGTGCCAACATTTTTTTAGTGAAGTGCACTAACCACAAATGTGTCCCTATTGGAAATTAATCTTCATAAAAGTTAGACAATATTCTAAGTCTTCATACCAAGAACATGTCTTCATATCTTTTTAAATTAATATAGGTTATATGTTTCCATAAATGACAACACAAAAGTATATCCATACTATCCTCTTAGCCAAATTTCCAACAAGAGTTTTTAATCAAACAAATGTAAGAGATGAGGAAAGAGATTACTCAATTGAGAAAAGAAAAGGAACAAGCTAAGATACCATTTTTACTTAAAACAATTTGTCCTTTTCCTTTTGATATAATCCTTTACATGCCTCCATTTCCTTCAAAGACTAAATTTCTCAAGTATGACAATATATGATGGTAATGGAGATCCTCAAGACCACCTTAAGGAGTTATGTTCCTTAAGCATGGAGTTTTAACTTGAGCCAACATATCTCATGATACTTTTCCCTTGAATTTGTCCAAAACTACTCATACAATATTCAACATGTTATCACTATGCTTGATCTTTGTAACACCAAACAATGAATAGGGGAGACTTCTTTTTACCTTTCTTTAGCAATGGAGGAAGATTCTTCTACAATATCCTCATCAAATACCTAAAACTAAAAGGATTGACATTTTTTTCAATAATCATGTTCTTGAGTTACCCTTTAAACTTAGAACATAAATCTTTTTCAATTTTGATCTCATGGTGGATAGTGTTTTATGCATAGAAGAAGTTATCTTTGAAAAGGGAGAGATTATTTAAAACAAGAATAAATCAAACAACAACAATAATAGAAACAAGTACAACAAAAAGCAACAAGGTAAATTACAACCTTGGAATAAGCACAAACATGTAATGATTTTTGGTGTAGTTGACACACCCATGGTCAAACCTAAGAGCCTATCTTCAATTTGACTTGTGGCATCCAAGCTACAAAACAAAAAGAGGCTTCTTATAGAAACAACAATTCAAAAAAATCCAATGACTCTATGAAAGGTAAACCATCATGAGTGTCCAAACTTAAGTGCACTTTTACACTTCTACGAGACTCAATTGAAGTGGTGTTGAAAAATTTGATATCAAATAAGATCATCACATTTCCTAACAATTCAAAACCATATAAACCTGAAGTTAAGCCTAAGTGGTGGAACAATGATCATTATTATGACTATCATAGGAACAAGGATCATAAGACTGAAAATTATATGATACTTAAAACACCTAATTCAAGATCTCATTGATAATAATAAAGTTGGAGTGGATGGACATATGATTAATGTTGATCATAAAGTTTACATTGAGCCCTTATCTAAGTATGAACAAAGAGAAATATCATGTGTGTTAAGAATGTAATGCCTACAAATACAACACACTTTAATAAAACATTGCAATGTGAGGGTTAGTACATCAAAAACATCAATGAAATTGCAAAAAACCCTAGCATAATCATCTTATTTCTCTCTAATTAGGAAGAGTGTGACTAAAGCCTTAATTGCCCTCGAAATTGAATCCATAATCAGTGACAATGCATGCCTAATATGAGAGATTCAATGAAATCAATGATATATGAATGCAAATACCATGGTCATTTACCAAGTTGAATGAAATGACTATCTAATTACTAATAGTTGAAATGAACACAATGAAAATGATCTAGCAATTCACTATAATTATAATGTAACTTTGAATAAAAGCCTATGAATTCAACATTATAACAATGCATATAGATTAGAAAGGGTCATTTGAGCTTAAAATCCATATTATTTAAAGGAATCAAGGCTTGAATGGAAGGTTCATGTTCAAACTTAAGGGAGGATTAGGATTCAAAGTGGAATGATCCATGTGATGTGCTCTCATTGGTCCATGTAACCACTTCTTGTCCATTTGTCCCCTTTAAGATGAAATGTCTTTTAGTGGGATTTATTTATTCCTTTTTAATAATTATCTTAGCCAAGTGTATTTAATATTTTTATTTAATTAAGTAGACTAGGCCATTTGATGCTTGATTTAGGAATTAATTGATTAAAGTTGATCCTTTGATTGGATATTTGATGAATTATGCTAGCAATTGAGTAGACATAATTAAATTTGATGTTTGATGAATTATTTCAATAATAGGGTCAACTTAAATATATTTTATTCAATGAAGACCAACAACATAAGATAGATCCATCAAAGAGTAATCATAGTTGTGGTAATAACTTGACCAAGAAAACAAGGGATAGAGCATAGCTTTTGTTACTTGTAAATCATGGCAACTATATTAGAGAAAAACATTTCTTTCCTAGATATAAGAAAATTCTATTATATGCATTTGTAAACATAAATTCAACGAGATCTCCACCCAAAATGAATGCTATACCACCAGAAGTTTGGAATATGAGTCTTGATATTCTAAATACTTATGTTATCAATAGTGAGAGAATTAGTATGGGTAGATATGCACAAGATGTTTGCGTTAAGATAATGGATAAAATAATTTTTACTAATTTGATAGAATATAATGATCTAGATGATGATGTGCTGCTTGGATATCTTTTCCTCTCTTAGACATGAAGATGGACAAATTGATATTTTAACTCTCAAAATTGTTGGACAAATTGATATTTTAACTCTCAAAATTGTTCATCACAAATTTTATTAGAAAAATAAGAAGGAACAAAAATAATCTGTAAAATTGATATGTAAGGCACCATCTAATTTATTTGACAAAATTAGGAATAGGTTTGAAAATGAGTCTTGTAGTTTGAAATCATTACAATTATGGTTTCGTGATGATGATGAATGTGAAATAAAAATCAAGCTAGAGTGTATTGTTATTACACATGAACCATCTTATTTAATGAGCCTTACAAAACTTGAAGAAATGGATGAGCACCTCCAAGAAATATTTGATGGTCATTTCATCAGACCTAACAAGAACCTTTTCTTGTGCCTTGATTTTTGGTGAACAAGTATGCTAAAAAAAGAAAGAGGTAAAAAATGATTATGCACCAATTATAAACCTTTCAATGATATGATAATTCCATTTAGCATTGATTTAATTAAGAAGGTGACTAACAAGAAGGTTTTCTCTAAGTTTGAGTGCAAGTCATGATTTTGGCATATCAAAGTAAAAGAAATAGATAGATACAAGATGATATTTTCAGCCCCACAAGGACTATATTACTAAAATGTTATGTCTTTTTATATTTGCATTACACCATATTATTTCCAAAGAAGAATGGACTAGGCATTAAGACATATAAAATATCTTTGTGTTATCTATATTGACAATATTATTATTTCTTCAGATTCAAAAGCTAAACTCCTATGATATCTATATCACCTAATCTAGTAGCATAAAATGGATACTAACTAATAACAAAATTATTAACATAACTAAATAGTTAACACTTAAGATAGGACCAAGGTTATCACCCCAAAAGGAAGCAAACAAAGAATAGTAGGCTCCTTATGGTATAACCCACAATGAAGTGAATATGTCCCTGATGGATGGAAATGTGTGCTCACAGTGTGCTCAAGCTTCAAGTGGATGGGTGATTATCAAGTATGGGGGTGGATGAGGGTTTCAACAATGGAGGTACGAAAGGATTTCAACATTAAGATTGTATTTTGGTAGATTTTAGGCTCGCAAAATAGCATTATAACTTTGTAAGAAAAGTGGATGATATTTGTGAAGGGAGAGGGTTTCATTTATAGGCCAAGAGGTAGAGAGATGGATGGTCATGATGCAAGGATGGAAGAATGGTGAGGGAGGGTTAAGATGCATTCAAAGGGGAGCACATGGATTGTGCTTGTTTGGGGCCAATAGGAGAGTGACACTTGTCACAAGGAGGATGAGTGTGAGGGGATGGGATATGGGTTGGTCAAAGGGAGCAATGAGGGAGGTTGAGTATGTAAGAGGGATGTAAGAGTCATAAATGAGACTTGTTGACTTTGGCTTGGGTTAGCAAGCCTTAACCCTTGCTTAAAGTTGTGCACATGTTTAGGAGGGGGATTGAACTTAGCTTAGAAAGGAGGTTAGAGGTTAAGTGACTTAGCTTCGATGGGATGGGTTAGTTAGGTGGCTAAGTGAGGTTAGTATGGGTGAATGGGTTGGATTAGGAGTAAAGGTTGGGTTTAGGGATGTTTTAGGGGTTTAGATATTTTATTAAATGATTTATTTAATAAATGGGGATATGGGATTAAATTAAATAGATTTGAGAATTTATTTAGTTTAATAGAGGAATAAGGTTTTAATTGATGATTTGATTTTGGTTTATCATTTGATTTTATCAATTAGACTATAGTTAATTAAATTAATTAATTAACTAGGGGATGATGATTAATTAATTAAATAATAAATATTTAATCAGTAATGTCCTAGGAGATGACTAAATATGATTAACTATTGCGTAATCAGATTTAAGTGTCTACATTTTTCCCCTCTTTGACATAGTGTTGAAAAACCACTATTTCAAAGAAGTTTGAATATAAATGACATGAAGAAGACTTTTTAATGAAATATGGTTGCCCCAGTTTTGAGTAGAAGAGGAGAGAATGGATTGCATGATGCCCTCTTAAGAAGGTGGTAGGGAGAGAAGGTGAGGCCCGACAAATTCTTGAAAAGTACAAGAATCAGAGGTGAGTAGGAGGACTAAGTGTGGCTAAGAGAGGGGGTTTTAAGGAAGCTCATACTCTCACTAGAAGAGAATGATACAAAGGAAAACCTTGTGTACAAGGATAAGTGATGGTTAAGAACACTAGTTATAGGGGAGGAGGGAGGACGATTTGCTATTTAAAGTGAACCCATGGAAGTGATTTGGAAGATGGTAGGGTTGGGGAGATTATGATTCTAGGATTATGATTGGGGATGACTAAGATTATGATGGATACATGAGGTATGATTATGATTGATGTAGGAGCTATGACTATGATTGATGTAGGAGCTATGATTATGATTAATGATGAGCTATGATTATGATTGATGAAGGATTGGATACTATGCGATTGATAGATTGGTTGGAGCATGATGGCAAGATTGATTGGATGGGATGCTATGGGATTGATAGATTGGCTAGATCATGATGGTAGGATTGATGGGATGGGATGCTTGGATAGGATGTGATGTTTTGATAGGATGGGATGCTTGGATAGGATGGAATGCTTGGATAGGAGGGGATGTTTAGGATGCTTGGATAGGATGGGATGCTTGGATAGGATGTGATATTTTGCTAGGATGGGGTTCTTGGATAGGATGGGATGTTTTGATAGGATGAGATGTGTGGATGGGATGGGATTCTTGGATAGGATGGGATGTTTGGATAGGATGGAAGTGTGAAGCAATCCATTGAAGCTTGAGCATGGGGGTGTTCCAAAGGGGAGCATCACCATATAGTTGAGCACTTATTTTGATATAAGAATATTGGGGATATGCCAAGGTTACTAAGAACATCAAGGCCTTTATACCAATATTACATAGGATTGACATGAAATAAGCACACGAGGATTGCCCGAACATCACACATGAATCTTAGAAGAATCAGAGTTGAAATAATACTGGGTAACTCATAAGCAAACGATATTTCCCAAGTGCACCATGTAACCACAAGTGATCACATGTTTGGACTATGCCAAGGTTAAATCTGACTAACTCACAAGCAAAAAGAAGAAGATGAAAGCGAGATCAAAACCTTGCTCTTGAATTGCGCCATTGATAGCACACCATGATATAAAAGATCATGGCAACCTTGAGGAGGGAACAACACAAATCACTTGCAAAAGATACATTAAGAACCAAACTTGAAATCCTGAAAATAAAATAAATTGAAAGAAAATGTAAATCCATTGAAAAGTAACCTTTTGCCAAAGAGATTGGTAGGACTGGATACTGATAGACCAAGATCAGATGAGAGGAAGGATGCATCCTGCAAGGATCTATTAGTAATATCGAGGACTAGGATGAGTCAGGCAATCAGAATGTTTTAGGACAACATTTTGATGACAAGAGATCTCATATGAGGATTCACTAAAGCACCTAACCAAGAGAATTGCACTTGTGATCAAGTATGAGCTGACACAAAGAGATGAGAGATAGATAATGCTACCAAGCTAAGGACTAACACATAAGTAAAATACAACTCACAGACTAAATTATTTACAAGGGATTACTGTACAAAAAGCACAACATGATAAGATAGCAATAGGAAAGATAAAGATGAGAAGATAACAGATAAAAAGATTGGGATGAGGAGGTAGAGGGGATGAAAAGCTTGGGATGGGAAGATAGTTCGTGAAAAGATTAAGATAGTGGGAGTAAAAAGCTTAGGATGAGGAGAGAGTGGAAAAAGCTCAGGAGGAGGAGATAGTGGGAGTAAAAATCTTAGGATGGGGAGAGAGTGGAAAAAACTTAGGAGGAGGAGATAGCGCATGTAAAAAGCTCAGGCTGAGGACATAGCAGAAAAAACTCAAGAGGAGGAGATAATGGGAGTAAAAAGCTCAGGATGGGGAGATAAAGGGGATGAAAATCTTGGGATGAGGAGATAGAGGGGATGAAAAGCTTGGGATGAGAAGGTAGTGGAGTGAGGGTGTATAGGGTGATGTGGATAAGGGAATGATATACCCAACAACAAGGAGTGGTAAGGATGGATCCCAATGATAATAATTGGAGTGTGACCAAGGCTTGCAACAAGGCTGGGCATGTGACTTAAAAGGTGATTGGATGAGTTAAAAAGATGTGCAATGGAATGGTGCAGTGGATGGTAGATTTCTAGGAGCATTAGGATATGAATGGATGACATTGGGGTGTATGGGGATAACCTAGACCTAGATATCAATTACAAGAGATGTGCCAAGTGATGGAAAGAGGGATAGATGGTGGGAAGTGTAAGGAGAGAAGAAAATGGTATGACTAGTTTGGGGATGACAAGAGGAAAAAAAAGGCTAGAATGGGGGGGATGGCAAGATGGACACAACACGGTCTCCAAGAAACATAGTTACCCAAGTTATATGTTATTCAAGAGGAGGTTTATAAGGGGTATGATAGGATGGAAGATTTGGTCAACAAGAGGAAAAGGGAGATAGATGGAAGCTAGAAGGATTTTTTTATGAGTGTGATAGGACAGAGGGTTGAAGGATAAGAGGATAATGAGGTAGAGGGAAGCTAGGATAGGAAAGGTGAATGAGCAGGGAAGATAGGGTATAATAATATTTAGTGGATGGGGATGAGGGAGGGCTTATATGGATGAAAGGATGGGTGGAGAAAGGATAGGTGGAGAAAAACTTAAATGGGGAATGGATGTCAAAAGGATGACCAAAAGCATGTATCTGGTAGTGGACATTATTGCTATCAATATCCAAAGGAGGATGGCAGGTGAAATAGATAAGATGTGGTTGGTATGGTGAGATGAGATGGGTATGATGGCTAATGGAATGTGCTCCCAAGTATATATAATAGTTGGATAAAGGGATTATGAATGATGCTTGTTTGCAAAGTTTTCATCATGGTACTTATCCATGGCACTTGAATTGCCAAGTTTTCACTAGTGGATGATTTTTTTGTTTTGTTTTTTTTTTTTTAATTTGACTTTTTCAGTGCATTTTTACTCATAGATGTTGGTAGGATGGGGAGAAAAATATTGGATTATATAGGCAGAAGGATGGGCAAGAGTTGGCAGATAAGGGATGAGAAGACATAAGACTTGTGGGTAAATGGATGAGGAAAATAGAAAGATCATCATTGGCACACACCTTGAGAGGTGATGAAGTAGTAGGAAAGATGGCGTTGAATGAGGTTAAGGAAAAAATGGAGGAAGAGAAATATAAGGACTACAAGTTGGAACATGGATGATGGGAAATTTAGGATAAGAAGCATATGAACTAAGAGTGAATTAGGGGGATGAAGGATGCATATATGGAGATTTGGATAAAGTATGAAAGGATGAGGTTTTTTTAGTAGCATAAATAGAGGCCAATTGAGATTTTCCTTTGAGATGCATTTCTTTTATAAGCATACTGGGTATCCACATGATTTTTGACTTTTGCAGCTTGGGCCTTTATGGCCTCTTGACTTTTTTTAAAATTTGGATTAAATGCTTATCTTTGGGAACATGCATTTTAGAAGGGACATGTCTAGACTTGGATTGTTGTGGATTTTTGGATTTGTGTTTTTTTTTTTTTTTTGGCATCCAATATGCTTTTATTAGCCATGGTATGGGAACAAGAGCATGGAGGATATGGAGGGATTATGGATGGAGTGAGAGAGGTTGAAGGTTGTAAGGGATCCAAGGATGAGTGCCTTTGATGATCTAGCTAGTGGATTTGAGGGGATGGAATGATGGATTGGAATGTAGAATATGGAGGCATATAATTGCCCAAAATGGATGGAGGGAATGAATGATATGGGCCTAAAACAGATGGAAATGAGAAAGGAATAGATCCCAAGACAGATGGAGGGGATAAAGGATTTGAATGAGGTATATAAGGACCCAAAATGGTTGGAAAGGATGGGGGATTTAGATAAAGGATATACAGACCCAAATTGGAGGGTCAAAACCAAGTACTAGGATAAGGGCACAAAATAGATGTAGAACAAGATGGAGGAGAGGTTTGGGGTGAAGATGGAAGGACTTGGGACCATGAAGGGGTAGGAGGTATACCCGCATCTAGAGATACACTTTTATTTCTTTCTTCAATACGATGTTTATTATTTGGGACACAAGATGTGAGCCCATTACTAGCTGAAGGAGTTAAAGCTTCAGATATGATAGTTAGTTCTTCTTCTATGGATCTATCATCATGGAGTATGCGAGAGGTATGATCACAAAGTAGAGGGGATGGAAGGATAGGATCTTGATTTGGATGGGTTGATGGGAATGTATCTTGATATGGAGTAGGTATGATGGTAGGATTCAAATATGGAGGGGAGAGTGACTTCTCTTTGGATAAAGAAAATGGTAAAAGTGGATCATGTAGGGGAGTAAATGGGATGGTGAGATCTTCTTTTGTGTTTTGAGATATTTAAATATGCTTTGGGACAAGATCTTTATAGGAATGGATGGGAGTGGATGGTATGCTAGGAGAAGTATGGATGGTTTCTTTAAGTAAGGGAGATGGATGGGTGGGAGATTCTTCAATGGGGATGAGCTTACGGGGGAGGGACTCATTAGGTTTATTACATGGGATTTGGGTAATGCTAGGAGGAGGATATGTGGATGGGATTTGGAGGAATTCAATGGATGGGAGGTAGGAGATGGAAGGGGTGTGATAAGTGGGATGGATGAGATAGGGATGGTAAGCATAGGACGATGTAAGAGGAGTGATGGGTGTTCGAGATGGATTTTATTTGGGTTTCCTTGTAAAATTATTTGGAGATGTGTGTGTTGGACTAGGAAGAGTAAGGGGATTAGGGTGAGGCATTTTATAAATAGGGTTGGTTGGAGGATTTGGAAAGTGATGTGGAGGATATTGGGATGGTGGATTTGGACTAGGGATGTAGCTACTAGAATTGTTCTGGAATCATGGAGACTGAGAAAGGAAGGTGGAGGAAGATAGATATATGACTAATGTATAAGAGGAATATGTGGGCACAATATAGGGAGGTAAGGATGAGGACAATAATGGATTTCCCTTGTCAAAGGCATGGTAAGGAGTACTAGTGGGTATGCACAAAGGAATGATGGAGTGGTTTGGAGGAATGTTTGGATTTTGGAGGATGGTGGGAGCAATATCTCTAAGGCTTTCAATATACCCATCATAGTCAACCAGATCTTCATCATCATTAGAATAGGATGGAGTGGGAGAAAAGGGGGATGACCAAACTCATCATAATAGGATTGTGACATCATGTTTTGATGATGAGTTGGGTAGGGATGAAACCTTACTAGTTAAGACATGGAGAGAAAAGGAAGACTTTATGGAAGACCTTAGGAATGATGGTACTAAAGGAAAGCTTGGAAGCTTGGATGAATCTCAGATGAGGTAGTGACTACACTAAGTATGCCTTTCATTTGGGTTGAATGATTGACCAATGGTTGGGTTGTTGTGAATGGACTTGCTAACAACTATTTCAAAGGATAGACAAGTGATCTCTTTAACAAAAAGATTTGATTTTTTTTGAAACATGGGGAGGGTTTTGAACACTCAAGCACATCAAACACACCAATAGCCCTATAATATGTTTTATCAGGATATACAAGCTTAGCTAGGGGCATCGTCGATATACACAAGGTAAGTGAGGCCCAAATCTATAGATGAAAGAAAATAATGCCACACAGTCAGGAGGAAACGATAACCCAAATCTCCACCTTCACTTCTCAAAGGTATAAAGTTCTTTGGTGCTTAGCCAAGAGTGACGAGATTATGCTTCCAAGAGAGGTGTCTTTTGATTCACCTCCCAATATTTATACTCTGCCAAAATGCTAGAGTTGAGGTCGTCCCAAGGGGTGATGAAATCCCCAAGCAGGCCTCTTAAAAAGTGTAAAACAAGACCACATAAGTGATCTTAGGTTTAAAAGACACTCGTTCTTTTCCAATTGATGATTTATATTTTTTAATCCATGATTGAAGACACTTGTGTTTATGACATACAAGGTTTTTTCCAACTTGACAACATCGTCAACATAATGAAAATCAAGAGTTTGATCCTACGAGGTAAAATATCAATCCCATGGGTTTGGATAGCAATCCTGTAGGTTTAGGATAGTGATCTCGCAACGCGAGAATGTAGGTGAGAGGCAGCGAGATTGCAGTATAGATAATTGGTGAAAAAAATAGAAAAATAGGCCACAGGTTAAAAGGTTGTAGAGCGATCCTATGAAACAATGATCCCACAAGTTCTTGGGGGAGTGTTCCTATAGACAGATGAGTCAGCGGGTTCATTTGAGGAAGGAGAAACTGGGGTTTAGAGTTTGACCAATCAGGTAATAACATTCCCACAAGTTTTTTTAGTGATCCTGCCAGTGAAAAATGGCATTCCCATGGGAATAGGGTTGGCCGGGATACAAGGGATGTGCTTATGACATGTAATGATGGTCACTGGAGATAAACAATGATCTCACCTTCGCAGGTTCGCATTCCCATTGGTTTATGGCTGCAATCCCGCAATCACGGGATCATTTTCCTAGGATTATAGATTGTGAACAATGTGCATTTGGAAGTGTTGTAAAATGAAAACTGATCATATGGCTAGGAGCGCAATTTCCAATGAGAGACCTGTGTACCTACAAAAATATTAGCAAACTACCTGTGCACACACACAAGGACAAAATGTCAGTTTTGGTTAGTCTAACATATAGAAAATAAAAATATGATTAGAGTGACCTGAATGTGGCATCCCATTGGGTGTGCCAAAATGTATCACCTAATCTAGTAGCATAAAATGAATACTAACTAATAATGAAAGTATTAACACAACTAAATAGTTAACACTTAAGATAGGACCAAGGTTATCACCACAAAAGGAAGCAAACAAAGAATGGTAGGCTCCTTATGGTATAACCCATGATGAAGTGGATATGTCTCTGATGGATGGAGATGTGTGCTCATGGTGTGCTCAAGCTTCAAGTGGATGGGTGATGATCAAGTATGGGGGTGGATGAGGGTTTCAACAATGAAGGTATAGAAGGATTTCAACATTATAATAGTATTTTGGTAGTTTTTAGACTCTCAAAATACCATTAGAAATTTACATGAAAAGTGGATGATACTTGTGAAGGAGAGGGTTTCATTTATAGGCCAAGGGGTAGAGAGATGGATGGTTAGGATGCAAGGATGGAAGAATGGTGAGGGATGGTTAAAATGCATTCAAAGGGGAGCACATGGATTGTGCTTGTTTGGGGCCAAAAGGAGAGTGACACTTGTCACAAGGAAGATGAGTGTGAGGGGATGGGATAAGGGTTGGTCAAAGGGACTAAAGGTTGAGTATGTAAGAGGGATGTAAGAGTCATAAGAGAGACTTGTTGACTTTGGCTTGGGTTAGCAAGTCTTAACCCTTGCTTAAATTTGTGCACATGTTTAGGAGGGGGATTAAACTTAGCTTAGAAAGGGGGTTAGGGGTTAAGTGACTTGGCTTGGATGGGATGGGTTAGTTATGTGGCTAAGTGAGGTTAGTATGGGTGAATGGGTTGGATTAGGAGTAAAGGTTGGTTTTAGGGATGTTTTAGGGGTTTAGATATTTTACTAAATGATTTATTTAATAAAATGGGGATATGGGATTAAATTAAAAAGATTTGAGAATTTATTTAATTTAATCAAGGAATAAGGTTTTAATTCATAATTTGATTTTGGTTTATCATTTGATTTTATCAATTAGACTATAGTTAATTAATTTAATTTATTAACTAGGGGATGCCAATTAATTAATTAAATAATAAATATTTAATCAGTAATGTCCTAGGAGATGACTAAATATGATTACCTATTGTGTAATCAAATTTAGGTGTCTACAATATCTAGAAGAACTCTTTGTAGTGATAAAGAAGCATGGGATAGATCTATCAACCAAAAGATGGTAATCAGAAAAGACTAGATTTATTCCCTTGGTTTTCATTTAAATAAAGGCCAATTTTAGTTACAACATCATATTATATAGATAATAAAAGAGTCTCTTTATATACTTCAAGAGAAGAAATAAATTCAGAGATTTTTGGGTTGTTTAAATTATTTTTCTATTGAAAACAATTATTCAATTGTATATTGTCATTGATGTTACACAAATGTCACTCTCTAACAAAGCACAACTAGTATTAACCAAGCTCAATCAGGCACTATAGAAAACTCTAGTATCAACCAAGTAGATTTCAATGTAAACCAAGTTCAATTGCTCATTAAAGGAAGTTAGTGTAAATTGAGTTAGGTTGGTCAATGAAGGGAGTTAATATTAATTAAGTTAGGTTGGTTAACAAAGAAAGTTTTGTATTAACCAAGTGTTCAGTCTAGTATTAGCCGACTAACAACATATTACTTTTGATAATTAAATATTTAATACAAGCCGACTAAGTGGATGTTAAATGTTTATTTGAAAGGCTATTCAAGCTAACTTGACATTGGGTTTCATATATATGAAAGGTCAAGTTGTGGATTTGTTGGTAAATAGATTTATCACTATAAAAATGGCCCAATGAAGTGTATGTGGAAAACTATTTACAAAAATTGGATAGGCCCTTGATATGTGGCCTTCCTCTACATTTAGAGGGGTAGCTCCCTTGTGTGATGTAATTTTAAATATTTTCAAATAAAAAATTTAAGCTTTTAAAGATCAATAGAAAGCCATTGATGAAAAATGCACCACACAACTTCACATCTTTCTTTAGTTAACATAAAATGATAATAAAGAAAATCAAGAACTATGCTTGAAAATTATCATAATTACCATGTTGATTCATGATTCATAAACATTCACACAATACCATGAAAATATTCACTATAGAAAGAATCAATAGTTTTATGCTGCAACAATCTAGATATTAGAACAAGAAATCAAACACATGGTTCATTTTATTTTCTTGCACCAAGAACATAATAGAGATTTTCAATTTCAAAGACAAAATCTATACATACTTTCAAAGAGGATTGCAGATCTTGCCTTCTTAAAACGGTGCAGAGACTCGCAGCTCCTTCCTTCCTTCGTCAAAATCTCGCACCACCTTTGGAGTGTTCACACCAGACACATTTTCTACCGAGCAGCCTCTTCCCTCCTCAGAGCCATCATCCAATCTACTAGGAGATCAATTAACAGCCTTAATTGTCAGCTTTTCTTTCTTCACTTGGAGCTCTCTTCGTCGCTTAGACCGGACCTGTGGATTCGCTTGGACATCGCCTCTCATGCCAAAGCTGTGGGCCGAACAGAGGAATGTATCAGAAGGCAAAAAAGGAAATTCTACAGACTCCTCAGGAAACAGCAAGGTTTCAGTCCTTCGCTCTTCGTTCCATCACCCGCCCTCTCAGCTGACCCTCTTTCTGTTCCCCCTCCGACCCCTCCTCTTCCTTCCATCTCCTCGAGGTTGTGTCCCTCATCCTCCTCCCTCGGCTCTGTCCCCCGCTCCTTCTTTCATTCTCTTCCCCCACCGCTTGACCATATCTCCAGCCCCGTCGTTCTGCCACCTTCCCAGCTTTCCTCCCCTCGTTTTCCTCTTCCTGCGCCCTCCCAGCCACTCCCCCCACCACCTCGTTTCATAGCTTCATCCTCTCACACGGCAGCGACTGCTCCCTCTTCGTCGCTTCCTCCTAAGGCCTCCAGGCGCCAGATCTCCTCCCCTCACGCATCATGCAGAAACTGTGCGCCTTCGTTCTCCCGCGCTGCCAGCCACCCCGAGGTTCCCAACGCTCGTCTTCACAACCCCACGCCGTGCTCTCCGTTCCAGCGGCGATCCTCGCCCCGCGGCTCATCCAAGGTGCAGAGTTCGCTTCATTCCAGCTGCTCATCAATGGTGCCTAGCTCGCCTCAGCCAAACGGCTCCTCTCTGGTGCATGGTACGCTCACGCCCAACGGCTCTTTCTTGGTGCCAGGTACGTTGCTGTCTTCTCCTCCTCGTTTTTCTTTCTGCCTCCATTCAATGAACTCAACTGTTCACCAGTCGTCTGGTCCTGACTTAGACGCGCTTTCTCCACCCACCCATAAGCTTTCACCCATGGTTGACATCTTTTCAACAATTCCTCCGCTCACCAACCACTCTGACCTTGCGTCCCATCACTCCTCTCATGTTGCCTCCTCTCCGTGCGTCCCTTGCTCTCCTCATTTACGCACCCCATCTTTCTCGCCTCGCCTCACCAAACCTCGGGCTTCCTCTCCTGGCCCTCTTTCTCTCAGTCCGAGTGCTGCCCCTCCTTCCCTTCATTCATCGTCCAAGCTTGTCCTTCACTCTGGTTCCCCTCCCTCTCCGCCTCGTTCTCCGCTTCCTAGCCTCATCCCCTCCACTCCCAACGCTTCACCAGTGTTACACTGGGAATCCAAACTTGTGGTCAACCTTTCCCATGCTCCTTTGGACCCCCTCGCTTTTAAGTTTCTCAGCAGAGGCCTCAATTTCTCTATCTCTCCCCGCTCCATTCCTCACATCGATTTTCTTGTTGAAGTGGAGAATGCCGCTCTTTCCCTCCCCTCCGCTATCGCCGAGATCGTCAGGCAAGATTGTGCTGTTGCTTTAAGGCGTGCCAAACCTCCCAAGTGTAATATCCCCCGCTCTGAGTCTCTTGCCTTCCAACACCTTCTTCGCAATCATGACCTAGTTATCTCTAGGGCGGATAAAGGCAATGCCACGGTTATCTTGGATAAATCAGACTATATTTCCAAGATGTATGACCTTCTCTCAGACCCTGATAGCTATAGGGTTGTTCACCGCAACCCGTGCAGCAAAATCTTGAAGAAGGTCAGATTGGCCATTGCCAACTCCTCGTTTGACGATGCCACCAAGAGGCGTCTCTTGCCCTCCAAAGAGCTTACTCCTCGTATCTATGGCATCCCTAAGATCCATAAAACCAATATTCCTCTAAGGCCCATTGTGGATACTATGGGATCCCCTACATACAAGCTTGCCTCCTTCTTGGCTAAGCTCTTATCCCCTCATGTCGGTAATGTTGACTCATTTGTCAAGGACTCGCAACACTTTGTTGATTTTATCCGTGATGCCTCGTGCGATGATAGGGATATCTTGGTCAGCTTTGATGTTGTTTCCCTCTTCACCAAAGTCCCCATCACCGATGCTATTGACATCATCAAGCGCAAGGTCAATTCTGAGGTTGCCTCCTTAGTAGAGTTATGTCTTCGATCCACTTTCTTCTCTTTCCAAGGGGTTATCTACGAACAAGTGAATGGTGTAGCCATGGGCTCGCCCCTCTCTCCTCTTGTCGCCAACCTCTATATGGAACATTTCGAAGACATTGCCCTACGTTCTTCCCCTCTCAAGCCTAAATGGTGGAAACGTTATGTTGATGACACCAACGTCTGTTGGCCCCATGGCCTTGAAAAGCTTGAAGAGTTTCATACGCATCTCAACAATGTGGCTTCTTGCATTTCTTTTACCAAAGAGGTTGAATCTGCCAAGTGCTTACCTTTTCTTGACATCTTGATCATCAGGAAACCTGATGGTTCCTTAGGTCGCAAGGTCTTCCGCAAAGCCACTCATACCGACCGCTATCTTCATGCTGCTTCGCATCACCACCCTAGCCAAAAAGTGGGCATTATCAAAACCCTTGCCTTGAGAGCCTTCCGCATTTGCGATGTGGACAACTTAGACCTTGAGCTTTCCCACCTCCGCCAAGTCTTCCTTTGGAATGGCTACTCGCACAAACAAATCTCTCGGGCTTTCAAGCTCGCTAGGTCTTTCTCGCACGCCTCCGCGCTCCCTTCCTCCTCTCCCCCAGACCCCCCTTCTTTTGTCTCTCTTCCTTTCGTTGCCGGCATCTCTCACAAGATCGCCAAAATTCTTACCAAGCAGGGTGTGCGGGTGGCTTTCAGACCCTTGACCACCTTAAAAAATTGCATCCCCTCGCTTAAAGACCCCAGGGATGTCTTCTTGGAATCGGGCGTCTATAAGATCCAGTGCTCATGTGGCACTCCTTATATAGGTGAAACTGGTCGCTCTTTCCACACGAGGATCAAAGAACATGCTGCTGACATTAGGCATGAACGAGTGGCCAAATCTGCCTTGGCAGAACACTCCGCCACCACTAAGCATCATGTCTCCTTAGAAAACGCTCTTGTCGTGTGCAAGGAAGACAACTTCTTCAAGAGGAAACTCAAAGAGGCTGTTGAAATCTTCAACAACCCGGCCAACCTCAACCGCGATGACGGCTGGAACCTGAGCACCTCTTGGCATCCTCTGTTGTCCTCCCTCCCCCCTCTTTCGCCTCGCGTTCTTCCCTCCTAGCTCGGGCTTCCCCCCTCCCACTTTTTCATCCTCTTTTCTCTTTCCTGGCTCTCCGTTGCTCCCCTCTATCTCTCCCCCTTCCCCCTCGCTTTCCAGCTCTGATGCTTGTCCTCGTCTCCTCCACTCTTGCGCTCTCTTCCCCCCCCCCCTCCTCCCTCTCACTCCATCTTCGTCACCCTCGGTCTTGCTGCGATCTGTACTTTTCTTTCTAGTTATTGATGTGTGTATTCCTTCACGTTTATTATTTTTTAGTTTTTGGATTCTTTTCTCTTTCCTTTTTTCTTTTTTCTTCTTAATCTCTCATCTTTATTTTTATTTTTATTTTCTTTATTTTATTTTTATTTTTGTTTCCTTTATTTTATTTTTTGGTATTTTTGGCTTTTATATATATATACATATATATATATATATATATATATATATATATTCTTATTGACATTTTCATTCATATAGATATATATTCGTATATATATCTATACGAATTTATTCTCCTTGATTTATTCATTCTTTTAGACTTTCTTTCATATTTATTTATTGTTTTACATATATTCTCATAGATTTTTTCGTATAGTTGCTCATTTATCCCCGTTGATATTTATATAATTTTTTGTTTCTTGGTTTTTGCGTGGTTACTGGCTCAGGTTTTTAATTATTTTTTGATATTTATTACTTTAATTTATTGATTGCTTGTCCTTGGTTTCTGTTTTTGAATTTTTGTTTACACATATTCATTCACTTATTCTCGTTTTTATATTCTTCTTGTTTCCTCATCATTTTCATTTCTCATCCTTTCTTCCTTACATTTTCTTCTTTTGTCTTCTCTCCCACTCCGTCATCCGTGCCTCCTCGGTTTCCATGCCCCTTCCCTCCTCTCCATCCTCTTTTTATCACCTCTCCTAGATCTGCACTCCATTTTTTTGCTCTCAGTGACTCAGTGGCATCCTGATGATGGATCATACAGTATGATCCGAAACGTTGATGAAAAAACTCTCACACAATCTTCCCCAGAAATCATTTCAAAATTTGTCTTCTGATCAAAATTTTAGCATAATGTTTCCTTATTTTAAAGTCCAAAAAAAAAGTCCACTTTTACAAAGCCAAAATGACTCCTTTTATAGACATAGAGTTTAAGAACTACCCTTTCATGGTTAATAACCACCTCCTAATCACATGTTTTGGGAAGGGTTAATTAACCTCTACAAAATCAACCCCAGAATGACACAAGTCATTGATTGCAAAGATAGAGAATTAAAACCATTACATTGCATAAAGGATAAGATATTGGCCTTATCAAAATGACATGTACAAGAGGATCCCTCTTCTTTAGTGAGATGATTCCCCACTATGTAAGACCACAAACTTTCCAATTCAATTGGGATTATGTCTTCAAATCTAACAAATAGAGAACATTGTTAGAAGAAATAGTTGGCATTTTCTCAACACTTGGAACCCAAGAGAGTTGGCACTATCTTCTTTACACGAGCATTAATTTAACTCTTCCATCATCAGAAACTCCTGAGAGGAGTTCTTGATAAAATTTATGAATCTCTGAGTCATTCTTTCAAATAATGATAATATGGCCTTCAATGCATTCGATCAAACACATCAGATGTCTTTGAGGCTATTATGACTCCATCTTAGTTTCATGGAACTATGCTATTCATGCCACACACATCACCTCCCATGTTCTTCATGGCACATCCACCTATATTTCACACTCCCATTTAAAGAAGGTTGCAAAATTGAAAATCACTTAATGTTGTCGGCTGGAGCTATGAGAGCATTTTGCCAAATAGCTCATGTTCTTGGCCATGGTCCAATTGAGGATGAATAACTTGGATCAAAAAAATCTCATGCCTTATTTTTGTTTGCAACTATCACTGATCTCCATGCATTTGAGCTAGAAGATGAAGGGAGGCTGGTCAAACACTTCATGTTCTTTGTCTATGATTGGGATGATGCACAAACATTTTATCAAATGATTAATATGCCTTGACAATGGTGAATACCAATGTTCTATGTTGGAAGCTTTGGGAAGAAGCATTAAATTACTTTGTCAAAATGGATCATGTGTTATGCCTTTAGTTATACTGATGGGAACAATATCAAACAATTCACATGCTTTATCTCTATTACTATTCATATGGCACAAACCAGAGTGTAAAGAGGAGTTTGTAAAACAGACCACATGCTTGGATTTTTCAATGGGCCTATCAACATAATTTATTTATTTATTTTTTAAAAAGATATTTAGACTTCTTCACCTATTCTTCCACACTCACCTCATGAATATTGACTTCAATGATAGTGCATTGAGGAGCATTGTGTCGAACAATTTGTTTACAGGCCTTTGGCGCATTTGAAATCCATATGTGTGAGGGAACTTCAAAGTTGCAAATATATTGAGGTGGCAAGTTGTTATAGAAAGTGGTTTAGTCCCACCTTGTCAAAGATATGTCCACTCTTTGTGTCAATCTCTAATCTTGAACCATTAGTGCTTCATATATTATCTTTTGTACATAATCATTATACCTTTACCTTTTGCATTGGCATTGTGAAGGAAGAACAAGATACTTCAATAAAATGTAGCTTGGAGCATGATGGAAGTCATGAAACATCACAATAGAATATTTGTACTGCACCATCCAATGGAGGGGTAATCATAATCTGAGAATTTATAACTACATGCCAACATCATTTGCACTTGATCATTGAGGTGATCCAACTCTTAACTATTATTCCTTATCCTTTGGAGAAGGAAGTTAATATAAGTCTCAAAAATACATGTGTTGAGTGTCTCTAACCTTAAGCTTTTTGGATTAGAGGTTAAGGTTAATGGTTTGGAATACATGTTTTGGAAATTTATCTTAACCTCTTTTTGATGTAGAGGTTAAGATTTCAAAGTGAAACATGTGTTTTGGACTCTAAACTTCAACCTTTTTAAAGGTTACGAAGTTAAGGTAATGGTTCAAATTACATGTTTTGGAATTTTATCTTAACCTTTTTAAAGGTTAATGGTTAAGATTTTGATTGAAAATACGTATTTTGGTTCCTTCCATTAACCTACAACAATTTTTGACTCGGAAGCTAAATTTTGAAAATGTGAAGTGCTGGATGGAGCTAGGAACGAGGCGGAGATATTTGAAGGGCAAAATTTCTCAAAAAATCTAAGAGTAAGTGACCATTTTAATGTTTAAAATGAGGCATATTTTGAGAATAACCATAGCTCAGAAAGGTAGGAATTGAGGCAATTTTGATATCCAGGCAACAAGATTAAAGTATGCAATTACAAGAATGAGAAATATGAAAAATAAGAAGGATATTTGATTAAGGAAAGAACATCCAAGAAGCTAAAAAGAATATTCTGACTAGGGAGGATCAAGAGGATAAACCAAAATGAAGACCTGAACATGCAAAGTTAGTTGTTTCATCAATTAGGTCAATCATTGTTACTCTTTAACAATTGTTGCAATGATTCACCCTGAGCAGAGCAAGGATTTGATTACTAAGTGAGAAGTTTTTATTAAAATCTAAGAGACTTGGAATTGTTTTTGTGGTAACTAATTCACCCCTCCCCTCTTAGTTACTCCTCTTACATTTCCAATGGTTTCACCATTCTACAAATGCCTTGCAGAAGATAGGAACAATATCTAGAGACATTTGAAGGATAATAAATATGGATGGTCATCAAAGGAAATTGAATTTATACAAATAATTAAACTTTAATGCCAATATTTGTCATTATTACATATTATAGCACAAGAATTACCATTAATATTATATATTGATTCTTCCAACACAACTTAGTTAGTAGTATTGATCTAGGAGCATGAAGGTTGAAAAGTAAATATGTGTGGCTATAGGTTAGGAACCTTTACTAACATTGAAAGTAGATATCATATATTTGAAGAAGAGATAATAGAAGAAAAGAAGGGTATTGTAAAATTCAAAATAGTTTGTAAGCTAGTGAAATTTACTGTTAGAATGGACAATTAAGACATGAGAAGCTTGTTAAAAAAGATACTTAACAAAGATATAGCCCAAGTAAGAATAACATGATGGTATTTTGAATTGCTTGGTTATGACTTTGATATTGAATGGAAAAAATGAGCAAATAACCCGTTAGCATATGCACTCACTAGGGGATTAGCAAGATCCATTTATATTGATGGATTATTTTTTGGCAAATTTGATTGGTTTTGTGAAGATGGCACAAATTTTTTTATTAGTGTAGATAAACGTATGTACCTACCATTTTTACCTGGTCATATAGTGGAATGAATAATTAAATTGTATATATTAGAAAGATGGTTATTTTGAGTAAGAACAACCATTGTTTATCATTTTCAACATGGTTTTATTGATGATGAGGAAGAAAGATATCTTCTACAACGCCTTGGACTAGAAGATGCTCATGTTTGGCACTGGTTTAGTAGTGATATTGCTATCAGGATTTAACTATGTGATTTTTGAGTCAAACTCATTGACCCATGTTTTGTGAGTAGTGATTCAATATGAATCCATTTCTCAGGAGAATAAATGGAACACTTAACACTCATTGTATCTAGGTGATGCTCATAAGGGTGAAGCATCGTGACTTCTTGGGAGGTCACCCATCCTAGTACTACTCCAGCCTGAGCATGCTTAACTATAGAGTTTCCTCCATGGTTAAACCCAAAGCTTGCAACCTCATTTGCAAAACCTTCACCAAGTGGTGTGCCTTATGAACCATTCATTAAAAAGCCCCTTAAGCTCATCAATTGATAAGTAGGAGATAACTTCCACAACAAGTCAAATTGTGATATTGCTATTAGGATTTAATTGTGTGATTTTTGAGTCAAACTCATTGACCCATGTTTCATGAGTAGTGATTACACATGAATCCATCTCTCATGAGAATAAATAGAACACTTAGCATTCATTATATCAAGGTGATGCTCACAGGGGTGAAGCATCAAGACTTCCCGGGAGGTCACCCATCCTAGTACTACTTTGGCCTAAGCATACTTAACTATAGAGTTTCCTCCATGGTTAAACCCAAAGCTTGAAACCCCATTTGAAAAAACTTCATTAAGTGTTGTGCCTTATGAAAGATTCATTAGAGAGCTCCTTAAGCTCATCAATTGATAAGTAGGAGATGATTTCCATAGTAAGTCAAATTGTGATATTGCTATCAAGATTTAACTTTGTGATTTTTGAGTCAAACTGGTGTAGTAGTTACGTAACCTTACATCTTCACTTTTATCATGAATGCTAATGATATTCCTATGGGGGAGTATCCTATCATTGATGGAAGCATTTGGGAGATTGATAGCAGATCATATGTTGCATTCATGGTAGTGTTTTTCATTAATGTCAACTTATTGAAGACTGATAGAGTAGAAGACAATGTTTGAGGTTGTATGGTTTTAGGATTGAATATGAGGTCAAGTGCATTTGAGGACATGTTTTATAGATTGTCCTATTTCCATGGTTAAGAGTGCACATAGAGTGTTGAAGACTGGTAATAGTTTTTAAAGATTTATAGAAGACATTATATAGACAAAGTTTATGAGAAGTGGTTTATAGTAATTGGATTATATATCCTAACAGGGATAGACTCTGGCTGAGCATAGTTAGAAAAAGGAAGAAAAAATCATGATGATGGCATTAGTGAGTGCACAAAGTCTGAGGTCATATGTGTGAAGATTTGTGAAGAATGCAAGCTAGCAATGTTATGTAATTATAAAAAGATATAATGTAACACATTTTATTTATTAATTAATGAGGTCATATTATAATTGTAAATTGGGAAAGCCTCAAGGCTGACTCGATAAATTATTTTTAGGACTTGGTATAGAGGAAAGTTATTTTCATTGTGATTTAAAATGAAATGTTTGTAAGCAATGCATTTTAAGTAAGCAAGTGAATTGTAACTATGAATTATATGTGAATAAGACATCTAAGGGATTCATGTGATGCAAGTTTTTGGATATGGTATTGAGATTTGAGAAGTATTTGGCACAGTAGAGGCATAGTGATTGAGCGAAATGGTTATATTTGATAGATAGTACTAGAATTGATCATTTGGTATTGTTCTAAAAGGAATAAATACCTAGACCAGTTGGATAGTGAGTTCGTTAGTCTTTCCCTTGAAGCTATTTGGATAGTGGGTCTTTTTGCCTTGCACAACTCCTAGCAAGATTGGGATATCCTCATAGGAATTCAAAGTCTCCTAATAAGGGTTGATATATATTGAATGTATTTCATTGGCTCCTAACAGAGTCCATCCTCTTGCAAGGAACTTATATAAATTAGTACATCATTTTATGGTTTTCCCTCTGATCAAGGGTTTCCCTAGTTAAGAAATATAATGTTATTGTGTATGGTTATCTTCTTGTGGTTATTGCACTTGTTGATTACATGTTTAAGATTTAATAAGGATAAAAAAAGTTGTTTTGATTGCATAATTGATTCACCCCCCACCCCTCTCAGTTATATTGGCAAACTTTAGTTTCTAACATTCACATCAAGGGTCTCTTTGGATTGAATTGTTCTAAAAGGAGTGAAATGAATTTATTAAATAAAATAAAATTTGGTTTCATTACCTACATAAGTTTTCACTAGGATAAAATAAAGAAGTATATTGATCTAATAGGAGCCATGTTTAAAGAAGACATGCACAAATTTCTTGGTCTAATACATTTAAGGCTATAGAAAAAATGGTAAAATGCATGATTTAATACTTGACACACTACCCAAATGTCATGTTGGATTTCCCTAAAATAGATTTATATCCACTAATGGATAGATGGTGGGAAAATGTAGAGATTGAGGAAATAAAAAATTTGCCTCTCACTAGTAGCTTTGGCTAGATGTATTGAATTATATTGAGCTCTTCTAGATGATAATGTTGTCCAATTTGATGTTTTTCAAGAAAGATAAGATGATTGGAATATATCTTTTACTCCACTTTTATATGATATTATGAACCCCATTCCATTTAACTAGCACAAGGGCTTATTTATGTTGTGATGTCACCCATGTTATGATGTGACAAAAAGATGAAACTTTATTTAAAAATAAAGACTCTTGTATCCACTTACATGGTTTAAGTGGTCTATTCTCACTTTTTGGGTTCTAAAAAAGTGAAGGTTTTAAATAATTTATTAGTCTAAATATTTTAGGAAAAAAGAAAAAGTCTCAAATGGGCCCACACGAGCTTACTCATTTGAAAGTATGTACTATCTACTTCCACTATCTTCCAAAAAGTACCAAGGTTCCATCTACCATCTACCTTTTTGAAAAATTTGCCACCCATACCTACAGGTTGGTAAAAATTCCCACATCTGCCACCTACCTTTTGAAAAAATTGTCACCCAAACCTATCGATAATTTTCTACAACCACTTTCTGCCTCTCACTATAAATAAGTCCCTGAGAGCCCATTTGAGGCATCAAATCATTTAGGAGCGAGTCTTGGATTCATAGAGTTTTAGTTTATAGAAAAGTCTCATAGAGTTTAATAAGGTCACAATGACTATGATCTATCTCTAATTATTATTACGTAGGGGCTAATTAGACTCGGTAACTAATTTTTCCAACTTCCTTTGACACTGTTTCCCCCTAGAATTTTTCTACAAGGGTTTGGGGGCAGCACCCCCATGATGGGGTCAAGGAGCAGCAACCCTTGTGGGGGATTGGGGAAGATCATTATTTTTCTATTAGATGACATACTTTAAAATGTGTTGGGAGTTTATTTTCTATTGGACGAGATATTCTATCCCTAATTTTGTAAGCAACATATGCCTTGTATAAATGGCTTAGGATTATGGAATTAATCATTTATGATGATTTAGTATCTTCTTATGATGATATTGATTTGTAAGGGATCACAGATTATAATCAAGTTGGAATCACTTGATAATAATATTGGACTTTCTATTTGGTGGATGTAACCTAGGGATTAGGTGAACCACGTTAAATATTTGTGTCTTTTGTTCACTTATGTGTGCTTTATTCCTTTGTGATATTGGTTATATTTGCATGTATTTTTTTGTATCTCTCTAATCCTATCACTTATGAGATATCAAAAATCGGATTGGCTTTCATGTCTCATGTTCTCATTTTGCAATGTTGAATTTTGAATATTAATAGAAAACAATTATAACCATTTGGCTACCAGCTAGCCTCTGTTGTTTTTCATCTACCCTATTATGCCATAATAGACCTTGCTATGTAATAATATGCAATATTAAGAGTTCTACACACAAAATGGGTCATATAATGTCATAATAGTTTTTATTATATCGTAATACACCTATTATACATAATAGACCCTATTATGTATAATAGGCCCTATTATGCATAATAGGCCATACTAAGTAATAATATGAAATATTAATGGTTATTATGTCAAAATGTGTCATGTCATGTCATAATAGACCATACTACATATATATTTCATGTAATAGAACCTTTATGTCATAATATACAATTGAAAAGTGTTCTTATGTCAAAATATTAGTTTACAATGTGTGTGTGTGTGTGTGTGTGTGTGTGTGTGTGTGTGAGAGAGAGAGAGAGAGAGAGAGAGAGAGAGAGAGAGAGAGAGAGAGAGAGAGAGCACTTCATATTATAGTGTCTTTCCCATGCATCTTCAAGTTATTTTTGTTTTTATCAACTAAATACTTTTGTGCAGTCTTATTTTCTCTTTTGTTTGTATTTCCCATAACTTTTGTTTGCAAAATGCTCTTCTAAAATATTACAAAATAGAAAAAAAAAACATTCCAAATGTGCCCTTTCTAAATTATTTAAATTTAATTTGAATGCATCCCCTCTAATGTGTTAAATTTATTTAATACACAGTCCTCCATAAATCCCCTTCAAAATAAATTCCAATTTATTGAATTCCCTCCACTTTATTAAATTCTTTAATCATATGATTAAATTAAATCCTTCTCTCGCCTAAAACCTAGTCTACCACCCATCACTCTCATCCTTCTAAGCCTACCCACTAGTTAATCCCACTTAATTATTCTAAACACCTTCCTAAACACCTTTTAGTCCCCAAGTATTTGCTCAAACATGTGTAAGCAACTTAAGATCCAAGAAATCCTCCATTTTATTATTTTATTCAAAAATTCTTACACTCTTACACATTTGTCCCCCTTTCTTTTCTCCAAGGTTGCTCACACATGTGTGAGAAAACCTTGAGCCATCTCTTTCACCAAAAAGGCTTATGTTGACCTTTGCATAGCTTGTCTCCTTAGCCCATGTGTCTCCCTTGTGGCACCTATGTGGATGACACATAGATTCCACCTCCCCAAGACCTCTCTCAAACCTATAAATATAGCCCTTGTCTCAAGCATTTCACATCTCCCTCATTTGCATTGTTATCATGCTAGTATAGTGTTAGAGTTTTTAGAGATTTTCATGCTTAGAGCTAATCTTTGGTAGTTGTTTGCATTGTTTAAATTTCTAGATTTGCCATAGTTTCATGGTAGCATAACATTGTTAGGTTTATTTCTTCATTGCATCTCATATCCATTCTCATCCATGGAATCCTTTGAGGATGGCTTACTCATAGCCATTTCTTGAAGGCATTTCATATACATTTTAGTTTAGATTCACATTTTCATATTTGCATTCATTCGATTTGGTTTGAAGGGATTCATTCAATAGTTGTGTTTGGGAAAGCACATTCACATCCCACAATCTAGAACACACCAACAGGGCCTCTTATGGGTGCCCTTGTTGAGCTATTTTGAGGTTGCATGAGGACTCTAACATTTCAATTGCATAGTTTTTAAAACTCAAGTAGAATTAGCAGTTTTCCAATATTATTTGAATCTTTGATATGCATATGCTACTAGTGTTTTCTTGTTTACGCATGCTCCCGATAGGTTAGATTTTCTTACATACACTATTGTTGTTTATAGAAGAGTCTCATAGAGTCTAATAAGGTCACAAGGACTATGCTCTATCTGTAATTATTATTATGCAGAGGATAATTAGACTTGGCAACTAATTTTTCCAACTTCCTTTGACATAGTTTCCCCCTAGAATTTTTCTATGAGGGTTTGGGGGTAGCACCCCCATGATGGGGTCAAGGAGTGGCAACCCTTGTGGGGGTTTGGGGAAGATCATTATTTTTCTATTGGATGACATACTTTAAAATGCATTGGGAGTTATTTTTCTATTGGATGACATATTCTATCCCTAATTTTGTAAGCAACATATGCCTTGTATAAATGGCTTAGGGTTATGGAATTAATCATTTACCATGATTTAGCATCTTCTTACAACGATATTGATTTGTAAGGGATTGGTGAACCACATTAAATATTTGTGCCTTTTGTTTGCTTATGTGTGCTTTATTCCTTTGTGATATTGGTTATATTTACATGTGTTTTTTTTTCTATCTCTCTAATCCTATCACTTATGAGATATCAAAAATCAGACTAGCTTTCATGTCTCATGTTCTCATTTTGTAATGTTGTATTTTGAATATTAATAGAAAAAAAATGTAACCATGTGGCTACTAGCCAGCCTCTATTGTTGTTCATCTACCCTATTATGCCATAATAGACCTTGTTATGTAATAATATGCAATATTAAGGGTTCTACACACAAAATGGGTCATATAATGTCATAATAGTTTCTATTATATCGTAATACACCTATTATACATAATAGACCCTATTATGTATAATAGGCCTACACCCTATTATGTATAATAGGCCCTATTATGCATAATAGACCATATTAAGTAATAGTATGAAAAATTGATGGTTATTATGTCAAAATGTGTCATGTCATGTCATAATAGACCATATTACATATATATTTCATGTAATAGAACCTTTATGTCATAATATATAATTGCAAAGTGTTCTTATGTCAAAATATTAGTTTACAATGTGTATGTGTGTGTGTGTGTGTGTGTGTGTGTGTGTGAGAGAGAGAGAGAGAGAGAGAGAGAGAGAGAGAGAGAGAGAGAGAGAGAGAGAGAGAGAGAGAGAGAGAGAGAGAGAGAGAGAGAGAGAGCTTGCTTCATATTACAGTGTCTTTCCCTTGCATCTTCATATAGTTTTTGTCTTTATCAGCTAACTACTTTTGTGGGGTCTTATTTTCTCTTCTGTTTATATTTCCCATAACTTTTGTTTACAAAATTCTCTTCTAAAATATGACAAAATAGAAAAAAAATATACTCCAAATGTACCCCTTCTAAAAAATATGAATTACATTCAATTTTTGAATTTATAAAATTTATTTATATGAGATCCGAAGTAGCTTACAAACACACGAATTTGGTTGACTCGAGTTTTGATCAAAAGTAGGAAAGTACTTTTGATTGAAAATACTTGGGTTAAAATGTTAATAGGGAAATCTCACAAAAGTACTTTCAATCAAAAGTAGGTACTTATGATCAAAAGCCGTTGATTATGCCTAATTTGCAAAGGCCAGTAACTTTTTGAAGATTTCATGGTTTTCAGGCTCAATTAGCTTATACTCAAATGGAACAACGAAGACAATCCAATTTGCATAACGCAACTACTCATAATGAGATTTATAATGATTATAGATTTGGTAAATTTTGAGATTACTATACACGTATTTTTGACGTCAATCAAATATAGTTTTACTACCGAAAATAAACCCTTTTATTTGACGTTCATGGAAAAAAATTGTAAAAGAGAATAAAAATTCTAAAAAAAAACCAAAATCTCCATATTGAAGTCTTCTTTATATTAGAAAAATAATTTTTGAAATCTAACAAATACACAAGTTACATGTTATGAAAAGAATATATGTCAAAATTAGGGTTAGATCAACTTTATATATTAATAAAATATAAAATACTAAGGATAAAGACATGAAATCAATTCCATGATCTCAATATGGATGTTAGAAAATTGAATTAGAAAGAATCACATTGATATCTATTTTTATTAAAAAAAGTTATTCTTTATGAAAATAATGTCACTCTCCAAAAATCTAGATAGGAAATTCTAACAAACTCTAATTTACTCCACCTGAAAATTTGTAATGGTTTAACGAAAATATGCATCTAAAAGTGGAAGTTCTTTTCAAAACATACCATTCAGTGTCCATTCATGTAAAAATGTATAACACACTATTGTGGGTTTAGCCTACTAGTACTTCAACCTTTAGCTTAAATAATATATTTTTTAACAAGATGATAGAATTCAACTATACTAATTAATTATAGGTTGTTGTTCCATCATGGTACCATTTTGAAGTACTAAGTCCATGAATGCTCAAATTGGCTAGAGTTTTTACTCATGTGATTCCTCTAGGGAAAACATGTTCTCTTACATTGTATGTTCTATACCATTAGTTTATGACATTATATAACTATTTTATTTTACTATAATTAGTTGCAATCTTCAAAATTAAGAATCAAAACACTATTGATAAACTAGCTTGATTTCACCTTTAACATCTTTGATAAGACTTTTAGGCTTTCTAGTTCTATTGTTTTATGATGTGTTGATGCTATGCAGAACCACTAAGGGGCTTTCTATGAATAAAGGGAATTCTTGTCTTGATGTTAATGTAGTAGGATCAGAAGAATTGCTAAATAGAGAACATTGATACAATTGAGATTGATGTGACTAAATATATGTGTGCTTTTTTTATAATTAAATGATTTGTGGATCTCTCTTGAAAATATTATAGAAATCTAAAAAAATTATATAGTATGCCTCTATCTTAATTGATCAAATATATCACCTAGTTAACTCCCATGATATTTTTTTAAAACTATGTGAAAGCAGGTTTTGAAGGATCCCTAAAACCCTTTATATTAAGATAAGAAAAGACTTCACAATAAGCCCCACTAGACAAAACAACACAATAGGATAGGCTGGAAGGACAACAAAATTGAACCAGAGGAACATCCATAGACCCAAAAACCTAGAAAACATCAACAAAACTAGTGAACACACCCAACGGGCAAACCCCAAGACAAAAATAGAGAAAATTATTAAGAACATCAACAACTTCAAGCTCTAACTTCTCCAAATCCTCTAAAACCTTATTTATGTCCTAAATCCCCTTCACAACTAATTGCTCCTTCTTGTGTGTATTCACCCTTGTCCTTTTATTGAGACTAGAGATAGCATCTCTAGGAGTATCTTTCTCACCCCCCACTTGAATAATGGCTTTACTAGTCTAGGGTTACTCCAACTTGCTAACAATGATCCTATAATGATTCCCAAAGGCCTTCTAAAATTTGTAGCTCTGGTCACTAATACTCCAAAGAGCAACCTCTAAACCAACATTTCAATTTTTTTAAAGAGGTAATCCTATCCTCTAGCTCCTTACATCTAGAATCACGCTTGTCCCTTTAATCTTATGTTTCCTATCTATAAATATTCTTATTTAATTAGTTTGTTTTCTATCTTGCATAAACAAATAATTTCATAAATGGTTAAAATGATTATTCAAAATATTACTTAATTGTATTTATGTTCTCTCTACCAAATTTTAAGAATAAGGACACCTAAGAACACTTGTTCTAGACTTCACATTGAGATCTATTTGAGGTTTTGCTTGGATATGAATAGAATTTGTTAGATAACTGGGGGTGAGGAGTGAATCAGTTATATCTAGTTATCCTACATGCCTTTAAAATAATTTAGTGCCAATTCAAACTTTATAAACTTTCACAACAATAACTTGGTAACCACATTCAACTTCTCAAATCAAACTTATATCAACTTTATGTATACAAGAAAACATAACCTATCGGGAGTGCGTGTAAACAAAAAAAATTAGTTGTACATGTATATCAAAGATTCAAAGTAAATCAAAATACAACTAATCATATACTTGAGTTTTACAACTTAATGCAACTGAAAAGAAAGGGTCCTCATGCAACCTCAGAGCAGCTCAACAATGTTAGGAATAAGGTGTCTCAACCTTGTATAATTCCTATTCTTATTATTTGTTTTGTAAAATGTATTTCTTGCAAATAATGTTGATGTGTCGACATCTTGAATTATGTGTAAGGAGATCATGACTAAAACAGTTATGACGGATTCCTATGACACGTAAGAGCTATGTTAGGAAGATTCAATGACAGGTGAAGACATGTGGCAACTAAGATATTTGAGTACTGTACACTCTACCCCAATAGTGGGGTTCAGGGCATCACTCCGAAATTTTTTTTGGGTTTCCTATTTTTTCGAAGAATGGTAAAACCCTAATACGGTTTACCTTTGGGAGTAGCCCTAAAGTGAAGCGCATGTTATAAGCATTTTTAGGGTTGCGAAGAGATGCAATGCAAAAAGGGTGTATTATTGGTACTGCGAGTAGCTACTGGAGTCTTCGGTTGTTGATGTTGAACTTGCATTGCAAGTGTATTGTAACCTCGTGTTGAAGATAATACATTGTGCAAGTTCTGAAGGGGTGGGGTTTTTTTACCAAAAGGTTTTTCCCCACTAGCAAATCCTTGTGTTATGTGTTCCTTTCTCTGTCTAATTTCTGTATGCATGGTTGGCTACAATATTGTTGTTTACATGATATTGAATCTGTAAGTGTAGAAGATTTTAATAGGATTTGCATCATACTTTCCTTATGAGATTAGTGTAGGAAGCTGTTTCCACACCTGAGTTTCCTTACAAACAAGGGCGCCCATAAGAGGCCTTGTTGGTGTGCTCAATAGCGAGGGATGTGGATGTGCTCTCCCAAACACAACTATTGAATCCCAAGATGATGAATGATATGCAATGATGAATATGAAACTATGCTAAGTGATCAAGAATGCTTCAAGAGATGGCTATGGGAGCAACCGTTCTTGAGAGCATTCAAGGATAATGAGGTGGATGTAAGAAATACTTCTAAGAGTGTAACTCTACCATGAAAATGCAAAACAATGCAAGAAGTAAACAAACTACCAAAGGGGTTAATACTAAAATCACTAAAAATCTCTAAGAATAAACTAGCATGATAATGATGCAAATGAGGGAGATGAGAAATGCTTGAGACAAGGGATCTATTTGTAGGCTTGGGACAGGCCTTGAGGGGGTGGCATCTATGTGGCATCCACATAGGTGCCACAAGGGAGATACATGGACTAACTAAGGGACAAACCATGCAAAGATCAACATAAGCCTTTTTTGTGATTAAGATGGCTCAAGGTGTGCTCACACATGTGTGAGCAACCTTGGAGAGAGGAAAGGGGGACAAGTGTGTAAGAGTGTAAGAGGCTTTTTGGATAAATTAATGAAAGGGAAGCTTTCTTGCATTTTGAGTTGCTCACACATGTGTGTGCAAGCACTTAGGGACTAAAAGGTGTTTATGAGGGTATTTAGGATAATTAAGTGGGATTAACTAGTGGATAGACTTAGAAGGATGAGAGTGATGCACGGTAGGCTAGGTTTTAGGCGAGATTAAGATTAACTTAAATAGAATTTAATTTAATAATAGGATTATATAATTTTAATAAAGTGGAGGGAATTAAATAAACTCGAATTCATTTAAAAAGGGATTTATGGAGCACTATGCATTAAATAAATTTAACACACTAGGGAGAAGTATTCAAATTAAATTTAAATACATTAGGGAAGTGAACCTATTTAATTAAATAAGTAGAAGAATATGAAAAATATAATTAATTAATAAAAAATCAATTATAATGTCAAGGGAAATATTAATAAATTAATATAGTGTTTAGGACAACTTTAAGTGTCTACAATTTACTTCAAATTGTTATCTCATTGTTCCTTACTTTATTAAGTATCAAAGTAATAACTTAGCTTATACCAAGTTGTAACATTAAACAAATAACATAAAAATAAACTTTGCAATACATAAGCATTCACACATTTGACATACATATTTAACATGGAAACCTTGTAAAGGGGAAAACCACCTAGGAACTGACAACCCAAAAGTTTCACTCTTCTAAAGTGAGCTCTGCTAGTAGTGAACCTTGTGAACTAGCATGCAAAGTTTTAGTATAACCTGGTCAAAGGATTTTAACCAAATATCATCTACACCTTATCACTCCTTGTCATTACTAAAGAGTGGCATGCTCTAAAGGACTTACAAATATCACTAATTGATGTTACCATATAGGATTTTAAAGACTTGTTAGGTCCACTCAGTTAAGAGATTTTGTCTGCTACAATGGTAAGAAAGCAACAATCAAATGATTTGTTCAGTTTAGCACCACCTTGCTTGTTTAGATCTTTGCTTCACTTGGTTTTTTCCTTCTAATCTTTTTCTAGATGATTCACACTCTTTCACTTTTTCTTTATACTTTCTCTGCTTGATCTTTTCACCTTTTTCCTACTCGGTTCACCTTATTTTTCTTCTTTCTATTCTTACACATCATCGACAATATCAGTAACCCAAAATAGTCTTGATCATCTCCTTAAATAGACAACTTTTGCCTTCCACATTTTCTTGCTTAATCACGGTTATAGATCTAAGATTCAATGGATTTAGTCACTCAAAAAATAGAACTTCCTTGAACTTTGTGAACATATTGATCTTGCTTAAATTTCCTTCATCAAATCTTCATTACATTTATCTCATCATAGATCTCATAACTAGCTTTGACTTTATCCTTTGATCTTCTCAAACATTCTTAATTTTCATCAAAAGTCAACCTCATATTAATCTTTTCTTTTATTCTTCACTCGATGAACATTGCAACTTTACTTGGGCAATACATCACTCGGTTAAAACTAAATATACTTAGTTAACACTAGACTTTAACTTTTCTTTGCCAGGTACTTGACGACAACTGTAGTCACTCAGTTAATATTGTGTTTCTTCTTTCACCTAGTTGTTCAATGTAACTTGTGTATCTCAATGAATACATGCACTTCATCACTTAGTCACATGATTGTAAAAAAATCAAACCAATATTATACTATCATAGTCCAATTCACTTGAGTACCCATTGAATACCAATACTTATCAACTCTGCCATCATCACAATTTCTTCAAATTCTCTTCATCAATCAAACAATCTAGTACTCTACTAAATTAGCACAATGTCTAACCAACTAAAGCTTGACATTATTGATAACACAACAACTAATATGATTCTTTTACATACAATAACAATATTATTAGTTGGGGCTAAGAAAAAATTCCATTTTTATTTTATATTTTCAAATTAGAAATTAAAAATATATATAACTTAAGATGATGTCTCTATACAAGTGCTATCTACATAACTTAAAACTTTTGGTATGCAAGTAGACATGATTCATACTGTTAGTAAATCATATTGATAAGTGAGCTATTTTGAAGTTCCTCTTGCTAAATGACTAGTTTTATCGAAGGACAATTCATTTGAAAACCTAGTCAAAGAACTAAGAAGATTTAACAATGAATTATTATTGTTTAAAATAGTAAATCTAACGTAATGTAATGATAGATTTAATACTAAGATAAATTGATACATTAAACAAAAAAAAAAAAATGAAACAAGGGTTGCGTGAGCAGCTCAAGTCCTTGCCTACAATGAGGGAGCAGAGAGGAAGTGTAGAGGAGGATATTAAAAATTGACTTTGACAATCGAAACATATATATGACCATGGCAAATAGAAATTGCGGTACATTTTTATAACCAAAAACTGAAAACTGTTGTGAATAAAAAATCAAAGTAAATCAAGTATATCAACTTAAAACAATAAAATGTTGTGTAAAAGTTCAAGAAGCAGCTATCTAATGTCCCCCTGTATAAGATACACATTTAAGTTTTTTGTTCAGACATAATTAGAATTTCCATTAAACAAACAGAAAATATTTTCTAAAGTACATGTGGTATAAGATTGCTTTGAATTTAAAAGAATAGCATAACAAATTTAGAAACAATCTTAATAGCTTTTAATAGACGCAGACATTCAATTATGCGAGATTATTGTTTTGCTTAGAATCTTGTTAATGTAGAGTTGTTTTATTACAGTGCCTTACAAAGTCCAATAAAATAATTCATTCATAAAAGCTTATGGATTAACAAATTGAAGAAAATAACTCTTACTTGGGAGCTTGAAGGCTTTATTATTTACATGACAAAATTTAAATGAATAGTTTGCATGAGTTTTCCATAGACCATGGATTATAACATTAGGCTTTGTGAGAGCTCCTAGAAGACACCAACATTCAATTATGAAACATTTTTGTTTTGCTCATAATCTTGTCAATCTATAGTTGCTTCATTATAGTGTCTTCTAATGTTGTTACAATTTTTTCCATCCATAAAATCCTATGGATTGAATAATTGAAGAAAATAACACTTACAAAGGATCTTGGATCTTTGATTTTTGCACGACTTTTGCAATGAATAGGTGCATGCATTGTTAATCGAGGTAAGATCCTTCCAGTTAGCCATTGCATTCCATGAGCTAGATGTAGAATGTTTCCCACACTACGTTACATGTATGTGAAATGTGGAAGCATATACAAGATGCCTAAAATATTTAATAAATACCACCTACTATTTTTCATCAAATTTGTTAATTGAAAAAGGGGGAAAACCACTAAAAAAAAAAGGAGCTCTGCACAATTTGCAAAAAACCATAACTAACAAAAAAACAAGGTTAATGACATATTTACCACTAGAGAATAAAATGGCATTGAATCCTAAATAATCCCACAAAAATATGTTAAAAAAAAAAAAAATCTAAAATAATTTTTACTTTCTGAGAGAGTGGTAAATAAGCACATGTCAATCTTACCAAATATGAATTAAAAAGGTTTAAGAAGTAAAAATTGAAAGAAAAGTCCATGTATAGAGTAATGGAACAAATAGAGCCATAGAAAATTTAAAGAAAATATCTCTGCAACATCACAAAACAACATGGAATTCTCCAAGTACCATCAATAAATGTGTAACTATTAGTCACACTTGGAATTTAAGAAAAATGACCTTTAAGGATAAATATCAAGTGTTTAGATGGTAAAGAAATATATATTAGAGAACAAAGAGAATCAGTTGAAAAGGGCATTTTCCTATGTATACTTGAGGATTTACAACCATCCAAATTTGGGCAGTCAAAGTGAAGCATTATAGAGTAAATTAAGAAAATCAATTATCATATGTCTTTCAACAAATACAATACAAACAGATTATGAGCAATCTATTTCCATATCCATCTCCACTCAAATTATTCCACTTCTCTTACAACTTCATACATGACCTAAGACAACCTCCCTAAGATTTAAACTCATATCCTAACCTAAAATTGATTCTTCGTATTCCCCATGTCAACGTTTATGGATTGTCTTTAAAAAAAAAAAAAAAAATATTGGTGGCACTTCCATGAGAATAGATTGTGGCCTTGAAATAGATTTTTTGTTTGTACAATATAATAACTCACTTGTAAACTGGTTTGGAACTTTGTTTGCATAAAGTAGAATGAATCCCTTATCAGTCGTAAAGCTTTAACCTAATTTGAATCAAGAAACTAAATCAGATCTGTGTAATTGCAACCAATGATAAACTAAAATGGAACATTTTAAGAATGACACGACATACATAACATGAAATCATGTAGTGGACACTTCTGTTTCAAAATACAACATGTCTCTGAAGGCAATGTGTAAAAGCCACGTTTAGTAATCTGCATAGGGAACTTGGCTACCATGCATCATTCTCTTGTGACAGTTGGCAATAACTCTTCTGTTCATATTTTATGTGAAATTTCTGATGTAAAAAATGGAAAAGACTGTCGAGAATAAAGTCGTCTACCAAAGGAAAATTAAAAATATTCAACTTAGAATTTATGTTAAATGAGTCAAGAGCCTACAACACAATGGTAACTTGTGAGCCTCTCATGTGGGAGGTCTTGGGTTCGAATTTGCTTAATACATAAAAATAATTAATTACAACAAATAACAATAATTAATCTAGACTTCAACCGTTTACCGGTTTAAAATGAGGAATTCTATAAGAATGTTTAAATGTATTCACAATTTTCGAAGCCTTTAATCTCCTATCTTTAAAAGGCAAGAACTAATAAGATAAAAGTGTAAAAATACAAAGTATTAACTTAATATTATTGAAGTTTTATACAAATAATATCATTTAATATTAAAATCTTTATCATTTGATGAGAATCATTCATATTCCAATAGTCTTTTGATTGATCAAATTGTAAGTGATGCCTATATCTCATAATGTTTTTTCCTCAAACTATGCAAACAAATCTACAATTGGATAATTAAGGTTCTATATTTTCTAAAAATGTCTAAAGTTTTTAGACAATTAATCATGCCCCAACATCTTTTGGCAATGAGTTTGTTTGGTGAATTCAAGTAGTGTTTAGAGTCCAAGGACCAAATTTAATGGCAATGCCCTAATAATGAGTCAAACCATAATCATAATGAGAATATCGGTGAAGTTTGAATCTTACTAGGAAAGGTGCCCTTGTGCTTAATGCTCCTCCTAACCAATTAAATAACTCGTTCAAAGAAATAGTTATAATAAACATCAAAAAGAGGAGGGACCAATGATAAAAACAAATAAATAAATAAATGAGCATCCTGCTAAAGGGAGAGATAAGTCATAGAACAAATAGAAGTTAGGGAATATGATTATAAACCTATGGAATATGACCATTGAGGGATAAAATAGTGAGAGAATATAGATTTTTATTCAAACAAACAAAAATGGGATTTTCAATGATAAACAAAGGACCAACATTGGATTTTATATTGTTTTAAAAGGAAATAATATAAAATAAGCATTTCCAAGGTCCATGGTTCTTTGGGTTGACTCAATGTCATAATGGGGTTCTATGGCTCTATGTTGATTCTAATAGTGGAGTGGGAAAATGTGTTTTTAGGGTAAATGATTAGGTAGAGAGAGACAACCGTTGAACTAGGACCATAAACATGTTCACATGGTACACCACAAGGTCCTTTACCCTACAATTAATGATACCCTAATTATATTCATCAAAGGTAAAATGTGATCCTCCATTAAAGGCCTAGGGGAACATAAGGGATTATTTAGGCAGAATACTAAATGACTTAGTTAAGACAATGGTGGGACCCACGGGGAGAAACGTTAGTAGATCTCTATGACCCAATGATTCATGTCTGAAACCGCTGACGTCATCACCGCCCACCGCCAACTTATGCACAGTCCTGAACCTGCAGAAGCTGACGTGGACATGGCATTACACGTGTGCAGCGCGTGGGGCCCGCCGCTCCTCGGGTCTAGATCTGTACCGCACCGCTGTGGAGTTCAGAAAGGGGAGCGGGGTTAGTTTGGCGGAGATTTAGTCACAGCCAAAGTTGGAGGTGGTGTGGTGGTTTTTAGTGGTTTTAGTTTGGCGGAGGATTTAGTCACAGCTAAAGTTGGAGGTGGTATGGTTATTTTTAGTGGGTGTGTTTTTAACCATGGTAGGTGGGGGTTTCATAAGTTTTTACACATGTTGTTGATGTATACTTTGGTGGTGTAGTGAGTTCGATTCACGTGGAGATCCAGCTTGGTCTTTTTTGGGATTTGTGAATGGGGATTGCAATTTGCAACGGTGTAGTTGGGAGACCAGGAGTTTGAGTGACATTGTGTTGATTTGATTTTGATTCCTTTCCAAGGCATTCATCCATTCATTTTGCACAAGTACTTATGACAGACAGATCTGATCTCTAAGTGCGTTTTTTATAAGGAAACAAAGAGTTTTTTCGGGGGTATTTGGGGATTTGGTTTCTTATGTTTTGCTTATATGGGCAACAATGGTGGATGAACGAACGACTGAATGAATGAAGTGGGATTGATTGGTTTGCAGAGTAATCTACAGGAGTAATAGAAGTGTGAGGCAGGCTTTTGATTGGTTTGTTTATAAGGAAACAAAAGATTTTTTTGGGGGCTATCTGGGGATTTGGTTTCTTATGTTTTGCTTACATGGGCAACAATGGCGGATGAATGAATGAATGAAGCGAGATTGAGTGGTTTGTAGTAAGGCAGGATTTGGATGTGGGAGACTGAAAAGCATGAATGCTCAGGCCCATGTGGCAGGGCTGAGGAGGTTATCTGCGAGGGCTAACAACAAGGTTCACCACCACCAGGGGCCTCTTCAGAAGGGGCTTGATTCATTCTCTTTGTTTGGGAAGAGAGTGATTGATCATCTGAGGAAGAAGGGGAGGGTACCCATTGACAAGGGGTTGTCTGATGAGGAGTTTGTGAGAATTGAGGCCACTTTTGCCTTCACTTTTCCTCCTGATTTGAGGGCAATCTTGCAAGAAGGGGTGCCTATAGGGGTAGGGTTTCCTGATTGGAGGGCAGGGGGGTCTCAGGGGGGTCTCAGCATGAGGCTCAATCTGCCCATTGCAGGGTTATCATATGAGGTGGCCAAGGGAAGCTTCTGGTGCAAGCAATGGGGGCAGAGGCCCCTTGATATGGAGTCTGCCCTTGCACTTGCTAGGACCAATCTCAAAAAGGTACCTCTTCTTGTGCCCATCTATGGCCACTGCTATGTCCCTTCTTCTCCTAATCTTGCTGGTAATCCAGTGTTTTTTGTCTATAAGAATGAGGTCTTGTGTTGTGGGCTTGATCTTGGTGACTTCTTTGAGAGGGAGGAGTTTGGGCTTCAGGATCCCTTGGATTTCACAAATAGTTTTCATGATCGTAGTCTAGTGTGCCTCAGGAGGGATAGGTCTTTGAGGTCAATGATGGGGCATTGTAGGAAGAGCATGGGCAAGGATGAATTTGAACTTGATGAAGATAAGGTGTGCAAGAACATAGAGGCATGGGGGAGGAACCTTGATTCCCTTGCAAAGTGCTCAGATTTTGTGAACAAGAAGAGTTTCATGGAGTGGCCAAGGAGGAGTGTTTCTGTCTCTGATAGGATCAATTCCCCCAGATTTATCCAAGAGAGGATCATCTCAGACAAGATCCTTGCTAATTTGGCAGCCTCCCCTGCCCCATGGTGTTCTTCCAAGGCTCCAAGGTGGATAGAGTTTTGGAGTGATTTGGCTGAAACTAGGTCATCAAATTCTTCCTTCTCTTGCATCACATCTCCTTCTCCTGAAAGTCTCTTTTCTTCCCCCAAAGTGGACATTGATGTAGCTGAAGATAAATGTGGTGATGATGGGTGTATAAACATTGCTGAGATATGTATGCCTAGATGGGTAATGGAGTACTTGGAGGAGCTTGCAAATCTTCTGAGAAATGGGGGTTGGAAGGAGAGGGACATCAATGACATGCTACTTCAGGTTTCTACCCCACCAAATTTGGCGGACTCTGAAGAAGATGTTTACTTGGATAGCCAGACTATAATAGAGGGGTTGTTGCTTAAGGCAGATTTAATGTCAAATTCACTGAGAAAAGCAGGGTGGAGCTCAAAGGATGTGGCAGAGATTTTCAACATTGAGTACAATCCCATTAAAAAGCCCACCAAGAAAATATCTCCAGAGTTGGCTGAAAGAATAGGGAAGCTTGCTGAATTTGTGGCCAGAGCATGAATGACTTTGTCATGGTAAATTTCTTGTCATGAACCATTCATTGTCTCTGCCTGCTTACACATTTCCAAGCTAATTTTTCTGTTGGTGTATTGAGAAATTGTATAAAATACCATGATTTAATCTACATTTTCAGGCTAATTCTTCATTGTGTTGGGTACTGAGGAACTGTATAAAATGCCATGATATTTGATTTGTGATCCCCCTTATTGTGTAATATTATACTGAACAAGTATTGTATATCGCAATGCATCTCTTTCTTTGCTATAATGTTCTATTTGTTCCTCGTTTGTTTAAATTCTTGAGGGCTCCATGTAAACCAGAAACAACAAAATAGAAGGAAATTGCTTTTATGTCACTTTCGGTTGTCTAATTGCGCACATATTCTTTAATTTGATGACTTCTTCTTCATCTTCTTGTTGATTTCTGATGTTGATCTTACCACAATATCATGATAATGACATCAAATCACATGATCTTCTGGATTGAACTCGCTGGGTTTTCACTATTATGAGACAAAGGTAGGATGTTTCTGGAAAAACTGTGCAATTTTTATTTATTAATCAGCTTTACGGATTGAACTGGGATAAACAATTGATTAAAACTGGGATAAACAATTGTTTTTAATCAAAGAGATCCCATAAAAAAACATTTCATTCTATCTCCTTTCAAATCACACTCTGTAAAAACTGAAAAGTAAAGATTTTTAAAGAATTATATGTATTTTATATTTGATCAAATCACTCTGTAAAAGAATGGGTCCAAATAAAATGGAGGGAGGCAGTGATTTGAAATGGAAGAACACTTGTTCAGATTTTTTTTTTTGTTTGTTTTTGAGGCGTGGCTGTACAATCCACAGAATAAAAGTTAAATAGAAGGAAAAATGGGCAACGGGAACTTATTTTGGCATCTTGTTGAAATTGATGTGTTCTTATCTTTTCTCTCTTTGTTTAATCATGTTTAATTAAGAATCTAATTGTGTCCAATAAACAATAGGCAAGCGTGCACTTTCCATGAAAGCAAACATGACAGCCAATATGAAAGCTAATAGAATAAATTGGATACGCGTACAATGGACAAAAATAGGGTTGTCTGATATTTGTGTTTGGAAGGATGGTACTTGTAACTCCTGAACTTTCTAAGCTTAGAGAGCTTTATGGGTTACTGAAAGTTGAGTTCCAAAATGGGATCCATCCACCATGCTGGGGCCAAATATTAGATTTTCCTTTTTCATAGATATTAGATTTTCCTTTTTCATAGGTATGCTTGTACCACGAGTCTATATATTTATGGGTTGTTTGATATGGAGTTAGAAGTGAGGGGTTGAAGGGTATCTATTGGATTGAGTGTTATCTATCATATTAACGATCGTTAAGTACACATTTTGAGAGTTAAGGGTTGAAGGGCATCTATTGGGATTGAGGGGTATCCATTATGTTAAAATCATTAAGAACGTGATTTCGAGAGTAAAGTGTTGAATGATATCTATTGAATTGAGTGGTATCCATTCTGCTAAAATCATTAGGAAGATGTTTCAAGAGTAAATAGTTGGGATGGTATCTATTGTTTTGCAGTTGCACCAAAAGATTGATTTATTAATATCCAATACAACTACTAGATTTATAGAAGACATAAGAGGTTATTAAACCATGTCATGAATCTCCGCTCGGGACTTTGGCACACTACCAACAATTCCTCACCTAGCATTACTCGTTGTGTTTGCCTGGATTCAAACTTGCAACCAAGCTTTGATAATACTTGTTACGAGTGTGATTATTGTTACACCAAAAGATCAACCTATTAATGTCTAATACAACCACTAGACTTGTAGAAGACACATGAGGTTGTTAAATCATGGCACAAATTCCTATGAGGGACACTGACACACTTCCAACATCTATTGGATTGAGGGGTATCCATTTTGCTAAAATATGTATGAACATGATTTCAAAAGTAGGGTTGAAGGGTATTATAATATTGAGGGGCATCCATTATGTAGAAGTCAATAGGAAGACAATTTCCACTTTTACACTTATATTGTATTTCCAAGGGTTTGCTACAAGCTAGGGTCATCGTTGCACCAAAAGATTGATCTGTCAGTGCCTAGACTTATAACACAAGAAGCAGTTAAGTCATGACACAAATCATAAAGGGGAATGTTGGTGGTTAGTAGGAACAAATCTGTTTGGCTGCTATGACTAAGGAACATTCCATTACCCTTGAAAAATAAGTGTAGTAAATTTTACAATATTTTTGAGATCATATTTAATTATTTATCATCATGTGTATGTTGATGAATAGTGTCTTCATTACCATTTAAAAAATAGTGCTAAACATTCTTTAAAAAAAAAGTGAGTGAAAAAAGTCATGGAATGCGCACATGCTTCCATCAATAGATAGGGGATTACTACTTGTTTCTCTACCCTCTCCCCTTTGTGATCACTTGAAGAATGATCATCTTCTCAATTTCTTCTTATATTGTTTCTTTAGTGGACAACCCTTCTATTTGGATCATTATTAGCGGAGGTATTATTTTGAACAAAATCATATAAAATATCAATTTTTTAGTTAGGTGGCTACAACACATGTAAAAGAATGAAGATTTTAAAAAAATACATATATTTTTTCAATAAAAATACATGTATTTTTTCAATAATTACTTAATATAATTATTTTATAAATTAAACAAATAGATTTAAAAGAATTGATATCAAATTTCCAAACTAAATCTCTTCATACATAGTCATATATAAAATTAAAAAATTATAATTTATAATAATAAAATGCATATATGACATGGCTTTATGTTGGTATATTTAATTTCAAGGATGAATTATAGTCAAACATTTTATATGTAAAGACCTTTATCTTTTATAAAGCATAACATTAATACTTGAGACCTTAAGAACAACATGATCTTATCTTTACTTTCAACATCATAATTTGTAGTCATTCATCTTAAGATGAACAACATGATCTTATCTTTGCTTTCAACATCATAATTTGTAGTCATTCATCTTAAGATCTAAGTGGGTTACCATTGTATGATAGCCTTCCAGATTTATCCAAGATACTAAACTTCATTCCATTGTTTATATTTATTTATAAGATAGATATCACTCTTTATAAAAAGGCATAAATGTTCGAAACTTTAGAAATGCATGAAGAAAAGAATGATTACGGTAAAGATAAGATGTGATGTTTTAAATTATTGTATGCTAAATGATTAATGTTATTTTTATTGATATATTAAGTAACTTATTATATTATTAGGGAAGATTGATTTGTTTTAAAAGATTTTTAAGTTTTTAAAGTTTTATTTATTTGTTTTTAGTTTAGGTCTTGCTTTTTGTATTAAGGGGAATGAATTTTAGTTTTTAATTTTCGTTATGTTATACATTCAAGTTATTTTGGATTTTTTTTTATAGATAGAGATATGTAATTAAATTATTAAAAAATGTTTCTTCTCTGAATAAGACAAGTCTAGATAATTTTTAAATGATCACAAATAACTAAGTGATTGAACTTTATTTTTTGGGTGTTTAGACATAGATTTTTCATCTTTAGAGGATTTGTTTCCTAAATGAGGTTCACAACCTATAAGGTCAAAGTGCTTCATCCCTAGTGACATTAGAGGAGACACAAATTTTAGCAAGGACAAATTTTTTTGTTGTTGCTGGTATAGTAGCAAAACAATAATAATTTTAGTCCCAACATGGATAGAAATGTTTCTCATTCTCTTTGACAAAGTTCCTTCCTCTAATAATATGTGTCAACACCTCTATTTAAATGTTTGAATTTAAGGAGATAGCAAAACAATAATAATTTTAGTCGTAACAAGGATAGAAATGTTTCTCATTCTCTTTGACAAAGTTCCTTCCTCTAATAATATGTGTCAACACCTCTATTCAAATGTTTGAATTTAGGGAGATAGCAAAACAATAATAGTTTTAGTCGTAACAAGGATATAAATGTTTCTCATTCTCTTTGACAAAGTTCCTTCCTCTAATAATATGTGTCAACACCTATATTCAAATGTTTGAATTTAGGGAGAATGCTTTGGAGTAAAGAAAAACATATGAAGCATATTCTAATCTTTAAGAGAGTTTTGGTATAGTTTGATTGATTTACATAGTTGTGAAAAATGACATCACCATTTTTCCTTGTGCTAGAGTAATTTAGCTATTTGTGATTCCACAAGGACCAAAGTTCTCTAATTTAAGTGGGTCCTTAATTTGTGGACAAAGCTTTCATTTGAATGAAACCCTTGTTTCCATTTTTTAATGTTCATTTTATTTTCTTAGTTTTATTTGGGTAAATTGCCCACATTTTATCTTTACATTTGGAACATTAATGTTGAATTTGTAGGTTATTATTTATATTTATTTTTTATTTTCTTGTAGATACATGACATTTATATTATTAAATATTTGTGCTCCATAAAAAGGAGCATGAGATTTTGAGTTAACAATTTTATCACATATTGTTGCCTTGAGAAGTATGTTATTAATTTTTAAAAGATGTTATTTTAGTGGTCTAACATGGAAAACCTTTTTTTAAGAATGTTATGACAACCTCTCTTACAATTGTAGAGGTTAAAATTAGGGGAGATCATTTTGGATGATAGGATCATGTCAATTGATTATTCAAACAAAAAATTATAACAAGCTGTGAGTTATATATTACTCTTAGGTATTCACATGTGTGAGAGATGTGATAATATTCATCTTCATTATTTAGAGCTATCATTGACACCTAGTTTTAACCCATGGTTTTAACACTTTGTATATAATGCCATTTGTGGTATTCTATTTGCTTATACAATGAGTAGTAGAATGATATTTTGTATGAATTTTTCAGAAGGTTTTTAAGTGTTGTTAGATTGGTAATAATATTGGAGGAAGATGAATGAGTTGTTGCTTCTTTGTAGATAATACATACTTATCCTCTTTTTCATATATTTTTAAAATTTTCAAAAGTAGCTTTCTCTATGCAAATATATGTATTATGTTTTTTAGGCTTACAAGATCATTTAATTTTTTAACATATTGTAGTGTTTTCCTTTATTTCTAATAACTTGTAATATCTTTGTTAGTGTAACAATTTGTCTAAGGCAAAGAATAAAATGCCAAGATCTAGAAGTTCAATTGGTAGCACAAGAGAGATGTGCCAAATGATATAATGAATTGATTAAGTCAATAGTGATAAAGAGTACAATGTTCAATAGCCTAATGATTTACAATGTAGATGTGCCTTAATATATAGGCAATGCATGATAACTAAGAGTGATGCAAGTGATAACCTATCAACTAAACATGGTGTTATCACATGTCCACCAAAGATGGATCATCCTCCATTCTACAATAGATGTGCAGCAATGAGAAGATGATAATGTGATAGGAGAAACAGGTTGATCTCACACCCAAAGATGTATGAGATGATAACTCATTGTCAAGTGGATTTCACCAACACCATGTGCCAAAAAGAAATGCAAAATCCTATGCGTCTATGTGGCAAGTAATATGCAAATGCATTATCCTATGTAAATTGTAATTAGTGAATATTTAATTACACCAATAGTTAGGAACTTGATTGAGGAATTCACTAGTGTCTCGAATTTGTTCTATATTTTAAGTTATTTCTCCTTTACTTACATTCTTTTATACATGAATACATATTTTCTTGAAGAGGTTGCTTTGAGATTAGTAATAAGTTCTAGAAGCAATATGTGGAGTTTGGAATTCACTTAAATTTCATTTGTGCTATACTATTAGCCATTTGATTACTCTTTTTTTGTTTGAAATCCCCTTCTACAAAATAAAATTCCAATTGTTTAAGGTGGTTTACTTAGTGGAATGGGTAGAATTGTGGCAATAATTGATCTCTACTAGCAATCTTCACAAAAAATCCTTGATAAAAAATATCCATAATGGTTCATACTTCAAAAGGATGCTCCAATTTATTAGATCTTGAGAAGATTTGATAGATTCCTTAATACCTCCAAGACAAATTTTTTAATCTTAAGTATGTGGTATCTCAACTAAATGGATCACAATAAAAAAAAAAAATCCTAAGAAACAAGAGAATTAATAAACTTTTGATTCCTTGGTTCTTTGTTAGAAAGGGCTTTTGAGTGTATGTAGACTATTTCTAGACCAAATATTGCTAGATTGAAGCTAAGAAGGCCCAATTAAGGTTTTGTATGCTATTGTTTGGGTTGGTTGTTGTTGATTTGATTTCTTGTGCTTGCAGATGAACTTTTTGAATATCTTATATTGGTTATAGTTATTTCTATAATGAATTGATCTATTTTTATTTGTAGGTAATTTATAGGGAGACGATCTCACTATAGTGACTCACAAAAAAAAAATCTATTTTACTGTGAATCGTCATCCCAAGTCTCTTTATGGACTTAAACAATATATATGTGAAAAGGGTTGTTACAATCAATAGGTTGATATAGCTAGCTAAACAAAAGCCAAAAAAGTTATAATCAAACTCAAATACCAACTACAAAGAATAGCTAATAAACCATTGTACACTGCAGTTCAACACCTCAATAAATATGGAAAGATATGTTAGAAATAGAACATGTTGAGAGGGGTAGGGGTGAATTAGTATTCCAACACTTTTTGCCCAAATATGGATATAAAAAATAAACCTTAAACAAGCATAAATAATTCATCTAAATAGTAACAATAAGCACCCCACAAAGAAACTCATAACACCATATTTTGTTAACTAGGGAAACCCTGGTCAAGGGAAAACTCCAGTGGGGATGGTACCCACTAAATGATCCACTTATCAAAAGTATCTTGTGCATGGTTTTCACCCTATCAAGAGTGTATTATAATCATATAGTGTATTTTTCATTGTTAGAGGACTAGGCCTTGTTAGAGGCCTCAAATCTATTAGGATTTGTACTACAAAATAGGTGAGCTTAGGGCTCTTACAACACTATACAACTTTATAAGTAGTATACATTATTACGAAAACTATAACTATGTTGATATCCTAAATATTTGATTAATCATTTGTTGTCCCTTTTATCTGCTCATGCATATAAACCTATGTTCCACTTCGATCATCAAAATAGCATCTAATAAACAAAAACAATATTGCACATATCAATTATATTATATCGTAAGCATTGGCATCTTCGCTTAACCATAACATTTTCCTTAACTTCTATGTTCAGTCAACTATACATCTTACCAAGACGTTATCAAACTTAACATTAATTTTTCTAGCCAAGGGTTAACATCTAGGATGTTGTCTCTACATTTCTAAGTCCTTGATTCAACAAGTTAAATCAACTCCTTAGCCAAAATGACTTTGTTATTCCATGTACTATATTCTTGCAAAAACAGTCTATCAACTGATTTTCCTTCTAAAACATGTGCCAAATATCAAACTAATTTAAGTGGCCTTAGGAATGTCATCTAGGCTCTCCATACTACCATATCCAAAATTTGTAGCTCTATACTTGCTTCTAGTCAAGCTTGCTGAAACTAATTATCTGCTTGTTCATAGTTTTCCCGAGTTAGACAATTTTCTTCAATAAGATATACCAAATTGTATACATAGATTAAGTGGTATTACCCTTGTCTTATTATCATGAATAGTGATGTTATTGCTATGGGGGAGTATCCTAGCATTGTTGGACATATGATTTAGTGGTTATGTGTTTCATTCATGATAGAATTTATCATTGATGTCAACATACTAGTTATTTTGTGAAGACTAGTAAAGCAACAAACAAAGAATGACTTTGTGTAGTTTGAGGATTGAAGATTAGCTTATGCACACGTAAGATTATGTTCTAGAGTATGTCTAGATGATACAGTTAAAAGTGCATGCATAAATATAAAGACTGGACAGGGTTATAAAGGATTTAGTAAAGGCAACTTTCAAACATTATTTTTGGAAAGTGAGTACTGATGTTTGGATTTTGTCTGGTAATAGAGATGGAATCTAGTTGAATAAACTTAGACAAAGGTTGAGGACATGTTGATGAAGCTTTGGTTAATCACGCATATTTAGATGATTGATGAGTGGAAAGTTATGAAGATAGTAAACTAACATATTGCTTGTAATTGTGAAAATGATGTAATATTGTAATTTAACATGTATTATAATGTCTTAAGTTGGTCCTATATTATTAATGTAAATTGGGAAAGCCTCATGGCTGACTCAATAATTTATTCTAGGACTTGATATGAAGACAATATGTTTTCCTTGGTTGTAATTATTATTGAGATCATTTTATGTGATATTGTATCTTGTGTGAGCTTACATGTGAACATCTTTTGGATCAAAGAAGGTGCAATTGAGGCACAAAGAGATTATAAGAAACTATATTTAGCAAGATAAGTTGTTGTTGGAAAGTTTTTGATGTACACTTTTATTATTTAGTGAGGATAGTACTAAAGCTATTTGGACAGTGGATCCATCTATCTTTGTTTCTACTCCTGACACAGTTGGAATTTCCTATCATAAATTCGAAGTATCATAATAGGGACTCATATGTACTAATTGTATTTCATTGACTCCTAACAAGGTCCATCCTTTCACAAGGAACATTTATATTAGTACATCATCTTGTGGGTACCATGCCCACCAAGGTTTTTGTTACAATATATAGTCCACCAATATAAGTTGGGGGGTGGGGGGTGAATCAATTATATAACTATTGTCACAATTATCAACCTTAATAAAACTTAACCAAGTGAACAATTTAATTAAAAACCATAACAAGATACTCATACACAATAACACCGGATATGTTAACTAAGGAAACTCTTGATTAGAGGGAAAACCCCATTGGGGATGATACCCACAAGATGATGCACTAATATAAATATTCCTTGTTAGAGAATGAACCCTATTAGGAGTCTATAACAACATTCAATACATATCAGTACTTGTTAGGAGATTCCAACCCTATTAGGAGTTGTAGAAGGAAGATGGACCCCCTTTCCAAATAGCTTCAGGGGCAAGACCAATGAATGCACTGTCCAAATGATCTTTGTATTATTCCTTGCAGAATAATAGAATTGTATTGTACTTCTCCTTCCTCTTTTTCTATCTTGTCAATTGGACCTCTATTCATTCTGAACTTGTTACCAGATCAAAAACTTTGCATCCAATAATCCCTTGGATCACTTACTCTCATTCACCAAACACTCTAATCATTTTCGCACTTTCTTGATTACTTCGCATTCAATACTTCATCATACACACTTACAAACAAGGAAAACATCTTTTCTTTATACCATATCTTCAAAATAATTCCTTGAGTTATCCTTGAGACTTTTCCAATTGATTGTAATAGGATAATTAATTATTTTATAATGACAATAGCACTGTTGGCTCACAATCTATACAACTTCTCACATGTATGACACTAGGACTTGTGCACTCATTGATGTCACCATCATACCATCTTTTATCATTGACTAACTGCACATCTCCAAATTATATAAGTGTTAAAAGATATAATGCAATCACCAGAAGCCGCTTCTCAGGTACTTTGTCTCTATACTTCTCACCGTAAATCAAACATATCATCCACATGTCTTTGACTTACTTTACACATATTTAAACTTATCATCAAGACATAGCGTGGAACATGTCCTTACCCACACATCACCGCATCATCAAACCTTTGTCCATACGACCTTGATCTCCATCTGTTACTCTACTAGTCTTCATAGACTTACTATTATGTTGACATCAATGACAAACACAATCATGAATGCAACATGTCAATACTACCACATGCTCACCAATGCTTAGGATAGTCCCCAAAAGGAATACCATTAGTAATCATGCTAAAAATATCACCATTTGGCATTGATGGTAACATAGATGAAAAAACATCTAGGTTCCGAGAATTATTAAACAATACTCTATTACTGTTGTTGTTCACATCTTTTAAAATCCACTTCATCAATCAAATTTGAAATCCTCTAGAACACTTCTCTATTCTACATCTTCTAGATCAACATCGTGAGTTGTTTAGTAAGAAACTTCTTAGCTTCTCCCCCATATCAAAACTCTTTATGTTGCATATTTTCCCATAGAGATATTCCTTCTCTTTTACATGAATCTTTCTAAATCGCCCTAATAAATATCTCTCCACCATACATACTTAGGAGATGTTTTTCATGCATTATCTCTCCCATTTACATCAATGAAAAAGGCTTAATTATGTCAATTTACTGCTGCAATTCTTCAACTAGCTCAAGTGTCCAAAGTCACTGTTCAATACCAAATACCAAGAGTTCTCAATGACTTTGCTCATCATAGATTCTCCCCCATACAGGAAGCATCAACATTTAGTCTAGTCTAACAATAGTTCTCTATACCACTAGATTGATGCAGTCTCTACACCATCTACTTTGAAGTAGGTAGGGGCATAACCTCAAGCATACCTTTCAAGTACTCAAATGTATCTTTCGATAAGGGATTTGTAAAGATATCTACAATTCGATCTTTAGTACTCACATATTCCAATCTAATGTCCTTTTTTGCTACCTTTTCTCTCAAAACATGATACTCAATAGATATACGCTTAGTCTTAGAATGCAATACAAGATTCTTAGACATACTATTGTACTTGTGTTATCACAGTATATGATAACAGGTTCTAAAAATTCTATCCTAACATCTTTCAACATCTGCTTCATCCACAACACGTGATTACAATTATTTTTTGTTGCTACATACTCTGCCTCAACTGTACTCTAAGAAATACAATCTTTTTTCTTGCTCAACCAAGAAACCAATCTTCCTCCAAGACAGAATGCTCCACTTCTGGTGCTCTTTCTATCATCCATACTACCTACCCAATCTGCATCAATATAAGAACATAGAGTGAAATCACTTGATCTATCATACCATATTCCATAATCAAATATTCCTTTTAAATATTTGAATATTCTCTTTACTGTTGCATAATGATACTCCTTAGGATCAACTTGAAATCTAGCTACAATCTCGATTGCATTTTCTATATTTGGTCTAGTGTGAGTCAGATATTGCAAACCTCCAATCGTGGATTTGTACTTTTTTTATCAACTATATATGTCTCATTTTTGCTAGATAACTTGTGACCAGTTACCATTGGTCTACCAACAAGCTTGCAAATTTCCAATCCAAATTTATTCAACAAGTCTTTCAAACACTTAGCTTGTGAAATAAAAATACCATCACTTTTTTGTACAATCTGCAAACCTAGGAAAAACTTCATTTCTCTAATCTTTCTCATTTCAAACTCATTTTTCATTTCTTTAGAAAACTTATCACTTGTTTCATCATTACCTCCAAATATTATGTCATCAAAAAATATTACTATTATCAACAATCCTTCTCTATTTCTTTCAAATACAAGTTACTTTCTACAGTACTTTTAGTAAAACCAAGCTTTGCCAAATAATTGTCCAACCTTGCATACTAGTTATTATTGGTGTACCAATAGGTTTACAACTTTCCAATCCAAATCTCTTCAAAAAGTATTTCAAATACTTAGCTTGTGAAATAAAAATACCATCACTATTATGTACAATCTGCAAACCCAAGAAAAAATTCATTTCTCCAATCATACTCTTTTCAAACTCATTTTTCATTTCTTCAGCAAACTTATCACTTGCTTCATCATTACCTCCAAATATTATGTCATCAAAAAATATTACTATTATCAACAATCCATTCTCTATTTTTCTTTCAAATACAAGTTACTATCTACCATACTTTTAGTAAAACAAAGCTTTGCCAAATAATTGTCCAACCTTGCATACTAGGTTCTAGGTGCTTGCTTCAAACCATATAGAGATTTCTTCAGTCTACATATCGTGTCTTTTTCTTCTATAAGAGGGAAACCTTCAAGCTTCTTAATGTATACCTCTTCTTCAATTTCTCCATTTAAGAAGGCTGATTTGACATCCATCTAATAAACTTTCACTCTGAACTTTTCCATCAGATTCCTTGTCTTCATTTGCATACATAAAATTTCTAGGTCTTCTAGGCTTAAACTCTCCCTTATACTTTTCTCTCTTTTAGGAAATTTAGATGCATAATGAAAAAATTCATTATAAGTCCAACATTTAAATATATCCTTACCATCTGGTTCTCTTCTTACAAGAAGGGCTATACCTTCTTCAATCTTCTTATCTTCATCAAATCTGGTTCTACTATTGCTAGCAAAATCTCCATGTGTACTTGCACTTCTAGACAAATTTGGACGAATACTTAAGGAACTAAAAGCTATTTCAACTCTTATTAATTCTCCAAACTATCTTAGACCTACTTCAGTTGCTTCCAATCTTCCAAGAAAAGTTTTCCTGGTGAACTTCTTAGTACAAGGTATCAATAGTTCAATCATCTGTGCTACTTGCTTGAATGGTAGTTTTGAAGTTTTTAAGATCTTCCACACAACCTCATCTTCCTTGGTTCCACCATATGACTTAATTCTTGCAAAAATTTCAGATATCCCACCAACATAGCTTCTTACAAATTCATCTTCCATCATTTTAGCATCTTGAAAAGTGTATATCCAACTATGTAATCTTATCCTTTTTGTATGTGTATCTCCTTCAAAAACAAATTCTAGTGTTTTCCAAATTTGATCAGATGTTTGAATCGACTTTACTTGGTTGTATTCATTCTTAGGAAGAGTTGGCAGTAGAGCTTCTTTGGCTCTCATATTGCATATGAACATATCTCTTTCGGCTTCACTACCTTCTTCAAGTTTTTCTTCCTACACAATTGCTTTGTTATCTTTCATCAAAATCTAGTATCCTAGACCCATACATAGTAGTTGAGTCTTCATCTTCTCTTTCCAACTGTCATAGTTAACTCTATCAAATTTAGGACTATCCTATTTGAATTGACTCACCATTGATCTCCCAAAGTTGTTAAGCTTTCTCTTCAAGGACCTGATGCTTTGATACCAATTTTTAGAATATATAGTTCACTGATATAACTAAGGGGGCTAGGGGGGGAATCAGTTATATAACTATTTTCACAATTATCAACCTTAATAAAACTTAACCATGTGAACAATATAATTAGAAACCAAAACGAGGTACTCATACACAATAACACCTGATATGTTAACTAGGGAAACCCTTGATTAAAGGGAAAACTCCAATGGGGATGATACCCACATGATAATATACTAATAGAAATATTCCTTGTTAGAGGATGGACCTTGTTAGGAGTCTATAATAACATTTAGTATACATCACTCCCTATTAGGAGACTTTGAGTCCCTGCTAGGAGATTCCAACACTATTAGGAGTTGTGCCAACCCTGTTAGGAGTTGTAGAAGGAAGATGAACCCACTATCCAAATATCTTTAGGGGAAATACCATTGAACCCACTGTCTAAATGATCTATGTATTATTCCTTGAAAAATAATATAATTTTACTGTACCGCTCCTTCCTCTTTCTCTATCCTGTCAACTAGACCTCTACTCCTTCTGATCTTTTTACTAGATCACAAAATTTGTATCCAATAATCCCTTGGATCACTTACTCACATTTACCAAATACTCTTCTCCTTTTCACACTTTCTTAATCACTTCACATTCAATACTTCACCACACACACTTACAAACAAGGGGAAAATCTTTTCTTTATACTATATCTTCAAAATAATTCCTTGAGTCGGCCTTGAGGATTTCCCAATTAATTAGAATGAGATAATTAATTATTTCATAATAAAAATAGCACTGTTGGCTCACAGTCTATACAACTTCTCACATGTAAGGGCTTGCATACTTGTTTACATCACCATCAATCTATCTTCTATCACTAACTAACTGGGCATCTCCAGATTATATCATTATTAAAAGATATAATGCAATCACCAAAAACCACTTCTCAAGTACTCTTTCTCTATACTACTCACTATAAATCAGGCATATCTTCTATACATCTTCAACTTAATTTACATGCATTTAACATTGTCATCAGGACACAGTGTGGAACATGTCCTTACCTGTGCATCATTGGATCATCAAACCTATGTTTGTACGACCTTGATCTCTATCTACTACTCTACCAGTCTTCCTAGACTTACTATTATGTTGACATCAATGACAAACACAATCATGAATGCAATATGTCAATACTACCACATGCTCACCAATTCTAAGGATACTCCCCCAAAGAAATATCACTAGTAATCATGCTAATAGTTTTCCCTTTGATCAAGGGTTTCCGTAGTTAACAGATCTAGTGTTATTGTGTATGGCTATATTTCTATGTGTAGACACTTAAAATTGTCCTAAACACTATATTAATTGATTTAATATTTCCCTTGACACTATAGTTAATTATTAATTAATTAATTATATTTTGTCATATTCTTCTACTTATTTAATTAAATAAGTTCACTTCTCTAATGTATTTAAATTTAATTTGAATGCATCCCCTCTAATGTGTTAAATTTATTTAATACATAGTCCTCCTTAAATCCCCTTTTAAATAAATTCCAATTTATTGAATTCCCTCCACTTTATTATATTCTTTAATCCTATGATTAAATTAAATCCTATTTAATTTAATCCTAATCTCACCTAAAACCTAGTCTACCACCCATCACTCTCATCCTTCTAAGCCTACCCACTAGTTAATCCCACTTAATTATTATAAACACCTTTTAGTCCCCAAGTATTTTCTCACACATGTGTGAGAAACTCAAGATCCAAGAAATCCTCCATTTTATTATTTTATTCAAAAAGTCTTACACTCTTAAACACTTGTCGCCCTTTCTTTTCTCCAAGGTTGCTCACACATGTGTGAGTAAACCTTGAGCCATCTCTTTCACCAAAAAGCCTTATGTTTACCTTTGCATGGCTTGTCTCCTTAGCCCATGTGTCTCCCTTGTGGCACCTATGTGGATGCCACATAGATGCCACCTCACCAAGGCCTCTCTCAAACCTACAAATAAAGCCCCTGTCTCAAGCATTTCACATCTCCCTCATTCACATTGTTATCATGCTAGTATAGTGTTAGATTTTTTAGAGATTTTCATGCTTAGAGATAACCTTTGGTAGTTGTTTGCATTGTTTAAATTTCTAGATTTTTTATAGTTTCAAGGTAGCATAACATTGTTAGTTTTCTTTCTTCATTGCATGCCATTTCTATTCTCATCCATTGAATCCTTTGAGGATGGCTTACTCATAGCCATTTCTTGAAAGCATTTCACATACATTTTAGTTTGGATTCACATTTGCATATTTGCATTCATTCAATTCGGCTTGAAGGGATTCATTCAATAGTTTTGTTTGGGAGAGCACATTCACATCCCACAATCTAGAACAAAACACACCAACAAGGCCTCTTATGGGTTCCTTTGTTGAGCTTTTTTGAGGTTGCATGAGGACTCTAACATTTCGGTTGCATAATTTTTAAAGCTCAAGTAGAATTAGTAGTTTTCCAATCTTATTTGAATCTTTGATATGCACATGCTACTAATGTTTTCTTGTTTATGCATGCTCTTGGCATGTTAGTTTTTCTTTCATACACTATGGTTGTTGCTTCTAATATTTACATGTTTTAGAATTAAAGAATATACTAATAGTTGTTTTAATTGCATAACTGATTCACCCCCCCACTTAGTTATCTTGGTGAAATTTACTTTCTAACAATTGTATCAGAGAATCAGTTCCTTGAAGAAAATTCTTAACAACTTAAGAAGATCTATGGTGTACTTCAACAAAGAAAGTTTTAAGTTTGATGAAGTTAATTATGATAGTTAGAAATAAAATATGAAGATGCATTTTCTATGCATGGGTCTGATCACCAGTTGCTTACTACAAGAAAAAGATGACGTGATTGAAGAAGGGAAGCTTGAGGGTTGTAATGAAACTCAAGAATACACATTCATGTAAAATATGATTTCTGGAGGAGAACTATTATCAACTTTTCCTGAAACTGATTTTGATTAGGTGTATTTAAAGATGCTAAGATGATGGAAGATGAATCTATTAGAAGTTTTTTTGGTAGAATAGTAGAGATTATTACAAGAATTAAGACTTGTGGAGGAGAGAAATTAAAAGATGAACTTGCATGGAAGATATTGAAGACTTTGACACCTACATACAACATACAACACAGATGATTGAACAAGTTATTCCCTGCACGTATGATTTTACAATAGAGACTCATCTTGGGAGGTTACAATCAATTGAAATGTGGATGAAACAAAGTGGAGAATTTCCCAGAGTGGAAACTTATTTCAGCACATTAAAAGATAAAATTATGTTGACAAGGAGTGCAAGTACTAGTGGAGATTATGCCAGAAGTAGATGAACAAGAGTAGAAGAAGAAATAATGAATGAAGAAGGACTTTCCCTTATTATGAAGAGAGAACCTAAAGGTAATAAAATATCTAAGTGTTAGACTTGTTATGAATATGGTCACTATTATTTTAAATGTCGTAAGAGATTAAGAAAATCTAGAAAGCCGTTTAAATCAAGAATGCCTAAGGATTTCCTTTTTGCTAATGAGGAAGAATTTGAATCTAAACAAGAAGAATTATTGATTGAAAGTGATGATGAAATAGGATATGTTTCTATTAAGGAAAAAATTGCTAAAAAAGAAAAAGTTAAAGAAGATAAAACATTAATATCAGAAATTGAAAACAAAAAATCCAATTGGATTATAGACAATGGTTGTTCCCATCACATGACTAGAGATATCAATAAGCTTTTTGAACTCAATAGATATGATGGAGGATTAGTTGGAGTTAGAAATAATGCAGTCTATCATATAAAAAGAAAAGGATCTATTACACATTATGGAAAAAATAACATTGATGATGTCTATTTTGTGGATGGTTTGAAACATAATCTTTTGAGTGTTAAACAACAAGTGGACAAGCAATATCAGTTGTAGTTTACGTTACATTATCAAAGATAAAGATGGAAAATTGATTGGTACTAGTACAAGGTGTTGCCATGATTTTAGTCCCCCTATATTTTTCAAGCTTCTAAGATTAGGATTGAGTCAATGTATTGTGATGTATAAGTCTATATTTCCCTTAAGGAACTCTTCTCATCTATCCCTTTGTGTGCACCTAGGTGGGCATTCAAAATGCAATCTAATGCATTTTTTCATATTAGGTGATTATGAAAGGGAGGGTAAGTTTATGCATTTCCTAGATGAGAGGGAAGTTATTTAGAAAACCTTATTTTATGATATAGTGTCTCATTGAAGGCATAATACAGGTAGAATAGAAAAAATACTAGCATATTCAAAGCAAATGTTAGTAAAAAAATACAAGGACCAAGGCTAAAGGATGATATGTGGATCGTGAGAATAAGCTAGAAGCAATATCAATATAGTTTGATGCAAAGTGAGCACTAAAAGATGCAAAAATGGTGAAGAACATGGTCAAAGATGGCAAAAACTAAAGTTGAAATCAAATCAATGGTCCAAAACACATCTGAACATCCATGTCATCGAGTTGAATAGTCAAGTCACCCTAGAAATAAGTCACGACTGTCAAATGAAAGCTAGATCAACAAATGGTGTTTTAAGATGGAATTATTAAGTGTTTATGATGTATCTCCTTAGCTGTCATATCCTAAAAGATCTACACTTGTTATGTCACTTTCTAAAGTTGCGTGAGGAACAATCATGATGAGATGGCAACAAGCTAACACCTATCTATGGAACCCAACTGAGGTGAGACTTTCTTTGAGTTATACATAGTAATTAAAGAACACAATGAAGATTGTCAATCTCAAGAAAGATCTACGATTGCCATTTTGTTGCCATGTAAAGTTGCTCGATTATTAATTATGGCAACATAGTGGTAGAGAAATGTGTGTCGCAATGGGCCCATCACTTCTCCAATAAATGAAATAATGCCACTTATCTACCAAAATGTACATAGCTGGAAGGTGGACCCGCGTTGCAAAGAAAACAAGAGAATTAAGGTCTTTTTCGCAATTGTTGGATCTTGAGAAGATAAACACTTGTTGTTATGCTGCTTCCAAAAGATGCAAGGGAAATAATCATGGTGACATAATGAAAATTTGACATGTGTACATAGGTGGACCCACAAAAAAAGTCATAAAGGAAAATTGCTAAGTTTTAATCATGATCATTGGTTTAAGATTGACGGCCATAATTCAAAATCACTATGACCGTTGATGTACAAATTATATGGATTTGGTACCAACAATAAAATATAAAGGAACCAAAGAGTTTAATAGGGTTTTTGAAGCCACATGAAGATGAAAAGTCACCAAGTGTTCTTCGAGGTGCCATGGGATTAGGATCTTCATTGGGAAAACTATCTTGCATTCATACCATGATACAAATTGGATATTTTCATGTTTTATTCATGTTTTTTTCCTATTATGTGACTATTGATTTGCCAAAACTAAGGAATGATAGAAAAATATAAATTTAATTTCTTCTAATAATACAAAGGTCGAAAAACTTGATATTAAATTGGCTCTATAATTCCATTTAACCTATTTTCTCATTATGTTTGATTGCCCATTTAATAGATTAGTTCTGCATTGAGAGTAGAAGGACAATTACATGTGATTCTATGATAACTATGTGGATTCCATTTCACTATGGCATTTACAGTGTAGGTAATTTCATTTATCTTTTCATATGTGATTCTATTTTTTCCCTTATTTGTTCTATCATATGTTAAAATTAGTTTCATTGGAAATTGAAGAATAAATGTGGATGAATCTGTTAGCAACTTGTTGGATTCCATTTCACCTAAGTCTAATAGCTAAAGAAATTCCATTTTCCCTCATGTGCATCTCTTCTTCCTTTCCTCTTTTGCATTTAGATGATTAATATGTATTTAGAATAAGAGTTAGGTTTTTTGAAAATCTTAAGACAATCTACAATAGTCATTCCATTGGGTGTGATAGGTTGTCCTAATCCATTTTGCCTAAATTGTTTGTGTCTGCAAGAAATTTGGTTAGCCTTTACTACTCTAAAGTTAAGAGCTTATTTTTTCATAAAATCTGATCTAATAAAGACATATTCATTACACATCATTTCAAATCCTAAGGGAGTTGTACCTTATAACTTAGAGGGAATGATAGAATACATACACTAATCCATCAGTTGGTGACATCCTTTTGTTTCTCCAAAACATTGGGCATTAAAAGATTCAAGTTATAAAATCTAACAAGAGAATAAACTATTAACCAACACAAGGACAAGAGGTAATGTATGTCAACTAAATCCTACTAAGATGACATGTTTAGTTTCTAAGAAGGATAATAGTTGGCTATGACATAAGAAATTCAGTCATATAGACTTTGATAACATTATGAAGATCAGTACTACATTTGAAATTAAGAATTTTCCTATGATTGTGAAACCTACTAATATGTTGTGTAAGGAATGTATAATGGAAAAATAGAAGAAAAGTTCATTTCCAAGCAATAAATTTACCACCTCGATGAAGTTGGAGATTGTACACACAGATTTGAGTGGTCCTACAAAGACTAGAGAATTCTATGGTGAAATATATTTTATGATTCTTGTTGATGATTTTATTAGAGTGATGTGGGTAGTATTTCTTATAGAAAAATATGAAGCTTTTAAAAAATTCAAGATATTCAAGAGTAGAGTAGAGAGTGAATCGGGTTTGAAGATTAGATGTTTGAGATCTGATAGAGGGGGAGAATTTACTTCAAATGAATTTAATAATTTTTGTGAAGATAATGGTATAAAGAGAAATCTTTTAGCCCTTAAGACACCTAAACAGAATGGGATAGTAGAAAGGGGACATAGAATAGTAATAGAGACAATAAGAGAAATGTGTTAGAATAATTAGAATAACTTAGAAGTGGGGTGAACAAGTTATTCATGGGTCCATTTATACCAATTAAACTTTCAATAGCTTCAAACAATCTCATTGAACATCTATATCCATCTAAAAATATATCAGTAACTTCAAATTCTTTAACTCTTTGTTCTGTATATGTGTGCCAACTAATAGTAAAATAAAAAGCACTAAAAATAACATGCATATATTAACATTCACATAAGAAAATAACAATTTGACACTAGGATTTAACGTAGAAACCCAAATTGGGTAAAATCGCCAAGTGACATGCTACCACATTTTCATTCTTCTGAAGTGAGCTTGGTTGAGAGTCAACCCTGATAAATGTTAAAAAAAACACTCTTAAATGTGACCTTGCTAAATAATTTAAGCACCTTGTTAGGAGTGACCTTGTTAGAGGACTTTAGATTATTCCACTAGAATTTAACCTTGATTAAAGGATTTACAAAATGATTTTTACGTTGATTAAAGGATTTTGACTATCATAATGGTTAGAATGTAACAATAGGTTAGATCTATAAAACAAAACTCACTTTCCAAATTCAAATCACCATTGGCTCATCTATTGGTTCATTGACTAACCTCCATTATCATCTCCATCACTGATCTTCTTGGCATCCCTTCAATCAATCACACTTCACTAATATCTTCACACTTCTCTTTTTCTACTATGTTCCTCACAAGTTCTACTTAACATCACCAATCAATAATGAACCAACCTTAGAAAACATCTCTTATGCCTCCTTAAATAGGTAATTATGATCTTTTGCTACTTAAACATCACCGTAGATCTTAGGGTTAGGTTAGATTCATTAAATTCTTCCATCATTATGTTCTCCTTCTCTTTTCTTGAAACTTATAGAAACTCCTAATCAAATCCTTTCCTTTAATCATATAGAAAACTCTCTTCATACATTAAATACACTAGCTCATTAATCCTTATCATCCACACACTTTGAATAATCCAAAAATTCAACTGTGTCAGCCTCAAACTCGATTCTTTTACAAATTGTAACTTTTGTTATCACTTAGTAATCACTAAGTCATTTTTTTCGGTCAAGACTATGTAACTTGACATATAATGTTCTACGTCACTTGACATCTACTAGATCTCTTGGCCATTATTATGCCCAGTTGCTACAAGAACTTGCTCAGAAATAACTAGCACTCAACTTATAGTATTTTTTCATCTTTTTCTCAAGTTCCTTAATCTTCTGTTCCAACTCCTTCATTGATCAACCAACACTAAAACTTGATCAAGCTTAGAGTTTAACTCAAATATTTTCAATTCACTTATACATTTAGTCACTTGTCTTCTTTAATTCTTGTAGTTATTAAACAATACATTATCTTGTCCATGACTAACTTATCAAGTGCCCATTGTATTTTCATAATACTTAACTTCTCTCTTCTCAATAAGATCACTAACTCACCTTGCTATCTCCTCTTTTCAAGTCCTCTTCATCAATAAAATGATATGAAACACTACATTGTTAGTAAATGTCTCTCTAGTAGGGTTTACAACATCTCACGAATAGGTTTGACATCAGTGACAACATAACAATAGATCCAATTGTAGTTTCTAATGATCTCCCTCTTTGGCATTGATGACAACACCTCTAGTTATCATTTAATCCAAAATCTTTAGCATTGTTGTTCTGAAACAATATAGTTAGCTGCCTCTCTGTGTGTGCTCTCTCTTTCTTATTTTCAGTTTGATTCTCATTCAATGCAATCTTTGGATGCTCCCTTTGACATCAACTCTAGTATTATCACTATAACTTTCAAACTTCTCAATGGTATACTACTCCCTCTTTCATTTCTCCCTCTTTTGATAATAAATTCTTCTCCTAATCTTTGGATAACAACACCTCTAGAAACATATGTTGCCCTCTACTCATGATATCCACTCATGGTAATTTTAACATCATCTCCCTCATTATATGAATGGAAATTGAATATATCTCCTGCTTTGACAACAATGCCAAAGACATCAACCATTCACATACATCTCACCTCTTTTCTCTAGCATACATAACATCTTCATATGACTTCATTAACTAATATAGAAATTTTATTCCATCATCTTACTTCATAGCTCCATATATCTTCATCTACTTATAGCTCAATGTCTTTCTTCTCACACCCTTAGGTAGCTCCTAAAGTGTGGCCTTCTACATCAATCTATAAAATATTTTGATCATGACAATTGATGCAATGAAATATCTCTTCCCAGTTTGATTCAGGTAGGGAAATGAACCCTAGCTTACCTCTTAGATACTCAAAAGCATCCTTAGGTAGTGCCTTTGTGAATATGTCAACTATCTATTCTTTTGTGTTCACATATTCCAAACTTATTTCTTTGTCTTGTCCCAACTCTCTTAAGTAATGATACTTGATCTTAGTATGTTTAGTCTTTGTGTTCATCACATGGTTCTTTGATATGTTGATAGCACTTATCTTATCACAATAAATAATAATAGGTTCAGTAATTTCTTCCTTCATACCTTTCAATTATTTCTTGATCCACACAATGTTTGAACAATTAACTACTACAACAACATATTCAACATTTGCTATGGATTGTGAAATACAATTCTACTTCTTTCTTGTCCATAAAATTGGTCCCTTTCCCAGAAAGAAAGCAGCTTCACTTGTACTCTTTCTATCATCAATATTTTCAGCCCAATCCACATTAGTGAAAACCTTCAATTCAAACTTGTCATCTTTCTTGTACCATAATCCATATTCTTTGTCCCTTTCAGATATCTTAGATTTCTTTTTACTGCCATCATATTATTTTCTCTTGGATTAGCAGAAAGCCTATCAACAATTCCAATTGCTAATGCTATATTAGGTCTTCTATGTACAACATATTGCATTTTTCCAATCATTGACTTGTATAGTGTTTGATTCGCCTTAGTTGAGTCATCTTTCTTTGACAATTTATGTCCAATAACCATACGTGTTCCAACTAGTTTTGAATCTTCCATTCTAAAAGTCTTCATAATATCCTTGACATAGTTAGATTGTGTAAAGTATATGTTTCCTTTCATTTGATAGACTTGCAATCCAAAAAAGAAGTTGATCTCTCCAAACATTGACATCTCAAATTCCTTCTTCATTTGATCAACAAATGAAAAATACGTTGAATCTTTTCCTCCAAATATGATATCATTAGTTCTTGCAAAACTATCTTTCATCAAATAATTGTATAATCTTTCATATTAGGCTCTAGGGCTTACTTCAAACCATATAAAGCTTTGTATAACTTGTAGACCATATTGCTCTTGGTTGGATCAACAAAACCTTTAAGTTGTTCAATGTAGACTTCTCCTTCCAAGATTTCATTCATAAATGCATATTTGACATTCGCTTGATATACTTTGAATTCTTTGTAAGTAGCATATGCAAGAAAAGTTCTTACTCCTTCCAACATTGCAATTGGGGCAAAAGTCTCCCATAGTCAACTCCTTCTTGTGCACAACCCTTACAAACTAGTCTTTCTTTATTTCTTGTAACTTCACCTTTCTCATTTAGCTTGTTTCTAAAGACCCATTTAGTTCCAATCACATTCTTATCCTTTGGTTTGAGTACTAATGTCCATGTCTTCTTCTTCTCAATTCGTTTAATCTCTTCATTAATTGCTCCTATCCAATATTCATTCTCCAAAGGATTTTTAACTGCCTTGGGTTCAAAATCACATAATAAACATGTATTATTCTTTAATTTACTTCTTGTCATGACTCCTAAATATTTGTCTCTAGATCTAGTTCATGATATATTCTCACATACTTTTATTAAATAGGTTCAATTCTTCTTTCTTCTCACCATGATTCATTGGATTCTGCTTGCTCTTTTTCTTTAGTTTTTTTTGGCTGTAACTTAACTTCTTCTAACTGATGGTCAAAAGTCTCGGTCTATAACTTGACTCCTGTAGCTTGATGCTTGGTAGTCTAATAATTCTCAACAGAGCTCTTCTGTTGAACCTTGGTAGTGCCTAGCTTCTGATGCTTGGCAATCACCTTCTCTTGTTCAGGTAAGGTTTTAGATTCACCTTCATATACATAGAAAAAAATATGTAGTTTTTGGGTTCTTTCTTGCATTCTTCTTCATTCTTTTCTACAAATTCATCAACTCTAACATTTTCACTTTCCACAATTTTGTTAGTGTTGTAATTCAAACACTTATAAGCTTTTCTTTTTGTGGAATATCCTAGGAAAATTCCTTCATCATTTTTTGCATCAAGTTTTCATTTTCTTGCATCTTTCAATAAGTAACACTTGTTTTTAAAAACTTTGAAATAGTTCACATTAGGTCCATAGCCATACCAAAGTTCAAAATGCATTTTCTTGTACCTTTCTTCACTTGAACTTGGTTTAGAGTATAGACTGCAGTACTTCTAACTTCTCACCAATAGTTTTGTGAAAGATTCTTCTCCATCATCAATGTCCTTGCACAATCCAAAATTGATCTATTCTTTTTCTTAACTATACCATTCTATGGTGGAGTCCTAGGTGCACTCATTTTTCTCTTAATTCCTTTTTCATTAAAGGATATGTTAAACACATCTGATATGAATTCACCTCCTCTATCTGATCTCAAGCACTTCAGGCTCTTTCATGTTTCCTTTCCAACTCTAGCCAATTATCACTTAAACATTTAAAATGCATTAGATTTTTCTTTAAGAAACATTAGAGTCATCATTCTAGAAAGTTTATCAACAAATATAATGAAATATTTTTCACCATAACAACTTTGTACTCCAATAGGACCTCATAAGTTAGTATGAACCAATTTTAAAATATCATTAGAACAATTGTTCTTTCTCTTGAAACTAGACTTTGTCATTTTTATTATTTAACATTGTTTTCCCATCACCTTATTAGGTTTTCTTAATCTTGGTAATCCTCTAACTCTTTCCATATTACTAATGCTTATGAAATTATCAAATTTAACATGACATAGCCTCTTATGCCATAACCAAACATCCTCAACTTGTGAAAATGAGCATGTATCTTCAAACAAGTCTAGATAAAATAAGTTACCTCTTGTTTTCTCTTCACTTCCAATTAGTTACTAGTAGCATTGTAGATCTTTGCCTTCTTGTTCTAGAATTCAACTTAGTATCTTGAACTAGTTAGGTGATTCAATAGATTATACTTTAGTCTATCAACCCAATGTGCATTGTCACATCTGACCTTATCATTCAGTATAACTGATCCTTCACCTTTCACATAACATGGTGCACCATTTCCAAACTTAACACTACTTTCATTATAATGTTCCAACTTCTCAAGCTTACTTGTATCACTATTCATATGGTGTGAGGAACCATTTTCAATTATTCATTTATCATTCTTACTCGCATGTGAATAAAATACAATTTTTTTAAATCTTCATCAGAATCATATTTCATTACAAGATAAAAAAATTCTTCATCATGATCATTAGAATCATTAGCAGAACCATCTTCTTCAATAATTTATCAAGATTTCTTAACTTTGTATTTGTAGTCTTTGTTACCTCGGCTATTTGTATTGTCTCTCCTTCACCTATACTGGGAGTCTTTCCTTTCATCCTTCTCATCTCTTTCTGGACACCTTGCAACAATATGACCAACTTTGTTACATGTAAAAATGATTATGGTGAGTTTATCTTTATATTTTCCATTTCCTCTAGGTAGTCTTTTGGCCAATAATGTTTCAAGTTCATAAAGATCATTATCAAATTGACTATCACTTTCCATATACTTTCTTTTCTTCTTTCTCTTAGATCCATCAAGGGTTAGTTTATCCTTAAATACAAATTCAACACTAGTAGGGGAACAATCCTCAAAATTTGACAGTTCAAATACAAAGAGTCTACCTATTAGAATATCCAAGGTCAGATCATTACTAGGTGTACATCTCAGTTCTTGAAATGTAGATACTCTAATTGCATAGATAGGAAGTAAATTCCTCAATACCTTACTTATCACAATCTCATTAGATATGATGCCTCCAACTCCTTTGATAGAATTCTACCACCTCTTTGATTCAACCACAATATTGTGCAATGGTCTTGTTGGCCCCTAATTTAATAGTTTTTAAAATAACCAATTAGCTAAAATAAAATACATCTAAGGAAAGCTAACTCCTATAATAGATGTATTGATATCTAAACCTAATTTTCCTATTTGTGTCTAATAATTAGTCATTTCCAAGGCAATGTTGGATGGTCATCACTATGACTGAGCCATCTAGAGAAGGCCAAGCTACAAAGCACTTGTTTATATTTTTTCATATTTCAAGCAAGTAAGCGGGGGGGGGGGGGGGGGGGGTGGGGGTGAATTAGTTACTACAAAAATAAATCCCAGATGCCTTAGATGTCAGTACAAAAACAAACTAATGACTCAATACTGCTAAAGCTCGATAAACACACACAAAATGATGTAACTCAGTAATAACTAGATCAACTTGGTAAATGATTAAAAAATAAGCCTTTAGATGTTAGCTGTGATTCCCATTACTTTAACTTAGTTGCAAACACATTTAAAAAAAAACATGAACACATTTGACACCAGGATTTAATGTGGAAACCCAATTTGGGAAAAACCACCAATTGTAACTAGTTACTATTTTTCACTCTTCTGAAGTGAGCCCTATTAGGAGCCAACCTTGTTAAAGGTTACAAAACACACTGTTAGGTGTGACCCTATTAGAGGATTTAATCACCTTGTTAGGAGTGGCCTTGTTAGAGGTCTTGAGAACAATTCAATGGAATTGCCACCTTGTTAGAGGATTTGCAAATAGTTGTTAAGCCGACTCTATTAGGAGATTTAGATCACTGCTACAATGGTTATAGAGTAACAATGAGATGACTTGATTTGGATGCAACTTAATTGCTGATTACAAATCTCTGTTTTGGTTTGTACTTGATCCTTCCTGATTGAATATATCTTTTTTGCTCCACAAGGATATTCTACTTATCCTTCAAATTCGCTTCCTCTACTCACCATTAGATCTTCAATCATATCATCATCTCTTGCACTTTTTTCACTTTAAGATCACAACTTGACCTTATACTTATATCTTCCACTTTGTCAAGTTGGCTCAAATACAACTTAGAATAATCAATATTCATCACCTTAGTTGGATGGAATCAATAGATAAATCAATTAAGCTTAATATGCCAAAATAAGAAAATCCTTCATTAGCCGACCTAGGTCAATAGAAACTAACTCAGAAATGATTTCCTTTGTTAACCAACAAAAGCTCAATTAACACTGCAACCTTATGAAAATCCTTTGGCAACCGAGTGAGCTTGGTTAGCACTGGTTCCATCCAACTTTCCTTTGTTACTCGAGTGAGCTCAGTTAACACTCGCTTTCTGCAACTTTTCCTTCGACGCCTAAGTGAACTTGGTAGACACTACCTTCTAAATAGGCAAACATAGAAATGCTCGGTAAACATTGGGAACTATCTTCACTACCCAAGTGAGCTAGGCATTTACTAATTGATAATGATATGACATTTTTGTAACATCAAAGACAACACACAATTAATCAATTGTATCCAACAATCTCCCTCTTTGGTATTGATGGCAACACAACATGTCATAGCACAATAAAATTTTGGATTGTAGACTTAAGATCTCCCTTTGTTAGTATGAGCTCTCCCTTTCACTAGATTCAACCAGCAACAACTGTTACCAAGTTCATTCAAAATGTTCTCCCTCTTTCAACAAAATTATTTGAAAAAATTCTCTCTCTTTGGTTCTTTACTTTATTCTGGTTCAAAAATTTATCAAAGATATGACAATAAACTTCTCCCTCTTTGACAACACATGCCAAAGATGATAATTATATAAATACCAATGTACCTTAAGCATTGATTCATCTGCAATATGCCCTTGCTAATTCTAAATCAACTAATTGATCTTCAATAGGTTCTCATTAATACATTCACTAAACATCATTTAGTGAATTTTAGATAAGGGAATGACCCCTAGCTTACCTCTTAGATATAGAAACTCATCCTTAGGTAATGGCTTGGTGAATATGTCTACAATCTGTTCCTTTGTATTCACATATTCTAATCTAACCTATTTATCTTGCACTAACTCTCTTAAGAAGTGATTTTATAGCAATATGCTTTGTTTTGGAATGCATTACTGGATTCTTTGATATGTTGATTGCACTAGTGTTATCAAAATATATGACAACTAGATCTTTGATCTCTACCTTCATTCCTTCCAACAATTTTTTGAACCAAACAATGTTAGAACAAATGACTATTGCTACTACATATTTTTCCTCTAATGTGGATTAAGATATACAATTTTTCTTCTTGCTTGTACAAGATACTAGTTGCTTACCAAGAAAGAATGCTCCACCACTAGTGCTTTTTCTGTCATCAAGACTTCATGCCAAATTAGCATCAGTAAATTCTTTCAAGTCCAAATTGCCTCCAAGTTTGTACCATAAACCATAGTCTTTAGTATGTTTTAGATACCTCATGATTCTCTTGATTGCCATCATGTGATTTTCCTTGGGATTTGTTGAGAAGCTTGCCACTATTCCAACTACTAGAGCAATATCAGGCCTTGTGTGTACTACATACTACAATTTTCCAATCATTGATCTATATGTGGTCTTATCTACTTCTTTGGAATCATCATTTTTGGAGAACTCATGTCCAGTAGACATAGGGGTTCGAACAGGTCTTGAATCTTCCATTCCAAATTTCTTCAATATCTCCTTGATATATTTAGATTGAGTGATATAGATACCATTTTTATTCTACTATATCTGGAGACCAAAAAAGAAATTTATTTCACCAAATATGGACATCTCAAAATCTTTACTCATTTCTTCTGAAAATACTTTGCACAAGTCATCATTTCTTGTAAATAGAGTATCATCAACAAATATCTCTACCAACACAATCTTCTTGTTTGATCCTTCCTTGATATACAAACTACTGTTATCATTTTGTTATTTGAAAGCTAAGTTGTACCAAGTAATTGTGTAGTCTTTCATACCAAGCTCTAGGGGCTTGTTTGAGACTATATAATGCTTTATGTAGTTTGCAAACCATGTCTTTTTTGCTAGGGTCTACAAAGCCTTCTTGTTGTTCAATGTAAACTTCTTCATCAAGAATTCCATTCAAGAATGTAGATTTGACATCTATTTGATATATTTTAAATCCTTTATGTGCTGCATATGCTAGTAAAGTTCTAACACCTTCTAGCCTTGCCACAGGAGCAAAAGTTTCACCATAGTCAATACCTTCTTCTTGAGAATAACCTTTGCACACCAATCTTGCTTTGTTTCTTGAAAATTCTCCATCTTCATTCAACTTATTTCTAAATACCCACTTTGTACCAATTACATTTTTATCCTTGGGTCTAGGAATAAGAGTCCAAGTTTTGATCTTCTCTATCTATTCTATCTCTTCATTCATTGCTTCAATCCAAGTTTCATTTTCTAGAGCATCTTTAAAACTTCAAGGTTCAAATTTAGGAAGTAAACATGTACCTTTTAATTTTCTTCTTGTCATTGTTCCATCTAATTTGTCTCCAATGATCTGATCAGGTGCATGATGCCTTCTAACATATATTGCTAACACAAGCTCTTTGGTCTTTGAATGAGTTCTACCATCTTCTTCTTGAATTTCAATTTCAAGTTTGGGTCCTTCTGTCTATGACTCAGGTCCATTAGACTCAATTTGAACTAGCTCAGTGGCCTCTGATTATGACTTAGGTCCTTGTAGCTGGGGTTGTACTGTCTACAACTCAATAACTATAGGAGTTTCTGGGGACTCAGGAGATGAAGCTTCTTTTCTCTCAGATAGATTTGGTAGGGTATCAAGTTCATAGTAAACAAATATTCTATAATCTTTAGGTTCTTTTGTTCTTTTTTCTTCACTCTTTTCTGCAAATTCATCAATTTTGACATGTACACTTTCTATAATTTTGTGAGTAGAAAAATTTAGACATCAGTATGCTTTACTTCTACAAGAGTATCCTAGAAATATGCCTTCATCACCTTTTACATCAAAATTTCCTTTTCTAGATTCTTTCAATGTATAAGATTTGTTGCCAAATACTTTCAAGTAACTTACATCAGGTTTGTAGCCATACCATAGCTCATAAGGTGTTTGGTTTGAATCTTTCTTCAACTAAACTCTGTTCAAGGTATGAACTACAATGCTAATAGCTTCCTTCCAGTATTTGAGAGCAACATTGTTTTTAATCATCAGGGTTCTTGCACAATCCATGATAGATCTATTTCTTCTTTCTGCTATACCATTCTACTATGGTGTACCAGGGGCTAATACTTGTCTTTTGATTCCTCTTTCAATGTAGAAATTATTGAATTCATGGGAGATGAATTCACCTTTTCTGTCTGATCTTAAGCATTTCAACCTTTTCTAGTTTCCTTTTCTACTCTTTCAAAATACCACTTGAATTTTTGAAAGGCTTCTAATTTATCTTTTAGATACATTACTATCATCATTCTAGAATAGTCATCAACAAAAAATGAATTTTTTTTCTCCACTATAGCTTTCTATTCCAATAGGTCCACATAAATTTGTATGAGCAATTTCCAAGACTTCTTCTGACTGATAGTCTTTTCTTTTGAAGCTTGTCTTACCCATCTTACCAATTTGGAAATTCTTGGATAGACCCATGTCAGGTTTCTTCAAACTAGGGATATGTCTTACTCTTTTATGTTTGGTTATCTTGAATAGATTATCAAAGTTCACATGACATAGCCTTTTGTGCCATGACCAACTTTCCTCTACTTGAGTAATAAAACATGAATAGTCATTAAGATCAAGATAAAATAGATTGCCTTTTGTTTGCTTGCCACATCCAACCAAATTTCCTTTTCCATCCAGCAGTTTGGCTTGTCCATTCATGAATTCTACCTTAAATCCAATGTTATTCAACTGTGCCACACTCAGTAGATCATGCTTTAGTCCTTCAACCCAATAAGCACTGTCACATACAAGTTCTTTAGTCAAGAAGATACATCCTTTTCCTTTTATGTTAGAAGGTTCATTGTGTCAAAATCTTACACTACCTCCATCATAATATTCCATATGCTCAAATTTTTTTTTATCACCAGTCATACGATGTGAGCAGCCATTGTAAATAATCCATGTATCATTTTTGTTAACATGAAAGATAAATGTCATTTTATCTCCTTCATCATCAGATTCATCTTTCACAACAATATATACCATTTTATCTTCACTGTTATCAAAATCTTTAGCTATAAAACAAGATTTCTTACCTTTTTCTTTGAAGTTCTTGTAGTTCTTGGAGTCCTTCTTGCCTTTATGCTTGTTTCTTTTCTTCTCATCCTTGTTTTCCTTGTCTGGACACATAGCAACAATGCGACCAATTTCTTTACAAGAAAAGAAGATCAAAGGAACTTTACCCTTGTACTTTCCTCTACCTTTGGAACACTTTCTTGCAAGCAAGGCTTCAACAACTTCAAGATCACTGTATAAAATTTCTTTTGATGCTCCATCTTCTTCACTTCTTAATTGATTGGACTTTGACTTTTTTCCTTTTTCATTGAGTGTGAGTTTGGCTTTAAATGCAGATTCAATATTCTTTGAAGTAGGATCATAGTTATCATAGTTATCTGATTTAAAAGTAGTCAATCTTCCAACTAGAGCATCCATTTATTTGGATCACATCTCATTTCTTGAATAGTAGATACTCTAATTGCATAAATAGGAAGACGAGTTCTGAGTACTTTCCTTAGAATAGTTTCCTCGTTAATGTCTCTTCCAGATGCTTTGATTACAGTTACACTGGCCTTGATTCTCTCCACATATTTTGCAATGTTTTCATCTTCTCTCATTCTCATTTGATCAAACTATCCTCTAAGGCTTTCTACTTTTGCTCTTTTTACATTGCCATCTCCTCCATAGATATCTTTCAGTTTGTTCCACATTTCAAAAGTAGTTTTGTAATTCTTTTACCTCATCAAATTTAGCATAGCTATGAATAGATGCAATATCAATCATCATGATATTATGATTCTTCTTTTCACCAATGTCGTCAACTGATAATGTTCCAGTGGGAGTCTTGTATTTAGCATCAAGATACTTACAACCTGAATCACTGATGATAGCCAAATGTAACCTCATAAGTCCTTGCCATGCTGTAAAATTGTCTCTATTTAGCTTGGGAATCTCTGTTTTGTAAGACATACTGATCTTTAGCTTAGGTCCTTGAAACCTTCTTTGCAAGCACCAAAAGCTCTAATACCAATTGTTGGAAATATAAGAGGAGTAACTAAGAGGGAAGGGATGAATCAATTACTCAAAAATAAATCCTAGATTCCTTAGATGTCAGTACAAAAAGAAAACTAATGACTAAATACTGTTGAAGCTTGGTAAACACACACAAAATGTTACAACTCGGTAATAACTGGATTAGCTCAGTAAATCGCTCAGTAAATCATTAACAAATAAGCCTTTATATGTTATCTATAATTACCATTACTTTAACTTAGTTGCAAACACATAAAAGAAAGTAGCATGAACACATTTGACACCAAGATTTAACATGGAAATCCAATTTGGGAAAAACCATCAATTGCAACTAGTTACTATTTTTCACTCTTCTGAAGTGCGCCCTATTAGGAGCCAACATTGTTAAAGGTTACAAGACACACTATTAGGTGTGACCCTATTAAAGGATTTAATCAACCTATTAGGAGTGGCCTTGTTAGAGGTCTTGAGAATAATTCAATGGAATTGCCACCTTGTTAGAGGATTTGCAAATAGCTGTTAAGCCAACTCTATTAGGAGATTTAGATCACTACTACAGTGGTTAGAGAGTAACAATGAGATAACCTGATTTGAATGCAATTGAATTATTGATTATAGATCTCTATTCTAGCTTGTACTTGATCCTTTCTGATCAAATATATCTTTTCTACTCCAAAAGTATATTCTACTTATCCATCAAATTTGCTTTCTTTGTTCATCATTAGATCTTCAATCATATCATCATCTCTTGCACTTTTTTTCACTTTGAAATAACAATTTGACCTTATACTTATATCTTCCACTTTTTCAAGTCAACTCAAATACAACTTAGAATAATTAATATTCATCACCTTAGTTGGTTGGAATCAATAGATAAATCAATTAAAATTAATATGCCAAAATAAGAAAATCCTTCATTAGCTAACCCAACTCAGTAGAAACTAACTCATAAATGATTTCTTTTGTTAACCAATAGAAGTTTAGTTAATACTGCAACCTTACAAAAATCCTTTGGCAATCAAGTGAGCTCAGTTAGCACTGGTTCCATCTAACTTTCCTTTGTTACCCAAGTGATCTTGGTTAACACTCACTTTCTACAACTTTTCCTTCGACACCTAAGTGAACTTGGTAGACACTACCTTTTGAACTAGGAAAATAGAGGAATGCTCAGTAGACACTGAGAGCTATCTTCACTGCTCGAGTGAGCTCAAAATATATTGACTAATAATAATATGACATTTTTGTAACATCAAAGACAACACACAATTAATCAATTGTATCCAACAAAAGTGACACATAAGAGATTGAGCATTTGGGAAAGTCAGTTAATGCCAAGTAAGTCAATATATGGCAAGCATATTGAAGCTGAGTGACAAAGGACTTGTTTATATTTTATCATATACCAAGCATGTCAAAGGTTGTTAAGCACTCTGGTAGAGACTGAGTTCCCACCAATCAAAAAATTAGAAGGGAAAATGGAAAAAAGGATGAAATATAGATCGTTGATTATGATCTAGAACTTTCTACGATTATCTATTTAAGAAAGGGTCCTAACCTTAGGATCATAGAAAGAGAGAGTGGAATCAAGTGTAAAGGAGTGAACAAGCTAAGAATAGAGCAAAGAGGCTACGTTAAATAAGAGATCAAATAGAGCAACCTAGTAGTGAAGGACAAAAAAAAATCAAATAAGGCTCGATCAGATTGAGATATTGAAAGGAGATCAGTAATTAGCTTTTAGAGAAAATTGAAGGATTGGGCACTCAATCAATTTTGATAGATTGAGTCAAGATTTTTTTTTAAATAGAGTGATTCTAATAGACCATATTTAAATCTCCTACCTAATAGCCCTTATTTTCACTATGCCAAAATCCTAAAAATTTACTGTGGAAATATCTTGAAATTGTTGTGTAATTAGGGTATGTTATATATTGTTAAGTTTAAAATAAAACCATAATCTAGTAGGTTTTTTCTCTATCCCTTTTTGAAATTCTATGCTAACATAGGATGTTACAATGTCTTAAGAATTATGCCCTTTACCCTATCATTGAAATTTTCTCCTTTTTCCGCGATTAGCTTTGGCCTTTACCCTAGAGTTTATGTTTAAGTGGGAGATCACATTTAATTTTCATGGCTTCTATCTTTTGTTACAATCTTACAATCAAGATTCTAGCATTGACTCATAGGTCTAAGTTTTCCTTCTCTCGATGTTATGAAATAAAGGCTAGTGAATAATCATAAAGGTAAATGTTAAGTCTCCTAATGATATGATATCTAATATAATCATAATATTGTGAAAGTATGTTATGAAGGTTTTGATCATACACTCATGGTAGTAGCATATCATTAAGTGTTTTGTGATGAATATTGGGTGTTATGATCTTATGATGAGTGGAAGAGCATATGAGCCTAAATGATTTTTAATGGACCCTCAACCATATGAAAAATAAGGAGATCATAAGATCATAATATTGTAAGATATAGAGTGCTAAGGTTATGAAGTATTGCAATCTTGTGAAGTGGGGCCAAGCATATAAATGAAGGGGAATTCTACACATGATAATAAAGTTTCATGAAGATACAAAGAATAGAGGATGGTAAGATTATAAGGGCAAGCCTTGAAGGTGTTTGAAGCTACAAAAAAAGGTTAAGCATATGTTTATAAGGGTTAAGGAAAAGTAATTGTTTGACCTTCCAAAGTAATAATAACTAAAGAAAATAGTCAACATATGATTGGGAGATAAATGTAGTGGTTTAAAGAAATCTTCTAAAGCTATGATGAAGGTCAGATAGATAAGAACGTGAGATTGTAAAGCAGGGAAATGGAAGCTACGGTGCTATAGGAAGCTATGATTGTAAAATTGTAAAAGTTTATTTGTATGAAGATGATGTTATGAAAGGGTTTGTAAACAACCTAGTATAACTTCATGGATTTAAAGAATACAGTGTAGTTGACATTTGTAATCTTACAATAAGTTGTTAGGCATAAGATCATAACAGACTTAAAAGGGATCTTCACCAATACGATGAAGGACCAATCGTAAGATCATAAAGGCTAAATCTCATGTTTACAAAGATATAAAGGTTTTGAATTTAAAAGTAAAGTGTAAGATCAAAAACCCTAAATAAAACATGAATTTTTTTTTTTCTTTACTAAGCTAGAAAATGACAGGAAGTTCTTGACTAATGAAAATTGAGGAAAGTATAAAGAATGCAAAGCTGGATAGTTACATCAATGCTCCATTGAGATGATAGAAAAAATAAGTTTAAAGCTAGTGCATGTAGGAAATCAATGTAGAAAAATAGTTGATGAAGTACTCGTAGCATAAAAGAGATTCTTGAGGATAATAACAACTTACCATTTGTAGAAGCATGAAGAATTTGAGAAATTGCAGGGGTTTCAGTGTGAAGATTTTAAAGTTTTCAGTGCTAGTTGCATAGCTTTCAAATTGTTAATTTGTAGTCAAAATGTCAAAAAAAGAGGTAGAAGAAATTCAAGCAAAGGATATGGAGGTTTCTGAAACATTTACTTCTAAAGGAGGAAAGACTTGGCAGAGAAAGCCAAATAGATTTGCAGAAGAATGGATTAAATTTTTCCATAACTCATCAAATGTTATATCTGCAAATGATCATGACTTCAAAGATCCATACTCATTCTATAGAGACTTAATTTTCCCTAGTGTCAATGGGTATGAGCTCTTTAGATATTTTTATAATAATAGATTTGGAAAGATCCTTGTTTGCAATCTATGGAAGAAGAATTTGTCCAAACTCATCTTCCCATAAGTATTTGTAGATGTTGATTTGGTAAATGCCTTGATCAAATTTTACAACCTTGCAACCAAGTCATTTTAGAGACATAATGGGAGCCTCTAGTGTATGCTAGATCATGCTTCTATTATTAAGGCTTTTTGATTAGAGGGTCAAAGGAGTGAACCCCTAGACATAGAGGAACTTCAAGGGAAGTTTGAAAGGAATACAAAGGCCTACAGTGGGAAGACTATGATGCAACACATCTCTATGGACCTTAAAAAGGTGGGGGGTTATGAAAAGTAAGTGGATAAAATGATGCCTTTAGAGAAATTTAAGAACTACTTTGAGAAGACTGTATATGGTGTCCATAAGGTGGTGGGTAGTGATGGGTTTGAAGTGGTATATGGGTCAATTTGCATTATAGCCCAAGATGTATAAAATGCATATCATGGTGGGGAATATGATTATGTAGCTTACATCCTAGTGAATATGAAAGAAAACATTGAATTGGCATAGATAGGAGAATTGGGGTATTTCAAATTCCACAATTATTCATTACTGATGCATCTGATTCTATACAAGAATGTGGGGAACATTAATCTAGACTTTATAAACTAGACATCTGATGCAAATAGAGAGCTTCTAGTGCAACTTTGCACATAGGTATGAGACTTCTACAATTATTCTAATTTTGTTTCATTCTTAAATAATTTTGTCTCTATAATTATGAAAATGTTAGGCTCTAGTTTCTCTAGGGCTCTTTAGATATTAAAGAGTCTTTTAAAATCAATTCTCCTACCTAAAAATAAGAGGCTAGACCATAATTGGGTGACATATTTTTGCTTCAAGCCTTTTCCCTGATGAGATTCTATGGATGGCCCCAACCACCACATATACTACCAAAGTATATCCCTCCCAGAATGGCCATCATTGCATTCATGTGGTAGTTGTTTATGGTCAATAGGGAATACCTAGGGCCAAAAGTGCACAAGGGAACTTTCTATTATAAATAGGTGATATTGAGAGGGGGGGGGGGGGGGGGGAGGTGAATCAATATTCTAAAAACTTTTTCCCACAATTGAATATTATTGATTACTTTATAAATTGCATATGAAAGTAAACCAACAATGCTAAACAATAAATATAGCCATGCACATAGAGAACTTATAACACCATTATTTATTAAATAGGGAAACCCTGGCCAAGGGAAAACCCCAGTTGGGATGATACCCACTAGATGAATCACTAAACAATAGGATCCTATTAAGGATATTGACCTTGTTAGGAGTCTATGAAGTATATATAGTGGCTCGAGTCCTTGTTAGAGGACTAGGCCTTGTTAGAAGCCTAAAACCTATTAGGAGTTGCTTCAACCTTATTAAGAGTTGGAAGAAAAAGTAAAATGTATGCAAGAAGAGCCCATTGCCCTAACATGCAATTACACAACTCAGTTCTTCACAAGAATAGGTATACATACACTACTTTCTGTCTTATGTATTTCACACTTAATCTGATCATACATCAGATGTAGTTCACATATCATTGACTTCATGTCAATCAAAAATATCACATAGCTCATACATATGTCACATAGTTCATCATATATCACACTCTTATCTTTTCAAGATAAGATCTTTACTTATACCTCTCATATTCACAAATCTCTTCTTAGTCAGCCTTCATGTCTTCACACACTTGACATAATATGAAATAACTTATGGAATGATATCCACATAATCAGCTCATCATGACTTAGTAATTATTTTTTATCAAAATAATTCCTCAAGTTGTACAATCCAATTCTTTGCTATGCTCTATTTTGCTCTATTAAATACTTGTACTAGTATTTCAATCATATCTCACGATGTATTGTCTATACATACCTATGCACTGGTATACATCATACTGACAATGTCATAGAGCTTTCCTCAACTGCATGATCTAACTCTCAATGAGTCATCCATAAACATCACATCTTCTCTTTGTGCTACTACAAACTATCTAACACTTAGATAATTTACTATCTCTAAATGCATAAATGAAATGTTGAATATATGTTTCCATAAATGACAACCATTAGTACATCTATTTGACCATACTGCCAACCCTTTCTTGTGTAGATATTTAAGAATAGAGGATTTTTCAATTGAGAAAGAATCTTTGGAACAAATTCATGCCTTCCTTTGCTAATACAACTTATTCACTACCCCATTCAGAATGTATGACCCAAAGGGCTTCATGAGGAACACTTTAAAAGAGATTAGTGGTTATGTGTTACCAAACACCAAGGAGTCCCCTTATGAAGACCTAATCACAAATCTTGTAGCTAAAGGAGAAGCTATAGATAAATTGACAAAGTTTGAGGTTGTGTTGAGGGTTGAAAATGAGCTAAAGCGAGAAGACCCTAAATTCAAATGACTCTATATGGACGTCCCCTTCCCATGAAGACTAAGGAAGATTGTCAATGAATACAATGAGATCATGGAACAAATTCCTATAGAAGTAGTAGGTGAATGGGGAAGAGTAAAACCTATTTCCCTTAAGCCAGATGATATTTTGGAGGTTGAAAAAGAAGAGCCTGCAGAGGTATGATGGGTTGCCAAGGGAAAAAAAATACAAAAAGTGATCCGAATAACTAAAAAGGTAAAATAAATGACACTTCAGTTAATACTTGGGAAGAATCAATATTTTGATGATTTGAGGAAGAATTATTTGCAAGATAGGGTTAGAGTAGCAAAGAATTCTCTGACTGACCTAGAACTAGCAATAGCAAGGCTAGATGATAGGATCATCCAAGAACAATAGTTCATGGAGGACGATGAGTTCCTTAAATTTGTTGAATTCAAGAGCTTTCTATACAAGGTAAAGAAAAGTGAACTAGTTCTAAATCTCAAGCCATGAGAATTAGAAGAGAAGATATAGGAACTCGTTGGGAAGCTAAATTCGTATGACCTAGAGACTGAAGGAATGACTCCTATAGTGGAAAGTGACCTAGTTCAAAGAAGTGGTATGCTTCTAGTGACTGGATGAGATCGAGATCAAGCTTTTATGATTGATCAGATAAGAAGATAGGAAAACTCAATTTCCTATGAACCATTGTGTGTAGATGGTTTGTAGAGGGGATTAGGTTTTAACATTGATTACAAGTCCTAACTAATGTGGAGCATGGCTCCTGATACAAACAAGCCTCAACTGATGGATGTAAAAAACACTGCTTAAGGGAACATGATAGTTTGGACCATGTAGAGAAAATCTAGTTTAGAAATCTCCAAGGCCATGAACAATTTCTCATTTATGAATGAGGCTAAGTTAGAGGAGATAGAAACAAAGCTTGCTAGAACATTCCATGATTGTATAGACATCATGAAGCTTTATGAAAAAGAGCTCAAAAAGATCTATGTCTACAGAAAAAGTGTAGAAGAGATGGAGGAAAAAACTCAAGGGCTAGAGGCTAAAGTTGCATCGTTAAAGGAGCAACTAAACACTATAGAATAGAATAGAGCATAGGCCAGCAATGATCAACTATCCAAGGTCACACAAGAGATATCTATACATACCACAAAGTTGGAACAAAATAAGGAAAAACTAAGAAGAATGAGTATTAATGCTCAAGCTACATAGCAAGATGGTGAGGTGAGGACTAATGTACTCAAAGGTATGATAGGCCATAGAGTAGATACTCTGAAGAAGATATCTCAATAGGCACATAGCCTTAATATTTCTTTACAGAGTACAGTGCATGTTTGCAATGAAGCACTCTCATGGCTATCACTCAATTTCAATCAATGGGGGAAATGATGAAAATTGGCCAATGATGATATGTAATTTTTGTCAGTTATGGAAACACATGATGTACATGCTTACAAGAAACCTTGGAAATAAAGATACTTAGATTTTGGTACTTAGAAAATTGTCTAATGCTCAAGCTACATAGCAAGATGGTGAGGTGAGGACTAATGTACTCAAAGGTATGATAGGCCATAGAGTAGATACTCTGAAGAAGATATCTCAATAGGCACATAGCCTTAATATTTCTTTACAGAGTACAGTGCATGTTTGCAATGAAGCACTCTCATGGCTATCACACAATTTCAATCAATGGGGGACATGATGAAAATTGGCTAATGATGATATGTAATTTTTGTCAGTTATGGCAACACATGATGTACATGCTTACAAGAAACCTTGGAAATAAAGATACTTAGATTTTGGTACTTAGAAAATTGTCTAAGTATGAATTTGGTATATAACAATGAATTGTTTTGTTTGTAACTTGTTACTGACATTATATTATGACTAGAAAAGATAGATAGAGATAGTATACATGTTGATGATGACATGTATACCCTCAGAAGTTAGTACAGATAGTACAAAAAAAAAATATTCATGTTTCAATGAAACTAGATAGTGGAATTAAAGGAAAGGAATTATTTTTTTTACAAAATAATTACTTGTCCAATCAGGGCCACTATCCTAGATTCTTACTCTAAGTTGGAAAAGTGTATTTTGGTCTTAGCCAACCTAGGAGCAATTCTTGAAAAGGCATGGTATTTATGCAAAGGACATCTTACAAATTAAAATGTGCTATCTTGGAGAAATTGTGTTGAGCAATTGTATGAGAACTTTTGTGAAAGCGATTTATGTGAAGTTATTTTGTGATCTGAGATTGAACTAAGAAAGAATCTATATTCTAGAAGTTTGATTACTTGTTTTGGTAGTGAGCTCTTCTTGTAATTGGAAGTGTATGTTTGGGAGTGGGCTCATCTTGCATCTACTATACTACAACTCCTAACAAGGACTCTCTATACTAAATTTTCTCATTGAATCTTAATAGGATCCATCCTCTAACAAGGATCTTATATATCAGTATATTATCTAGTAGATATCATTCCCACCATGGTTTTCCCTTAGCTAGGGTTTCCCTAGTTAACAAAATATGGTGTTATGAGTTATCCTTTTGACATCCATTCCCCATTAAATTTTGTCTCCACCTATCCTTTATCCACCCACCCTTCCATCCATATAAGCCCTCCCTCATCCTCATCCACTGAATATTATTCTCCCCTATCTTCACTGCTCATTCACCTTTCCTATCCTAGCTTCCATCTATCTCCCTCATCCTCTTGTTAACAAATCTTTCATCCCATCCCATCCATTATGTAATCCCCTCTTGAATAACATATAACTAGGGGCACTATATTCCTTGGAGACCATGTTGTGTAAATTCCCCCCCCCTTCCATCCTAGCCCTATTTTCATCTTGTCCTCCCCAAATTGGTCATACCTTTTTCTCCTATCCTTGCACTTCTCACCATCTCTTCATCTTTTCATCACTTGGTACATCCCTTGTTATTGGTATCTAGCTCTAGGCTATCCCCATATACCCCAATGTCATCCATTCATCTCCTAATGCTCCTAGACATCTACCATCAAGTGCACCATTCCATTGCAAATCTTTTTAACTCATCCAATCACCTTCTTAATTTTCTACCCACCCTTGTTGCCACCCTTGGTCATACCCCAATCATCATCATTGGGATCCATCCTTCCCACCCCTTATCTTTAGGTATATCATTCCCTTATCCATATCACCCTACCCACCATCAATCCATTTTCTCCTGCTATCTCCTCATCCTGAGCTTCTTCCTTCCACTATCTTAAGCTTTTCACAAACTATCTTCTCATTTTGAAGCTTTTCATCCTCTTTATCTCCTCATCCCGAGGTTTTCCTCTATCTCCTCATCCCGAGGTTTTCCTCTATCTCCTCATCCCGAGGTTTTCCTCTATCTCCTCATCCCAAGATTTTCCTCTCTCTCCTTATCTCAAGCTTTTCCTCTATCTCCTTATCCCATGCTTCTCTGCTATCTTCTCATCCCAATCTTTTTATCTGCTAATCTTCTCCTCCATCCCAAACCTTTCATCCTCTATCTTCTCATCTTTATCTTTCCTCCCACTATCCTATCATGCTAAGCTTTTGTACAGTAATCCCTTGTAAATAATTTGGTTTTTCAGTTGTATATTCCTTGCATGTTATTCCTTAGCTTGGTCCCATTGTATATCTCTCATCTCTTCATGTCAGTTCATGCTTGATCACAAATTAAAATTCTCTTGGTTAGGTGCTTTAGTTAATCCTTCTACGAGATCCCTTGTCATCAAAATGTTGTCCTGAAAGTTCTAACTACCCAACTCATCATAGTCCTTGATATTACTAATAGATCCTTATAAGATACATCCTTCCTCTCGTCTGATCTTGGTCTGTCATTTTCCAGTCCTACTGATCTCTCTGGAAAAAGGTTACTTTTTCATGGATTTACATTTTCTTTTGACTTATTTTCTTTTTGGGATTTCAAGTTTGATTATTAAAGCATTTCTTCCAAGAAATTTGGATTGTTCCCTCCTCAGGGTCACCACGATCTTTTATATCAGGGTGTGTTGTGAATGAGGCAACTTAAGAGAAAGGTCTTGATCAGGTCTTTTGTCTTTTCTTTTTTCTACTTGTGTGTCAGTCAGATATGATCCTTGCATAGTCCAAACATGTGATCACTTGTGGTTGCATGGTGCACTTGGTAAATATCATTTGCTTGTGGGTTACCTAGTATCATTTCCACTTTGATTCCTCTGGGATTCATTTGTGATGTTGGGGCAATCCTTGTGTGTTTGTTTCATGTCAAGCTTATGTAATATTGGTACAAAGGAAACCTTGGCATATCCCCAATATTCCTATATTAAAATAAGTGCTCAAATACATGGTGGTGCTCCCCTTTGGAGCACCCCCACACTCAAGCTTCAATGGATTATTTCACACTCCCATCCTTATCCAAGCATCCCATCCTATCCAAAACTCTCATCCTAGCAAAGCAACCCATCCTACCCAAGCATCCCATCTTATCAAAGCATCCCATCCTATCAAAACTTCTCATCCTATCCAAAACTCTCATCCTGTCAAATCATATCCTCCTATCAAAGAATCCCATCCTATCCAAAACTCTCATCCTGTCAAATCATATCCTCCTATCAAAGAATCCCATCCTATCCAAAACTCTCATCTTGTCAAAGAATCTCCTCCTATCCAAGCATCCCACCTTATCCAAGCATACCATCCAATTAGTCCTACAATCCTGATCCCATAGTTCTATCCATATCATCATCATATCTCCTCTCAATCCCATAGTATCCAATCCTAAATCAGTCATAATCATAGCTCCTACATCAATCATAATCATAGCTCCTGCATCAATCATAATCTTATTCATCACCAATCATAACCTTAGAATCACACTCTCCCTAACCCTACCATCTTCCAAATCACTTCCCTAGGTTCCAGTTAAAAATAACCAATCAACCCTCCCCCTTGACCCTATAACCAATGTTCTTAACCATCATTTATCATTGTGCACAAGGTTTTCATTTGTATCATGCTCCCATAGTGAGAGTATGCACTTCCTTACCCCCCCTCTCTTAGCCACTCTTCGTCCTCTTGCTCACCCTAGATTCTTGTACTTTTCAAGAAGTCGTCGCACCTCATTTTCTCTTGATGCCACCTTCTTGAGGGGGAATCACCTAGTCCATTCCCTCCTCTTCTACTTGAAAATGGGGAAACCATGTTTCTTTAAAAATTATTCTTCACGTCATTTACATCTGAACTTCTTTGAAATAGTGTTGTTTCAACACTATGTCAAAGAGGGGTAGAATGTAGACACCTAAATTTGATTACATCAATAGGTAATCATATTTAGTCATCTCCTAGGACATTATTGATTAAATATTTACTATTTAATTAATTATTAGTTATCCCCTAGTTAATTCATTTATTTAATTAACTATAGTCCAATTGATAAAATCAAATGATCACCCAAAATCAATTTATCAATTAAATCTCTATTCCTCTATTAAATTGAATAAATCCTCAAATATATTCAATTTAATTCCATATCCCCATTTATTAAATAAATCATTTAATAAAATATCTAAACCCCTAAAACATCCCTAAACCCAATCCTAACCCCTAATCCAACCCATTCACCCATACTAACCTCACTTAGTCACCTAACTAACCCATCCCATCAAAGCTAAGCTAGTTTCCCTCCTAACCCCCTTTCTAAGCTAATCCTAATCCCCCTCCTAAGAATTTTCACAACTTTAAGCAAGGGTTAAGACTTGCTAACCCAAGCTAAAGTCAAAATATCTCTCACACCTCCTTAAATATCTCTTACATCTCTTACATCCCCCTTTATGACTCTTACAAAGAATTTATGGAGCCCTTATCTCTTGAGTCTCCTTTTTTGACCATCCACCTTTCCTTCCCTTCATTCAATCACCCTCTAACATGTGTCACCTCCCTATTGGTGCTAAACAAACATAATCCATGTGCTCCCTTTTGAGTGCATCTTGACCCTCTCTCAACATCTCATCATCTTTGCATCCTAACCATCCATTACTCTACCCCTTGGCTTATAAATTGAACCCTTTTCTTCACAAATATCATCGACCTTTCATACAAAGTTATAATGCTATTTTGAGAGCTTAGAAACTATCAAAATACCATTATAATACTAAAATACCTCCATGACTCCATTGTTTGAAACCATCCTTCATGCACTCCATCCATCCACTTGAAGCTTGAGCATACTTGTTTATACTTATCTACTTATTAGGGACAAATCCATTTCATCATGTGTTATGCCATTAGTAGCCTACCATTCTTGGTTTGCTTCTTTTTGTGGTGATAACAATCGGTCCTATCATAAAGTGTTTTCCATTTTTAGTATTAAGAATGCTTTTAATAAATTAGTTTTCAATTTGCAATATTAGAGAATAGGTGATACACAACTAGCTTGCTTGACACCCCACTGATGAACTTAGTTTAGGCTTTGCAGTCAACCTTGTTACAACTTATTCATCTAATGTTTCTAAGTGTGACCAACCTCTATATCTTTGAGTATGTTATCAATACATCATTTAACCATTGTCTTAACTGATCCTTGCACTTCATTACAAAATCATAACTCAACCTTTCCCTTAGGTACTCTTGCTACATCTTGTTGATCAAATCCTCTTCATCAATCAACTAAGTGATAGTACTTGGATCTTATAAGAAAATGTCATTCCTACAAATAGCAGGTTTGACATTAATGACAAAACAATGATTGAAAACATTATGTTAAAAACAATCTCCCTCTTTGATCTTCAATAATAAGTTTTTAAATTAGATTTCCAACAAGTTTATGTTTAAATTAGATCTTTATCTATATTACATTGAAATGATCTTATTATGGAGAATTATTATTCTTTAGTATTTTATTTAACTAATGAAATCTCTCTCTTATTTGTATTTTTATATATACTATAAGAGCTACCTTGATCTTTTCCTTCGAGAATGTTCTTGTAGGAAAAAGAGGGAGATTAAGATTTAGAGGGAGAAGACTAAGGATGATTTTTGGTTAACCTTTAGTGAACCTAATCTTATTTATTAAGAGGGAGTAAATGATGCCGAGATGGTTTCTCTAAAGTTCAATAAGTTGTCACAGTATAGAGGACTATGACTATGTATGGGAATATCCCCTTTGTACATCATGAGGAAGTGATGACTTTGAAATAATCATCACCTGTATTTGGAGAAGTTGTTGTAAGTTGACAATCTTACAATAAAATTGTATTATGAGATGAAATAAATTGAGTAAATGGTGAATGTTTTGCATCTCAACATTCTGGGAGGCCATTACTCTTAAAGTACTTGGTGAATATCATTGATACTCTGGGAGACCAATACTCTTGATATCAAATGTGATATTTAAATATTTTGAGTAAGTGGTGAATATCATTGATATTCTAGGAGGCCAATCCTCTTGATATCAAATGTGATATCTAATTTTTTTGAGTAAGTGGTGAATATCATTAATATTCTTGGAGGCCAATACTCTTGATATCAAATGTGATATCTAAACCTTGTTTTGAGTACTTGATGAATATCAAATGTTGATATTCTAGGAGATCAAAACTCTTGATATCAAATTTGATATCTAAATTTTTTTTTGAGTACTTGATGAATATCAGATGTCGATATTCTAGGAGATCAAGACTCTTGATATCAAAAGTGATATCATACCATTTTTTGAGTAATTGATAAATATCACATGTTGATATTCTGGAGATCAATATTCTTGATATCGTATGCGATGTATATTAATGGTAGAAAACTTTTGAGTTTTCCTTAAATTCCTAATATTACCAATGGTGTAATATTTGTCTTGTGTTTATCCTCCCTTGCTAAGAGGGAGTGTTATGTTTGGTAGCTTCAGCCAGATAACTATATGACTATACACATAATTATATATGAGATATAATTTTATGTGAGATATAAACTTGTTATATGGGAGAAATATATTTATATTCATATATATATATATATATATATATATATATATATATATATATATATATATATATATATATATATATATATATATATATATATAACAATAGTTAAGTTTATATAAAATAATTATTTGATTATTGAATAGACATGTCCCATGAAGGGACATGTCTATTCATGACCTATGTTCAATATAAGAAGAGGATGTTGCATATGGAAAACATATACCTTATTATAGGCAATTCTTAGTACATTTGTAGCAATGATCCAAAAAAATCAACATATATATACTAATCCAATTTACATAATTACAAAGTTAGCCATAGCACAAGTTTACACAAATATTATAAAGTCAGCCCATATGAAGACACTTGAGTTCTGAAGATTGACTCGGTGAGGTTCTGATACACGACATCCATTGTCATTGCTCGACATTATCATGCACTCGGTAGATGTAGAAGCTTAGTCCATACTGATCACTTCCAAGTAGTCTTGAATTTGGTCTACATTGGTGACTCAGTAGATATTGTGCAACTTGGCTTAAACTAAATCACTTGATTACTTAGTAAACACTATCACCTTGAGCTTGATATAAATTGAATCATTTGGTTAACATAGACTACCTTAGCTAACACTAGATTCACATCACATAAACTATGAGCTCAGTAAGCACTGTATTGTCTAGTAACCATTGGGATTTGTCCAAAGGACTTGGTACCAACTAAAATTCTTGGAAAACACTATAACTATACAATGAGCTCGGTAGCTCTACACAATCTGAATAAGTGTGTGTCACCAATAACAAACTTGACTAATATGTCAATAGAAGAATGGATGAAAATTTTCCTAGACTCACCAAACACCATATCTACAAATGATCATGACTTCAGAGATCCATACTCATTCTAAAAAGATGCAATTTTCCCTAGTGTCAATGGGTATTAGCTCTTTAGATATTTTTATAATAATATATTTAAAAAGATCCCTGTCTGCAATCCATGGAAGAAGAATTTGGCCAAACTCATCTCCTAAGAAGTATTTGTAGATCTTGATTTGGTAAAGGCCCTAATCAAATCTTACAACCTTGCAACCAAGTTATTTAATAGACATGATGGGAGTATTCTATGTATGTTGGCTCGTGCTTCTTTCATTGAGGCTTTTGGATTAGAGGGTCAAATGAGTGAACCCCTAGACATAGAGGAGCTTCAAGGGAAGTTTGAAAGGAATACAAAGGCCTAAATTGGGAAGACTATGATGTAGGACATCCATATAGACCTCAATAAGGTGGGTGATTAGCCAAAGAAAGTGGATAAAATGATGCCTTTGGACAAATTTAAGAATTACTTTCAGAAGACTATATATGATGTCCATAAGGTGGTGGGTAGTGATGGGTCTGATGTGGTAGATGGGTCAATCTACATTATAGCCTAAGATGTACAAGATGTATATCATGGTGGGGAATATGATTATGTAGCTTACATCCTAGAGAAGATGAAAGAAAATATTGAATTAGAATAGAAAGAATAATTGGATAATTTTAGATTCCACCATTATTCATTTATGATGCATCTAAATCTATACATTAGCCCTGACCTCATAGATCAGACATCTGATGCAAATAGAGAGCTGCCAATGCAAATTTGGACATGAGTATGAGACAAGTTTTGTCATTATCATGATTCTTTTCATTCTTTAATAATTTTAGTATTTGTAATTATGAAAATTTTAGAACCTAGTTTCTTTATAAATCTTGAGATATTAAAGTGTCTTTTAAGACTAACCCTCCTACCTAAAAATAAGAGGGTAGACCATAGTTGTGGTGACATATTTTTGTTTGAAACATTTTCCCTCATGAGAGTATATGGATGGCCCCAACCACCACATATAATTTCAAATTATATCCTTCCCAAACTAACCATCATTGAATTCATGTGGCAATTGTTTTTGGTCAATAGGGAATACCTAGGGCCAAAAGTGCACAAGGTCACTTTCTTGTGTGGATACTTTAGAATAGGAGATTTTTCAATTGGAAAGAATCCTTAGAACAAAGTCATGCCACCAATACAACTTACCCACTATATAATACAAAATGTATGACCCAAAGGGCTTCATGAAGAACACTTTGAAAGAGATTAGGGGTTATGTGTTTCCAAACACCAAGGAGTCCTCCTATGAAGACCTATTCAAAAATCTTGTAGCTGAAGGGGAAGCTATAGATAAATTGAAAAAGTGAGGATGTGTTGAGGGTTGAAAATTCAAAGGATTCTATATGGATGTCCCCTACCCACAAAGATGAAGGTCTATATGGATTTCCCCTACCCACAAAGATGAAGGAAGATAGTTGATGACTACAATGAGATCATGGAACAAATGCTTGCAGAAGAAGTAGCTAAAGAGGGTATAGTAAACCCTGATTCCCCTAAGCCAAATGTTATTTTTGGGGTTGAAGAAGAAGAGCCTATAGATGCATGATGTGTTTCCAAGGGAGACAAAAGAAAGAAAGTGATCTAGATATGTGAAAAGGTAAAACAAAGGGAACTCTAGTTAATGCTTTGGAAGAATTAGTATTTTGCTAACCTGAAGAAGAATTATTTGTGAGATAGGGTTACAATAATAAATAATTCTCTAACTAACCTAAAACTAGTAGCAACAAGATTTTATGATAGGATCATCCAAGCACAACATTTCATGGAGGATGATAAGCTCCTCAAATCTGCTAAATTCAAAAGCTTTATGTACAAGGTAAAGTAGAGTGAATTTTTTCTAAAGCTCAAGCTAGGAGAATTAGAAGAGAAGACATAGGAACTGGTTAAAAAGCTAAATGCCTATGACCTAAAGAGTGAGGTAATGACTCATATAGAGGCAATAATAATAGTTAAAAGAAGTGGTATGTTTCTAGTGCCTGGATGGGATCTAGAATAAGCTTTTATGCTTGACTAGATATGAAGACATAAAAATTCAATTTCCAATGAAGCATTGGGTGCAAATGGTATGTAGAGGGGATCATGTTTTAACATTGATTCCATGTCCTTAGTAGTTTGGAGCATGGATCTTGATACAAACAAGCTTGAGTTGATGGATGTAAAAAATATTGCTCAAGGGAACATGATAGTCCTGACCATGTAGAGAACATGTGGTTTAGAAATCTTCAAGGCCATGCAACATTTCTCATTTATGAATGAGGATAAGGTAGAGGAGATAGCAACAAATCTTTCCATAACATTCCATGACTATATAGACATTAGGAAGCTTTATGAAGAAGAGCTCAGAAAGAGCCATGTCTAAAGAAAAAGAGTAGAAGAGCTGGAGGCAAAAGCTCAAGGGCTAGAGGTTGAAGTTGCATCATTAAAGGAGAAACTAAACACTACAGTGTAGAAAAAAGTACATGCTAGCAGTGTGCAACTAGCTAGGGTCATGCTAGAGATATCTACACAGACCATAAAGCTGGAACAAGATGAGGCATAAGCAAGAAGAATGAGTGTTGATGCTCAAGCTCCACAACAAGGTGATGAGATGAGGACTAATGTCCTCAAAGGTATGATAGGCCATAGAGTAGATACTCTGAAGAAGATCTCTCAACAAGAACATAACCTTTGCATTTCTTTATAGAGTGTAGAGCATGTTCATAGTGAAGTTCTCTCATGTGGCTATTACCTATTTTCAATCAATGGGGGCCATACATTGATTTTATGGAAATATTGATCTAATTGATGGCATAAAAGCCATATTTTCCTTACAAAATCTTAATTTTAAAGGAAGGCCTAGAAATAGTGAAAGAACTGATTGGTTTCTTTATTAGAAAATTATAGATTATACGAATTACATGAATTTTTTGATAGAAGGGATTGAACCATGTATTCCACCAATTTTGGATGCTAACAAGAAATTGAAGGACTGACAAGAATGGTCATATTCCTTTGATTCAATGTTAACTCAAGGAGGAATAGCATAAATTCTTGAAGATGAAAGTGACATTCCTATCAATAATTTAATTAATTCCTTGTTTAAAGTTGAAATAGACTCAAATAGATTTGCAGTAGAATCAAAGGCTATTATAGATGCTAGGTGGAACAAGGTAGTAAATGACTTGGATGGAGTCAAAGGCACTGAATAGCCAACTAAAAGAGAGATATATGTATGGGAAGCAGTTGGAGAGATCAAAGCTCTACAAATAGGAACTAGTTAGAATTACACCTAGATACTAGAAGAGACAAAATAGAGAAAAGGTAATGATAGTGACAGGTTGTTGTGATGCAGACATATTCTTTTTTAAGACACCTAAAAAAATTTGCGACATGCTAATTTTAGAACTACCTTCCCCTTTTGTCCAAGTAAAAATAATGTTTTGTAAAAGTAAAAATATAAAAACATCTTAGTATTTTTCCTTGAATCAAATTTTGACATGTGTCCTCCCATCTGAATCTTGTTGCAATCCTTGTCTTTAATCGAAATTCCAAGATGTGGAATGAGGGTCTAAACTTCTTTCTATAAGAATTTTCCTTATGGAAAAATTCACCCAGGAACTAAGAACTCAAACATAAGCACAACTATAGAATAGAAAGAGAGAGTATGATCAGAATGATGATATATTCATTCAATATGCATTCATAAGGGTACACTAGGAGTGCCTGTATATAAAGGTCTCTAAGATACATCTAGAATGCCTCAGAATCAACTACATGATAAGTCATACAACCAAGCACATGTCCACTAGATATGGGTTATCCTCCATTAAGTATAGAAGTAAGTGTGATGATGAGAGGATAAGCCTACAAAGGTGTAACACACAAATAAGTGTTGTAGACAATGTGTGCTAAAAAGGGAGTGTGAATAATTGTGTTGTCAACATGACAACTCAGTGAATGATGCAAAATCCACTGTTGTAGACACCATGTGCTGAAATAGAGTTGCGTACTTCTGTGTTGTCAACATGACAACTCAAAAAGGTGTGTAAACTCCTAAGTGTCTCACAAAATAAAATAATAAAATAATGCAGAATAATAAAATAATGCATTAACCTAAGTAAACTTAAGTGTAAATAGTAAATACGTATTTACACCAACAAACCTCCTAAGTACAACTTAGGGGAATGCCCTTAAGCTTATGAAAACTAGGATGAAATGCAAGATGGGTCCCAACTACTAGGCCATGTTAGGTACCCATGTACATAATTAAAATGCAATCTCTCATAAAGCAAAGAAAGAGGAAAAACCTCATGGGAAAAACTCTCCCCCAAAAAGAGAGATAAAAGGGATGCATGGATGGATGGAGTAATCAAGACCCCCCCATTACGACATACATCTAGTATATACATAAGTGAAGAATGAGAAGAACAAGACCTCATAAGAGGAAAAAGTACCCCCCATAAGAAAGAAGAGGAAGAGAGACAAGGTAGTCCCCCACCCAAATGAAGAATGCCTGTTTGTGAAAGCCACTCCAAGGAAGAAGCTTGTCCAAGAATGTAGAATGATGTTCCTCCCGTTTGGAAGAAACAAAGGCAAAGTTACAATCCTGAAGATGTATGGTGGCCCTAAAACCTGCTCAAGTATCCTTGTGTTGATACTAATGTTTGCCCCTTCCAATTGTGTTGAAAAGAATGAATGAAAATCTAGTAAGGATGTCTGTTGAACCTATTCCAATGAACCATCTGTCTCCTCCACTGATAAAGAGACCACCGACAACTATTGTTCATAAGGATCCACAATCATGCCAACCTGTGAAGATTTATCATGTAGAGAATGGACATGAGGGTTAGAATGAGCCCTCACAACAATTGTAGAAGGATAATCTTCATCAAAGAGAAGATATAAATCCTCAAGGTTATCTCCCAAATCTATGGTGTGTGACTCCATGAACAAACCTACAATGTATGCCATGTAGTCATCAACTAAAGCTAGAGTTGGAAGATGAGATGTACCATGTTGGGTTGGACATTTCACTATGGAAAACTAAGCATGTGGACTAGACTGATGATGTGACCTCTTATTGCAACTGTCGATAGAACTCCACATGTCTAAATTTGTTGGAGCATTATCACTGGTGTCACTATTAGTTTCCACTATGTATGAAGTACAGAGGGGAGTGGATGATAAGCTGGGTGAACTTTCCTCAAAGTGAACATCCTTCTCCACAAAGATCTCATGAGTCTCTAGATCCATAAGTCTATAATTTTTAGCATTGTCTTCATACCCGATGAAAGTATAAGGCCTAGGTGCTGGTATCTTGCATCCCCAAGAAGATTGGTTAGCCCATGTTGGACAACTAAAGACTCTAAAGTGACTCACAACTAGTTTTTTCCTGCACCATGCCTCAAAAAGAGTCTTCCCATCTAAGGCATTATGATGGGACTTGTTAAGTATGTGAGTAGCACTGCTAATGGCTTCAACTTCTAATGTAGGATCATGAGACTTGGCTTTTATCATGCAACTTGCGATGAATTTGAGAGTCCTAATCCTTGGTGTTGCAACATCTGTCTTGTGTAGATTGAATGCTGGTGGATTTTGAATATCAATTCCCTCAAGTGTGCCTAATTCTTTTGTTCACATATTTTATTTTCATTGTCTACCCGTAGCACCTTGATGAATTTCTTGGATTTATGTTCAACATGAGTCTTAAAGGCTTGAAGCTTATGAACTACTTCACTCTTATGATGAAGTAGACCCATGTGAATCTTGAAAAGTCATCAACAAAAGTAAGGATGTAGCGGCCTTGGCTGATTGGAGTCACTAGAAAGGGACCTACTAAAACCATGTGAATGAACTGAAGAACAACTGGAGCTCTAGAAGGCTTGCCTTTATCATACTTCTCCTCACGATGCATATCCAATGAACATGATGAACACTCACTCTTAGAAAAGTTGATGTTAGGTAGACCTTTGACCATGTGTTTTGAGAAAAGTTGCTAAAGATGGCAGAAGGCAAGATGACCAAACCACTCATGCCATAAGTTGATGTGTGAAGTAGAGTGAGTCAACAAGGCTTGAGAAGGAGACATAGGCACAAAGTGGGAGAAGGAATAAAGCCTCTTATCATTATTGACTTTCCACAATGCAACCAATGAATCATCTTTTAGATTTCATACCATCACTGAATCTAGAAGGAACTCAACTTTATGACCATCTCCAAGGTGAGTGATTTGGTAAACTGAGAGAAGATTGGGGCTAAAATTTGGAACACAGAGAACATCTTTGAATTCCCAATTTTCCATTTCCACATGTCCTTTTCCTTCAACTTCCATTTTAGTATGATCTCCCATGAAGATGTGTGGTACCTTTGACTGGTTCAATGAAGAAAAATCTCCCTTTGAAGAACCCATGTGGTAAGAGGCACCTGAGTCAAGTATTTATTTTGAAGAAGAACTTGAGTTTACATTAAGTTCTTGCCCTTTTCCATTTGAAGAGGTTGGAGTTCAATCCTTGAAAGTACCTGGCAATTGAATCTTTTTCTTCTTAAGTAGGTTTTCCTACTCATTGATTATTTTAGTCTTGCAATAATGCTCGTCATGATTTGGCTTTTTGCAGTATGCACACAAAAGTTTGTCCTTCTTTTCATTACTTCCCTTCTTGTTGGAAGAAGAATTGCCTTGCTATGAGGAGGATTTTGGTGTCTCAGACTATGATTTCTACTTCCACTACTTCTTCTTGTTGTTGCTAGAACCTCCTTAACTTGATTGGTACTCATCAGTAGCCACCAAGGCTTTGGTCTTTGATGACTTGAGAAGTCCTAAATCCATCAAGTGAGATTGTTCAACAATCATCATCTCTACAAATGCATCAAATGAAGGCTTCTAGTAAGTAGTTCCCATGGTCAACCTATGAGTATTGAAACTCAAAAAAAACAAAGCATACTCTGTAGGTAGCCTCTTCACGATGTGATGAATCAACTTGTCATCTTTCATGAGATTTCCACAATCTTTAAGTAGTGCCCTATACTCATTGGCTTTGTTGATGTAATCTTGAATTGTGTCAAAGTTCTTTGGATCCAAGAGAAGTAGATCATCCTCAATTTGAAATCTCTTTTCCTCATCTACCTTACCATACAATAATTCAAGTTTATCCCAAGCTAGTTTGGATTCCATGAAACTATCAATGTGAAAGAAGAGATCTCTATGTACACAACTCCTGATAATTCCTAAAGCCTATTGGTCTTGTTTTTTTCCAATCAATGAGTTCTTTAGCATTAGTAGGTTTGGTAATTGTACCATCAACATAAAAACTATAAGCTTTTTCCATTAATCTAATCCATGCAATATCTTTCCATGTAGAATAATTGTGTGAAGTTAGAGGTGGACATTTAAATGAACCCATGATGCAAAAAATGGAAAGAGCACAAAAGAGAGACACAAGAACACAATAAACCCCCCCCCTCCCCACCTTTTCACTCAATCAAAAGACCCCCCCCCCCCAAAAAAGAAAAAGAAAAAGAAAAGAAAAGATGCTTTTGGCACTTTATAAGTAGTGTGTGTACAATGGGCCACTTGTCAAAATGAAAAAAGTGGACTTTCTAATTTTTCTTTTACAACTGCCTTTTGAGGCCCAAATTTGTCACTAAGCATTGTAGCATAGAAGTACAACAATTTTGAAAAGTAATCAAAGCCTTACAATGTAGAAAAATCCATAATTTTGAAAGTGAGATTTTGGTCCACACAACCCTAGAATCTAACTATAGATCTAGAAAGTAGACAAAAAATAATGCACTTTCACAAAAATTAGAACCTAAAAAGGTGACCAGATGTGCTCGTACGAAGCGTTTGAAGTTGCAAAATGTAGGATTATGCAGGTATAGTTGCCAAAAAATGCAATTTATGAAAAATCCTTGCACCAAAACTAGAAAAGAACACCACCTTTGGAAATTTTAGGAAATTCTACCCAATTTCAAAAAAAAATTACACCTAATTTTGAGTTCATATGTCCAAGTTATGGGCTTGCAAAGTTAGGCTGCGAAAATAAAAAGAAATCTAGAGAGGGGTCTGGCAAGAAAAATGTGTGCTTAAATTTGATGATCAAATGACCATCATAGCAATTGAAAATTACCTAGGAATGATAGTCTGATGGCTGTCAAATTTTTTCTCATGAAATGTTGATGTTAGCAAAAAAGACCACCTAGGCTGACGTGGCAAGATGACATGGTTGTACGATCATATAGATAGAAACATGTATGTATGGTAGTTGGCTAACATGGCATATGACTGATGAGTTTGCAACATGTGGCAGGTGATGCATCAAGTTGATGTGTCCACCTATGGGGCTTAGGTGACAATCTGATGCTCTGTCTGCGTGGCAAACTATGATCTATCTACATGGCACTGGGTTGGAAATCTGTTGCTGACAGTATCAACCGCATGGCACAATGGGATTGGGCACTAAGTTGGGTCGGTTGTCCACATGGTGAAAGGAAAATAAGATGTGTCATTGGGCATATGCACATTGCCAGAATGTTTAACCATTGTCAGAAAAGTTTCACCTCAGTTGGAGATCATTCAAACTAGGTTGGGTTTCTGAACAATGTCACCGAGTTGTAATATACTTTGTCGAATTTCCAAATGCGATGCCAAAGTATGAAATGCGATCATCAAATACTGCAATCCTTGTCAAAACTTATTTTGCAGTTGCTGAATTTTTTTTTGCAGCCGGTGGAGTTGTTATTTAAAATCCCACATTGATAAAAAATTCAAACTTGCAGTAGTTTAAAAGAAATGTTTCTTGGTTAACAACTAAACCAAGCCATCTAGTTGGTAGGAGGGTTTTGGTCAGCCAGAAAATGTGGTATATGCCAGATTTCAACTGTGAATACTAAAAAATATTGAAAGTGCCAACTATTGTAATTATTGTCTACCCAAAATAAAATAAATTCTCTGCAAACAAACAAGTACAACCTCCAAATTGTAGAGATGGGGTGTCACTGCCTGATTCTACTAAAAAAAATTCTCCACTGGGAAAAAATTTCAAAAAAAAATTCCAAAAAAATGTAGAGAAAAATAAACTATAGATCCAAAATAATTAATGAGATCTACAAATGACCATACTCGAACTGCAAATCAAGGCCTCCGACTATCGATTTGCAAAAAAAATTTGCCTCACTATTGACTTTGGGCAAAGGTAGCTGAGTTTATAGTTGATCTTCACTGAATTAGCATTTCAAACACAATGGCGAGGTCAGATCTGGCTCTAGATGCTCCCAATTTTTGCAGTACCCCAGATTCGGGCTAACGTGTTGAAGCAACAATGGTCTTGAATGGTGATGTGATGAGAAAATATCTAAGCTCTTATACCATGTAAGAATTTTCCTTAGGAAAAAATTCACCTAGGAACTAAGGACTCAAACACAAGAACAACTATAGACCAGAAAGAGAGAGTATGATCAAAATGATGATATATTCATTCAATATGCATTCATATGAGTACACTAGGAGTGCCTATATATAAAGGTCTCTGATATACATCTAGAATGCCTTGGAATCAGCTACATGATAAGTCATACAACCAAGCACATGTCCACCAATTATGGGTTATCCTCCATTAAGCACAGAAGTAAGTGAAATGATGAGAGGATAAGCCTACAAAGGTGTAACATGCAAATCAGTGTTGTAGACAACATGTGCTAAAAAGGGAGTGTGAATAACTATGTTGTCAACTTGACAACTCAGTGAATGATGCAAACTCTAGTGCTGTAGATACCATGTGCTGAAATAGAGTTGTGTACTTTTGTGTTGTCAACATGACAACTCAAAAAAGTGTGCAAACTCCTAAGTATCTCACAAAATAAAATATTAAAATAATGAAAAATAATAAAATAATGCATTAACCTAAGTAAACTTAAGTAAGTGTAAATAGTAAATATGTATTTACACCAACACTTTCATTGTAGGAGTTTATGTAAATTTTGATTTGGTCCATTCATACTATAAATCAGTTTCAGAATTCAATACAAAAGTTACAGTTGCTGGTCTATTTGTGTTATTTTTCTTATAGAGATTATCACTAAAATTGTATATAGTTTCGAAGGAATTAATACAAATATTGAGAGTTGATTTTCATCATAGATCTTGTCTCTTTTCTTGTTTTTGTATTGTTTTCTAAAATTTAAATAGCCATGTTTATTAAAGTTTTAGTTGTAATTCATTCTAAATTATATTTCAATTAACTTTCATTGATAATCTAATGGATTATGCAAATGTTTAATGTAAGTTGAAATAACACTATGGTTTAAAGAAAATATATGATAAGTATGAGATCTGGAGATGAATATAGATTAATTTTAACACAAAGTGTCAAGATAATATATTGAAGTAGGTTTGTGATCTCTGTGAGTTATAACCAAATGGATAAGGCATTGGCCATCCTTGTGAATTGGAATGTTTTGCACAATGTAAAAAACTTATAATGAATCAATATTTTAATTTTTGTTATCTAAGTAATGAATGTCATCCTAGGCTTGATTCATAGTGTCTAGGGTTTGGTAAAATAGCTTGTTATCATCTTTTCATTACTATTGTTATTTCTAAAATTCATGTTGTAAATATTGATTTTGAAGTAAATACGATTGAATTCCTAAGGTAAACCCGCTAGAATCTTGTAGAGTTCAAATTTGACAATACTCTAATGTCCTTTATGGTTGGTCCTTTTAATTTGTTTTTAGAACACTGAATATGGTTTCTAGCTAATTCCTAGGTTTTTTGATATCATAAAAGTTAGTTTAAATCATGTCAAATCAAGAACCAACCTTAACAAAGTTCTTACTTTATTGTAAGTATAAATTACTTTAACAAGTTAAGAAATAAAAATCTTAAACACTTTTAGTAGAGTAGACCCCTCACAGGGTAGATCATCATATATGATCAAATTATAGCCCTAACATGCAAACTTTGTTGTTGCAACAATAAAAATTTGTGGGTTTCATCCCCACCCTACTTTTACCTTTAACTTAAACTATTTTTGGGTTACCAAAATCATTATGTTATGAGTTTATATTTGTATGGATGTTATTCTTAGATAGATTTCATATCATTATTACAAGTTTATGTTTATATGGTATGATATCTAAGATATGAGATGGGTGAAGTGTGAATACAGTTAATTTTTTGATCAATGAAAAGTTTATAGATCTTGATTCACTCCCCCACCCCAGTATCTTGTTTCCCATTGATATTTACAACAAGATGCACTTTGAATAGAACTCAGACCAACAATAAGGCTATACTCGTACACTTCAAGTTCTACAAGACCTAGGTAGGTAGACCTTAGATTCATCCATATGACCAATGCTAGAATACATATACGAATATAAACAAAGAAGATAAAACCCTAGATTCTTTTATACTCATGAAATAAGAAAGATACACAATAGCTAATTACAAAACCTATGCATTCACAATCTAAGTGAGGGTTATCCTTTCAGCTCCTAAATAGAAAGGAAAATGGATCTTTGATTAAAAAATTTAGCAACATCCATGAACCAAATAGCAAGAAACATGTAAATCATGTGGCTATGATTATTTCCCTATCTATTGGGTGTTATGTAAGCCAAAACATACACCATGATCATTGTGATCTATCCATTTACTCTGTAAATGAGACATCAAATTTCACTATGAAGCTTCTACTCATCAAAATCCTTCTATGAACCCAATAATTCTGTCAAAATACACTATGCATTTACTTGATTTAATGAATCAACAACATAACATATAATGACATAAAACTCAAAATGAATTGTAATTAAAATCTAGGTTTTTTATCCACACATCTCAGAAAATTACATAACTCACAAATAGGAGACAAAATTCAAGATGAAAATACTCTCATTATTTCTTTGTATTAATCTCTTTGAAACCAAATACAATCAAGATGCATATAAAAACTCAATGCAACATAGAATAAACTACATCTATCACTATTTCTTTATTATTTCTCAAGGAAATACATCTTCTATTTAAAACTAGAAGAATGATGAAGAATGGTGAAAAACTAGGTTGAGAACTTGCTCTAAAATCTATGAACCAACCCTGTACAAAGAAAGGGAATGAGAAGATATAGAAGAGGATAAAGTCCAAAATCTATTCTAATGGTGCCATTTTTTTGCTTGAATCCCTTCTATGTGTTCAAAATAAATCTTCTCCCCTCTCTTCTCAACTGAATATTGAATCAAATCTCATCATTTGGCCAAACAAACTTGCCAAATGTCCTCTAGAATGATGAGAAACCCCTTTTGAAATAGTATTAGATCTATAGATAAAAAAATTACTAAAAGGTCCACCAAATGGATTAGGGAGTAAAATAACCTCAATATGAAATCCCTCACTAAGTTTGGAGACAACTCATTTAATCATTTTATCACAAGTTGAATTTGAATTGAACTGGGAAACAACAAGAAATATAGTCAGAAGAAATGCCCTTTCTCTACAAAACTAGGAATATCTTTCACCCATTGATACATGCACTTAATATAGTTGCAAAATTGGAAAGTTCATTCAGAGACCTTTCCATTGATATATGTTTTGGAAATAACAATGAGAAAGTAAGTTCTAAGAGGGGTGAGGGGTGAATCAACACTTAAATTTTTTACCATAAAATAATTCACCATTCATCCATCTCATAACTTAACATGTAAACTAAAATAAGTAACCATGCATCACATAGAAAGCATAATGTAAATCAACACATAACACATAATATTTTGGTTTCCCAAAAAGCCTCCAATGAGAAGGTAAAACTAGGGTGGGGATGACACCAACAAATCTTCACTACTGCAGTTGTAAAGTCTGGCCAATAATGGCTACAAATTTTTGATCACAAACTATGATCTACCCTGTGAAATTTCTTCCCTGTTAAAGGCTTACAAGACTATTAGGTCTCACCTTGACTCAAATATTTAAACTCACAGCTAAGTATGAAATTTTTTAGGAGATTTACTAAAAAATATTAGGACTACTTTATTAAGAGATTTACTCTATATCACATGTGTCAAAATGATTCAACGCCCGATCCTTCGATTAGTGCCTTATTTCTTGATGTCAGATATCCTCTTTACTGGTTATCTCTTGATCCTTGTAATTAGATCTATCTTCTCTATCCTTTCACTACTTGCCTATGTTCTTCTCAAACTGATTTTGCATTGTAGTTCCGTGACTTAGTCATCATTTCCACCATGAAATGCTCTCTATTCTCTTAGCATTCCTCTCCTTGTGCATGTAATACTTCTCTTTGCATCATGGTTCTTCCCTCTTAGGGTTTACCTCTTTAAGTAGGCATTATGGAGATGGGATAGGTCATAATCAATGGTTGTGTTTGATCCTTATTACCACCTAGTTCTTCCCTTTATCTGATTGCCTGCATGTATTGACATAGGGATTTGTAATATGATTGGATCCTTATTTCTTAGTATTAAAAATTCATGTTCATGTCAGCTAAAAATAGTTTCATAGAATTTTGTGCCATAACAAACATCTATTTTAAAGAGTGGTAACTCAACATCAATAGACTCTAATGCTCGATCTTCACTATGCTCTTTATATTGATACTCAACTTCTAAATGGCTTGCCACTTACCCTTGCTTGGCACCTAAATCACTTGACACACACTATTTTACTAGCTCCTTCTGTTTTCTTGGCACTTGAGTTACTTGACACACACTAATTTCTTGACACTTACTAGTGCTCATTACTAATTGTCATATTACTCAGCATGTATTTTCTAGAGGCTTATGCTTGAAATACACTATGCACTTGTCTTTTAGTGTTCTTTGATAGATAATGACTAAGTTTTTTTTCACTACTTTGTCAAAACCATAGTGAAGTTAACAAGCTCCCACTTTGACATGAGTCAAATAATATATCATCTCTAATCAGCTTCTATACAAAATCTCAAAATCTCAAAATTTGCAAAAAATGTTGTCTCCCATACCTTATCACTCCCCCTGAGTAAATACTTCATTTCATTTTTGTAACTCCTTCTAAGTAGATATCTACCTTGACAATATTCTCCTAAATTTACAAAATCTACAAAATCTTCAAAATCCCCCTTTTTTGACACTTATGTCATTTGGGTGGTACACTTATAGTGTATTTGTCCAAAAATGGCATATGTATTTCCATTTTGATTCCCAAAGTGGAATCCTAATTGTCCTTGGCTACATCTAAAGATTGAATCTATATTTCTAGATTTGCCACCATATGTAGTAGACCTTCTTGGGTAGAAAGATGAGAATCTTTCTTCATTAATGTTCCTACAAAGGCTATTTCCTTTTGCAAAACCTCCATGTGTGGGGTCAACGTGGAATAAATTCTAATCAAATTTGATCTTATATTTGCATCTTTTTCTTGCAACTTAGAAATCCTACTCTCTGTCAGCAATAGTCTCTAAAAATGAACTTGACTAGTGCTAGTAGATTGTCTCAATATAGTACATGTTAATTGTAAATCTCCTTGTAGCTGGTCAATTGACTATTGAGTTTCTTTAGTAAAGATATCATCATCACATAATTATCTATACAAAGAGAAAATGTTATCCAAAACTTTCTTCACACTCTTCATCTTAGTTGATAAATCAACTTGTCTTAGTGCAATGGCACTAGATACCCAGTCCATAACCTTAGTGTGAAATTTCCTTTTAGACCATTCCAATAACTTTACATTTATCTTTATATCTCCATCATTTATCTTATCAACTATATGCACAAGGTGCTCTAATATTATCTTATTGGGAAATGAATCTAAAATATCAAAATCATCTACCATAATATATCTAATATCATGTAGAACCTATTTTTTCTTATGCTCCCTTCTCAGGATTTCTTTCCTTGATTTCCTTTGTAGAGCCTCTTGAAGAATAGCCATTTGTTCAAGTGTGATTGTTTTTGGATCAAATTGGCATAGAAGAATCACTTCATCTAAACTCACATCTTCAAATGATGTAGTCTCATAACTCTTATGTGTACTTGTACTCAACCTTGGTATATTTAATGGTGTAGCTTGAGCACTTGGCTTTTGTAGAGTTTGGCTTCTAGGAGGAGGTGTAGTGAGTGATAAAGTGACCAGTGTCTATATGGCTACCTATTTCTCTAACTCAACAATAATCTTATCCTCTTGATTTTTTTCAACCTCCTTCTAATCTTTCATGGGTTTCAGTGAGATGAGTATAGGACTCTCTTCCTTATCCTCCTTCTCTTCATTATGCTCTTTGTCAATTATGACAAGTTCTAGAAACCCTGAGCTTTGTAGAGTTGGCAATAATGTAGCTAGGGTATCTACCTCAATCTCCTTAATATCAATGACAATACTAGGCATTGAATATGGTGATTGGTTAAGTTCACCTTTTTGTTCTAGAGTTATAGTTTGATATGTTATTTTTTCATGCAATTCATTCTCCTTAACTTCTGCAATTTTTGGGGGCACAATGGATGTGTCTTGTTGTTTTGTCTTAGTGGATGCAACCTCAACCTTTTGAGATTTTTTGATCCTTACCAATATAGGATTTGTGCATGGAATGGTAGTATTGGTAGATTCTTGTTGCAATTTCTTTAGAACTTCCTCACTCAATAGATTTACATTCTATATAGAGTTATCAAGTATGCCCTCAATAGTCATTGAGTCCTACTAACTCTCTTTCCCTCCATTTGTAGGTCTAGTGCTTAGGGGTGAACCCACAATAGTGGGTTACACTTTTTTGGAGGAAGAAATTTGTCCAAAAATGCGCAAGACAAATTTTTGGCCCTAAAACTTTCAATAGAAACTCCTCACATAGTTTCGATTGAAACTACTTTTGAAGGTAGTTTCGATCGAAACTAACTAAACAAAAAAAAATTGGCCTAAATAGTTTTGATAGAAACTATTTTAAGTTTTGATAGAAACTAAAGAGTTTCTGTAGAAACTAAAAAATAGTTTCTATATGCTCATTAACATCTATTTTTTCTTGTATATTATCCTAAGTTGTCTCATCCTATTCTATTTCATTCTTCTCTACCTCTATTCCTTTATTCTCTTCCACTATTTTTGTTGACCTTAGATTGATTTTGACAAGTGAGTGTCTATACACTTAATTCATTTACTTAGTTCATGTCGAACAAGTAGTATATGCTGAGCACAACATGTATAAGATAGAGCATGCCAAGTCCACGATGAGTGTTGAGTTACTCATATGCCGAGTCACTCAAGTGTCGAGCAAACAATGTATGTCGACTGATTTAGGAGCCAAGTAAGTAGTGCATGTAGAGTCATTCAAATGTTGAGTCATAGTATAGAAATCAGTATATGCTGAGAATTAGAGACTTCAGATGTTGAGTAATACAGTTTTGACATAGTTGTTTGCATTGGCACAAACTACTATGTAAACTATTTTTGAGCTGACTTACAAATTGAATTACAATATTTTGATGATAAGGATGAATCTTAAACTAGAATCCTTATGAAGTACATGTATCCAATCAGATAAAGGGAAGGTTTAAGTGACAAAATGGATGAATCATAGTCGTTGATTCATACCTGACCCTAAGTTACCTAGGTCTTCTTAAGGAGGAAAAATCCTAAACTTATATGTATGTTGAAGGAGTGAAGAGAGAAGTTTACATGCAAAAATAGAATATTCATGATGGCTAAAGAGTTGCGAATTGAAATTGCATTACAAAATCAATTAAGGAGAAAAGAGGAAGGAAATAGTATATAGCAGAGAGACATCTAATCAAGAAGGATAAAAAATACATCAATTTAGAGGTTCTAATTCATCAAGAAAAAAAGTGCTAATTGCAGGATCAATCTTGAGTCATTCTAACAAGTGAATCAGTTAAATCTCTTAATAGAGTAGTCCTAACAGGCTATATTCAAATCCTCTAACAAGGTGCTTACTTAATTGTTAGTTAAAGTCCTTCAAAAAGACACACTTATAACATGGTGTTGAAATCATTTAACAAGGTAAGAACTAATAGTCTTTGTAAGCCTCTAATAGGGAAAACCTTTCACAGGGGTAGATCATGTGTTATGATCAAACATTGTAACCTTCATTAGATACACTTTATTACTATAGTAGTGAAGATTTGTGCGTGTCATTCCCACCCTAGTTTTACCTTCTCATTGGAGGGTTTTTGGGTAATCATATTTGATATCATATATGTGAATGTTTACTTGTTTACATGATTTAGATGTATATGCTTTGCATGATATTTCAGTTTACTTATTGAAGGTATGAGATTAATGTGTGGTGAATGTTTTATGGGTTAAAGTTTAAACTATTGATTCACACCCCACCTCGACTCTTAGAAGTTTAAATTTTCTATTGTAATTCCAACAATTGGTATCAGAGCCTTGTTCTCTAAAAGAGAAGCTTTGTAGCTTTTAGGAATGATCTTGAAAATGGAAGTCTACAAGTTGGGAAAGACCATTGCGAATTAGGGAATTGAAATTGAACTCATTCTAGATCAACTGAATGAAGCAAGAGAAGACTTAAAGAAATCTTTGAAGAGAAGGAAGAAAATTTCTATTGAGGAGAATGACACACAATACAAAGAGATGGACACTACTATGCTATTTGCTAATGGAGATTCTAATGAATTTGATGTGGTAATTGTAGATCTAATGAAAAAGAATAGAACCCAAGCTAAAGAAATTAGAAATCTCAAATTAGATAAAGAATCACAGGCCATACTACTATGTGAGGTAACTAAACAAAAAAAGAAAGTTATAGAAGATAAAGCCATGATTGAAGATGACAAAAGAGTTTTGACTGATAGATTGGAAGAGAAATCATTAAGGCTAGCTAAGATTGGTTACATGCAATTGGATACTCTGAATCAAATGATGAATGCCAACTATGAATTGGATGCCAAGGACATTGAAATAATAGCATTGAATTTGTAGAATGAGCAATTGAATAATGACCTAAAAAGGGAAAAAGTAATTTTCTGAAAGATTCAATGTACCAAGTGAAGCAATCAAAAATACTTGTTGGAATTAACAAATGGGAAGTATACTTCTTGGGGGAGGTGAATCAAAAGGATTGAACTCTAACCAATAAAACTTTTAACTTTAATACATTGCATGCATAAACATATAGAAATAACATGTAAAGAAAATGCATCCACATAAACACTTGACACCAGATATGATTACCCAGAAACCCCCAATGAGAAGGTAAAATTGGGGTGGGGATGACACCCACAACTCTTCACTACTATAGCAATAAATTTCACCTATTTAGGTTACATATTTTGACTATTCTCATGATCTCTCCTGTGAAAGGCCGGCCTTGTTAAAGACTTACAAGGATTGTTAGATCCTACCCTATTAAAGGGTTTTAACACTCTATTAGAAGTGTGCCTAGCTAAAGGACTTTAGAAAACTCACTTGGAATGTCACCTTATTAAATGTTTTATACAATGGTTGTTAAACCAACCTAAATCCATAGGATTTCATTCTATTGTAACATTTGTTAGAGAGTACAATAGAATGTTTGATTTGATACACTTACAATTTGATATTGCTGATTTTAGATCCTTGTTTAGTTTGATCTGATCCTCATTGATCTGATATGAAAATTCTATAACCTTGATCCTTTGTCTGCTAAACTAATTCTTCAATTTTATCCTTCTTCTAAGTCACCTTCAACTTGATTAATTCACCCCTTTCACTTCCTTCAAATCTTTGCTAACATTATCTCCTCACATGCATTCTTTCACATTCTTTATAAATTATGGGGCTTCATCTCCTTAAAAAGATTTCGTGACTTATGGTTAATTATGAATCTACAATTGAGATTCATCCAACTTTCTCACTCAAATCCTTCCATTTTTCTCATTGGTTGCATGTTGATTGCATAGGGAATCCAAATAAATTTGATCTTATCTTTAATCCTTCAAGATTTATCCATATGTCGGCTGAAAAATGGTTTGCATCTTTATTTGTGAAGGCACAAACTCTTATGATGATTCTATGTTGCTCGACACTTACTGATTATTGATGCTTGACACATACTAAATTTTTTCTTGCTCAACACTTGAACTTGTTCAACATCTATTGTTCACTCAACACATATACTTGCTTGAAATTGTCCATTTTCTCGGCATCTGAGTGACGTGGCACTTATTGAATTTCTGGCTCAGCACATATTGCAACTTGACATCTATATTATACTCGTCATAAACTTAGAAAATTTCTTAAGTGTGTTGACACTCAATTGTCAAAACCAATCTAAGATCAATAATCTCCCCCTTTGACATGACTGGAAAAAACACTTAACTATACATGATGAAATCTAATCTCCTCAAGTATAATATACATTTTGTTTAGCATATATGCAAAACTTCAAAACTATTCAAAATTTTGTGAAGCATTATATACCTCAAAATTTTGTGTCTCCCCCTGAGTTGATGTGCCATTTTCTTGTATCCAAAAATTCTCTGTGAGTAGATTGATTTGCCTCTGCTGATACTCCTTGTCTTTATTCTAAACTTAGATACTCTTTACCTGATGTGTCTTGTTATGCCCTATTTCCTGCTATTTTCTTTGTTTTCTCTTCTCCTTTCTTCTCTTTATTTATAACTCCCCCTTTCATTTTGGCTTCCTCTTTCACATGTCTCCCCTTGTAGATTAAGTATCCTTGTAGCCTAATTTATCTCCTTTTTACAATTTCTCCCCCTTTTTGACACTTATGTCAAAGGGTCTATACACTGACTGAATATTTTTCCAAGAAGGTTCTATTCACTTCGATTACAATTCTCAAAGTAGCATCCCATTTTTGTATTGAAACTTCTAGGGATTTTATTTGTATAGCTATCTCTGCTGCAAGGTGAACTAAGCCATCTAGTGTTGAAAGATTGGGATCCTTCTTCAATACATTTTCTACATAGGCTAGTCCTTTTTATAGAATCTCCATGTGAGGGGTCAGGGAGGCTTGTATTTGAACCAATTTGGCTCTTATATTAGCCTCTTCTACTATCAATATAGCTAATTGCTTTTGTGTGTGAAGTGTTGTATGAAAATGCTTCTCAGTTTGAGCTGGATCTTTAGGAAGTTGAATGCTTGATATTTTTAAATTTCTTTCCAAGCTCTTTATTCTTTGGTTGGTTTCCTATGTGAAGATTTATGGATCACATAATTTTGGGTACAATGAGAATATATTCTCAAGTACTATCTTCACCTTTTCAATTTTCTTGGCTAGCTCTACCTATGATAGTGCTATTTCACTAGATATTCTCTCATTCACCTTTCCTTGTAACTTTTTCTTAGATGATTCCATGAGTTTTACATTTGTTTCCTAGTCTTCATTGGTCACCTACACAACTATTTCTAATAGTTGTCCCAATATTGGCTTTGTTTCATTAGGTGCCTACAAGCTAAATGAATCTAGAAAGATGTCTTTTATTTCAATTAGTTCTTGCCTTTGTTTATACTCATTTTTTAGTATCTTTTTCTTCTTCTTCCTTTATAGTACCTCTTGCACTTCATTGATGTGATCAATGTTCATGGTTGCATAGTCATACTTTGGAATGCCTATTTCTTCATCTAGTGTATGGTCCCCATGGTGAAGTACCCTTGCAACCTTTATAGATCTTGAGCCTAGTGCTGAAATTTGAAGTAGAATTGCTTCATTGCTTGGCTATTGAGGCTTTCTTGTGGGAGTTCCAGTAGTTGGCAGATTTACCAAGGTTTGAATTGCTTCTTGTTCCTTTTCCTTTTGGGTCTCCTTCTCCTTTTCTAATCTTCCTTGGTCAATTACTATTATTTGTGGAGGTGCACCTTGTATTTGTGCAGTAGGAATAGAAGTATCCATCTATCCTATTTGTTCCTTTGCTAGCTCCTCAACAAATGTAGTGACTTTAACTGTGGAATCAAACTTAGTTGATATATCTTGTGAAGCTTGCTCTTTAGGTTGTCCACTTGTAGCTATAGGGATGATAGAAGATGTTTCTTGTGTTGCCATCTTGTGCCTAGTCAGCTCAACTACTACTTTTTGCAACTGATCTACACTAACCAATATTGGATTATTACATAATTGAGCTTGTAGAGTTGATTGGTCAAGGATCTTTTTAAGATCCTCTATAATCAATGGATTGATGTTCTAACCAAAGTTTTCAAGAAAATCCTTTACTTTTATTATTTCTATAGGTGTGTTGTTTTCATGTGGAGGGCTTGGAAGTGGCCACATTCTGTTCTGTTTGTTGCTCTTCAATAGTTGCCATATCATCTCCCTTTTGTGTTTCCTCCTCCACTATGTCATCTTCTTTTTCCTTGTCACCTTCACCTTCCTTTTCATTTTCATCCTCTTCTCCATTTTTTTTTCCCTCAAAGGGATCTTCTTCTCCTTCTTTGACATTTTTTAGGCCATAAATCAATCCACATTTGAGTGGACTTCTTGACAACATCTTCAATCTTATTTTGAAGAATGTCGAAGGCTCTATACTTGGGTGCAAATTTTCTCCCATGCTTCTTATTGGACTTAGTTATTTTCCCTTTTGTGACCTTAGGAAATACTCTAGCCAATGTAGACTCTCTTATTTCCTTTTCCATATTAAGGCAATAATGCCATTTATTTTCAATAACAGAATATAACTCTTTGGGCATTGAATTTTCAAGTTCAAGTGGGGTGGTCTTGAACTTGGCCATCATGGTATAAACTAATTCTTCAACCATGTTTTTCTCATTCCTACTCAAGTTATTAAATTCAATATTCTTCAAGCCATTTAAGTCACCATTATCTTTAACATTGTCACAAATTCTTTCTAAATTAGATTTTAATGCATGACTTACCATGTTAAATTGGCTTCTGTCTTCTAACTTTGTTCTCTCTTCATCTGAGTCAGGTTGAGCAACATGTTTTCTTCTTAGTCTTTTCTTTTTTGGACCTTGTTGCTTAGTTGCCTTCTTCTTTTCTTTGGCCTTCTCCTTGGCTTTTTGAGTGGTAAGCCCTTGTGTTTGCTCTTGTAGTGGGCTTGGCTTGGTAGTATTTTTACCCTTGGGTTGAGCTGTAGACTATTTCTGAGCTTTTATCTTTTTAGGCTCTGGCTTAGGTGGTGCTTCCTCAGCTTGTTCTTCCTCCTTGACACCTTCTTCCTCTTTAGCATCTTCTCCCATGCCTTGTGTCAAGGCAAGTGCCTCTTGGGCCTATTCTTCTTCTTCATCATCTCCTTCTTTACCTTCTGTTGTCCCTTCTCCAAATTTGGCCTTAAGTTTCTTTACCAATTTATCCTTTTTTTTTAGAGTTGAAGAAATTTTCAACTCCATTTCCAATTTAGATTTTACAACATCAAAAGTGCCAAAAGGTTTTGCACTTTTATCAATCTCTTCTGCAAGCAATGTTGTGATTTTTGTTGATGCCTCATCAATGTTCATTTCATATCCTAATGTCCTTAGCCATGTCACCACCAGTACTGCTACTTAGATATATGTATAATCAATGTCAACTAAGAAAAAAATATCATTGATGTGTTGTTCTACTAGGGAGACTAGAATCCTTAGTCTTTTCTTCATGGACTTCTTGAAGTCCTCAAAATAGCTTGTTATAAGGGTTTCAAAATTAGCTCCCATCTACTTTATGTACTCATTTACTTGTACTACTATAGACCTATTGGTCTTCCAACTTATCTTACCAAAAGTAAGAAATTCATTCTAAACATAGAAAATATAAATATTAAAATTTATCCAAACTTACACTAAATACTCCATGATCTCCTTATTGCTCCTTGGTTCTCCATAATCTACTATAGTTGTAGTTCTACTAGATCATATGTATGATCCTTCTTAACAAGTTTGTATCCCACATCAATTGCAATGCATGGTACACTATTCAGTCGGCTTGACTAGTAGAATTTGTGAGATATGACTCTAAAAATTTTTTTTGCAAGTGGATCTTTGATTGTATCAATAGTCATGCCTCTTTTGTTCCACTTTGCCCTAGGTTTCTTTTCAATGGCTTCTTTTGAGTAACTCCTTAGGGTCTTTGGCTATACTAGGGTTGGGTATCTTGTCACCCTATGTATGATTCTCTTTGACAACTTAATAGGTCCACCCTCCAACCATAGGTATCCATTGTGTATCCTACTTAAAACTATTCTTATCCACTTTATCTTGAAAATTGTAGGGAAATCTAGGGCACGAGTTAAGACCTTCCTTTTAACAATCTAAAATACCTCCTTCAATACCCCATTCTCACATAGTTTGTTGTAAGCCTACTGAATCTCCATATCACCAATTGCTCCAACTTTACAATTATAACATTTTCTAACATCTTGAACCATTATGACTTTAGGTGGAATAATGGACAACACACTAGCAGGGTCATTCTTGTATGCGACTTCAAGAATTGGCCTAAAATTTGGTTGTTTAACTTCATTAGTGATCAATTGAACCTCAAACAATTCCTTGTATTTGGGATTTCTTGAACTAGAGACCATTTTTCAAATCTAGGGTTTCAAAAGATGTTAAACTTCGTAACTATGCAACTTGGCACTTTGAGAAATACCTTAGACCAATGAAACGATGCTAAATCTTTGCTAGAATCTTTGCAAATGCTTCAATGTCTTCTTGGAAATAACTTATGTGCTCTTCTTTCTCTTTCTCTATGTTTGGAATGATGAAAAATGATCGTAAAATCAACCTTATAACCTTCATTACATAGCATTTAATGCTTAGTGCATATACAACTATACACTCAGCTCCTTATGCAATTCTATTTTACTTGATTTCCATTGATTTTCCAACACTTGGCATCCACTAAATTTTCCCTTACTCAGCTTCAATAAGAATTTCCTTTTACTTGGCAACCACTACTAACTCAACTTCAATTGACTTTGGAAAACAACTCAGCATATACTAGGATTTTACTCAACATCTAAAGGCAACTTTCTTTACTTGGCAATAATGTGAAAACTTTGAAGATTTAATCTTGCATCTTTATTCATGTTGATCTATCCTTTTCAGTGTTAACTAACTCATTCTAGGAACTGATGTATGATATTGCATTTAAATATTAGTCCCACATACCTTCTTGCTTAGTTTGATGAAGTATGACCACTTGACCCTTTAGGTGAAGTGATCCCTCCCTTTGATGTGTTGTATCCATCTTTCTTCTTCAATGTCTTATTTATTTCTCCTCTGATGTGCTCAACATCTACCTTGCCTTTTCCCTTATTTGACTCTGAGTTAGGTGTCTTTGTCCTTTTTGGGTAGTGCTTGCTAATATGACCAGTATTTAAACAACTAAAGCATGTATTTTGGCTCAACCATCTATTGTAGCTTCCACTGAAATGTGTTCTTATGCAATTCTCAGGGATATGTCCATACTCTTGATAGTAGTGATAGCTATGTCTTTTATTATAGTCCCAATTGTTGGAATTTTCTTGGCTTCTTCTATTGTTTGATAACCATGTAGTCTTGGATCTGCACTCAAAGGCTTTGTGTCCAAACTTCTGACAATTGTGGCAACGTTGTTCAAATCTTGGTGCTTGCATAGTCCTTGTCCTGCATTCATGTGTCTGATGACCTTGTTTGTTGCACTTATAACAATGTGTCATGTTCTTTAGCTTGGCATTCTGACTACCATTCTTGCTCCTGCAAACATTAGCTATATTTCTTTTCTTTCCATAGTGATGACAAGTAGGTTTAGAGTTCTTACCTTTATCATTCCTTTGTTTAGCAGTCTTGGATGAGTCTCCTTCTTCAATGCTTGTGTAGCCCAATCCTGATGTGTCTTTACTGGATCTAGGGGATTTTAATAGTTTCTCAAAGTACTTGATGGATTCATTTGGCTTGTTGAAGCTTTCAGCAAACTCCTTCTCTCTTTTTAGGTTATTCTATAGTTGCTCATTTTTTAACTTCAATTTAGTTATCTCAATGTCCTTAACATTCAACTCATGATGGGCATTGATCATTTGACTTAGAGTATCCAACTGCATGTTTGAGATCCTAGATAGCTCTACTATTTTTTCTTCCAATTGGTTTGACAAGATTCTTCTATCTTTTTCAATCATGGCCTTGTCTTATATAGCTTTCTTCTTTTGTTCAAACACCTCACATAGTAGTATTGCTTGTGATTCTTTCTCCAACTTGAGATTTTTGATCTCCTCAACTTGTGCTCTATTCTTGTCCATGAGATCTTCAATTGCTACATCAAACTCATAAGAGTTACCATCCACAAATAGCTTTGTGGTGTAAATCTCCTTATATTTGGTGTCATTCTTAGCTATGGAAATCTCTTTCCTTCTCTTTGGCGAACTCCACAAAGCATCTCTGACTTCATCCAATTGTTGTAGTAAGAGGTGTATCTCAATCTCCTGATTCTCAATGGTCTTTCTCAACTTGTAGACTTCCATCTCAAGATCTTTTCTCCAAGTTGTAAGGCTTCTCCTAATGAGAACTTAGCCCTGATACCAATTTTTGGAATTAACAAATGGGAAGTATGCTTTTGAGGGGGGGGGGAGGTGAACCAGAAGTACTAAACTCTAACCAATATATATTTTAACTTTAAAAAATTGCATACAGAAACATATAGAAATAACATGTAAAGAAAATGCATCTACATAAACACTTGGCACTAGATATGATTACCCAAAAACCCACCAATTAGAAGGTAAAACTGGGGTGGGGATGACACCCACAACTCTTCACTATTGTAGCAATAAAATTCACTTGTTAAGGTTACATATTGTGACCATTCTCATGATCTTCCTTGTTAAAGGCTTACAAGGATTGTTAGATCCTACCTTGTTAAAGGATTTTAATACTCTGTTAGAAGTGTTCCTGGCTAAAGAAATTTAGAACACTCACTTGGAATGTCACCCTATTAAAGGCTTTATACAATGGTTGTTAAACCAACCTAAATCCATAGGATTTTATTATGTTGTAACATTTTTTAGAGAATACAATAGAATGTTTGATATGATACACTTACAATCTAATATTGTTGATTTCAAATCCTTGTTCTATCCTCTCTAATCCTCATTAATCTGATATGAAAATTTTGTAACCTTGATCCTTTATTCTGCTAACTGATTCTACAATTTTTTCCTTCTTCTAGGTCACCTTCAACTTGATTAATTCACCCCTTTCACTTCTGTCAAATCTTTGCTAACATTATCACCTCGCATGTATTCTTTCACATTCTCTACAAATTATTGGGCTTCATTTACTTTAAAATATTTTTGTGACTTAGGGTTAGATATGAATCTATGATTGAGATTCATCCAACTTTCCCACTCAAATCCTTCCATTTTTCTCATTGGTTGCATGTTGATTGTATAGGTAATCCAAATAGATTCATTCTTATCTATAATCCTTTGAGATTTATCCATATGTTAACTCAAAAATGATTTACATCTTAGTTTGTGAAGGCACAAACTCTTATGTTGATTCTATGTTTCTCCGAACTTACTGATTACTAATGCTTGGCACATACTGAAATTTTGTCTTGCTCAACATCTATTGTTCACTTGGCACATATACTTGCTTGGAATTGTCTATTTTCTTAGCATTTGAATGACTCGACACTTATTGAATTTCTAGCTTGGCACATATTGTAACTCAACATCTATATTATACTTGGCATGAACTTAGAATATTTCTTAAGTGTGTTGACACTCAATTGTCAAAACCAATCTGAGATCAACAATACTTTGAGCAATTATTGAGATTCCCTAGATCCAACAATGATACATTTGGACTGAGATACAAAAGTATTGAAGAAGGAGATGTTGACAATTTTCTAATAGTGATATGTAATTATTGTCATTAATGGAAACACATGATGTACATGTTGATAGGAACCTCAAAAATAGAGATACTTAGTGTTTGGTTATCAGAAAATTGTTTAAGTATAGAATTTGGTTTGTAGTAGTGTATTGTTTTGTTTGTAACATGTTGCAGAAGTCATATTATGACAAGAGAGGTTACATGGAGATATTATACATGTTGTTGATGATGTGTATAACCTTGAAAGTTTCTACAGACTGTATGGAATAGATATAATCATGTTTTTATGATGCATGATAGTGGAATTGAAGGAAATAATTGTTTTGTTTAAAAAACAATTACTTGTCCAATTAGGACCGACATCCTAGATATTTACTCTAACTTGGAAAAGTGAATTGTGGTCTTAGGTGACCTAGAAAAAATTTATGTAAAGAAATGATATTTATGCAAAAGACTTCTTGCGATAAGAAGTGTGGTATCTTGATATTATAAGGAAACAAAGTGCTTGTATGTGCTTGTGAAGGTATGTGAAGTAAGATATGAAAAGTTTTGTATGAGCTATTTGGTGATCTGAGATTGATCTAAAGATCAAAGATCAGACAAGGAAGACAAATAATAGTAAATTTCTTGTTTTATTAGTGGACTCTTCTTGTAGTTGAAATTGCATGTTTGGGGAGTGGGCTCTTCTTGCATACATTGTACTACAACTCCTAATAGGGTTGGAATCTCCTAACAGAGATTCAAAGTCTCCTAACAAGGATTGCTTATACTAAATTTTCTCATTTACTCCTAATAGGGTCCATCCTCTAACAAGAAACATATATATCAGTATATTATCTAGTGGGTATCATTCCCATTGGGGTTTTCCCTTGGCTGGGGTTTCCCATGTTAACAAAATATGGTGTTATGAGTTATCTTTGTGCATTGCTATTATTACTATTCAACATTACTTTATTGCTTTGTTATGCATGGTTTAAAGTAGGTAATAATATCTAGTTGGTGACTATAGTTTGTAGATTACTAATTCACCCCCCTCTCAGTAATTCCTATTTCTAACAATTGGTATCAGAGTACAGTTACTTTGAAGAGGCTTAACAACTTAAGTAAGACCCCTATGGATATGGAATAGTTGAAGAAGAACCTTGAAGAAGCTCTTGAACAAATTGATCTCATTACTAAAGAAAGAGATAAGTTAAAGGATAGATATGAAGATTCCAAAGTATACATTGGTCAATTGAAGGAAAAGATTGAACATCAAAAATCCAAGCCTGAATCTACTAAATCTGGAACCACTGATGATGACTATTCAAAGTTGAAAATAGAATACAAGATCTTGAAGCATGAGTTGAAAATTACAAATATGAAGTTGACTTATAGAAATGATCCTAGCAAAATTGAATTTGAATTGAAGATTGAAAATGTAGATCTGAGAGCAAGTCTGGCAAAGAAAACATCCGAACTTAAAACATTGAAAGAAGATCATGAAGAACTCCTTAAGTACAATACTATTGTTAAATGTGAATTGACATAGTGTAAATAGTAGGTTGAGAAACTTTATTCTAGTAGAGAAAATCTTGATGACTCACTGTTTATACAGAGACCTTCTTATGACAAGACTAGTCTTGGCTATCTAATTAGCATGCCTACAAAGAAACTTGAGATTAGATTAAATCTGAAAGAAAAAGACAAACTTGATGACAAGATTGAATCCGGTCAATCTTCTAAAAAACTTAAAGAAGTCGAGCAAAACAAGGAAGTTGAAATCTTGGATGAACCTAAGTATGTGGAAACTCCTAAGGAAACCAGGTATAAATTTAGAGGTAAGTGTTTTTTTATGTAATTAGAAAGGTCATATAAAATGAAATTGTACTAGCAAGTCATTCAATCATATTAAGGAATTTTATTGTCATAATTGTCATGGTATGGGTCATAATGCAATTAATTGTAGGAAACCTAAGTATGATAATGATAGGAGAAATAGTAGAATTTCTAGATATGCTAACCTATAGATAGAAGAAGATATAATGAAAGGACATTGAGAGAAGGAAGATCTTATGAAGATAGAAGATAGATCATGTGTTATAAGTGTAACAACTTAGGACACATTTCTTGGAATTGTCATGCACCTGATAATCAAGAAAATCCTAGAAGCAGAGCACCTATATGTCAGTTATGCAACAACTTTGGACACATAGCAAAGTACTGCAAAATCGATAGAAACTTCAAAGATAGAAGAAACAATGAAAGAAACTTTCAGAATAGAAGAAATGATAGAAGGAACCATGAAAGGAACTCTACAACTAGCAAAGACAATGAAGAACAAAGAAACATTGTAAGTGAACTTTGAGAAGAACTTAATGAAGCACTTGTGAAAGGAATAGACATCTCAAAAGAGAAGTTAGATGATGAGACAAGAAGATCAAAGTCATTTGTTGAGTTTGATTCAATTAAGTTTAATTAAGCTTGTTCATAGCATCAGTATTTGAGAACTTCATTTAGAGACCAAATTAGAAGTAGAAAAGTTGAGAAAAGGTGTATTTAGTTATGTTTAGATGATATCTAAGTTTTCTTGTGATTTGGAGCTCATCTAAAGAAGTTATGATAGAATTTAGAGTTACTGGCACTATAGTAAGAATTGATTCTATAAAAAAAGATAAAAAGTAAGTTTTTACAAAGAATTTCATGATGTGAAGTTTTAAGGATATTTTTCATAATGAAAGGAGGATAGAGTAAACCTTGGGTGACATCCAAAGATCAAATAGATGATCTGAAGCAATTAACTGATTGTAGAATGCAAGTAACAACTTTTTCATATTTGCAAAAGTATGCAATTAATGCAAGTTAAAGTTGAGGGATAAATGGAGTATAGAATTGATTTTAATTCATTGCAAACACATTCAAAGTGAAGAACATTCTGAAGTGACTTATCAGAGTGATTTCAAAGAAAACCCTATTTTCAGAAAGACGTATTTTTATCATTTTTCCACAAAATTTATTTCGTAAAAGATATTGTTGATAAAGAATCATGGATATTTCAATTGTTCATAGTGTTGAGAATGAGGATGGACCTAAGTTTAAAATGGTTTTCATAAAACCTAATGAAGGAAACCCTAGAACTCTACAATGTTTATCACTCTAAACAATGTAGTTTATCTTGAAGATGTAGAAAGTTATTTGAATTGCAAGTTTGAATCAATTGGAAATGAATAGATGAATAAGGATATGGACCTAGTGTTTAATCTTGACATGACTATGAAGCCTAGATTTGAACACTTAAAAGAATTGGGCTTGTTTAAGTATCATTTCTACCATGAATTAGATACAGATGAATGGACACAAGTTATAATGAGTAGAATACATGATGGTAAACTATGGATGCAAGATAATGTAGTAGACATTTTTGTTGACCTTTTACATGAGGTAAATGGTCTTAGCAAACAAGGTAGTGTACCCATAGGTGAAAAGATGGTTAAGAAGAAAACGGAAAGTTATGATAAGGAAAAATACAATGGGAAAGCTATGGTAATCAGCTCCGTCAAATATAATTATGTGAGATTTCTTAGCCAAATTATTGCTTATTCAATTTGTGCAAGTTCTAAGGTAGATGAAATTTCAACTAGATTTATTTATGTAGCTTATAAGATATGTGTTGAGAAAGAATAGATAAATCTAAGAGAAATAAAAAGGATGTAACTCTTGGAGAACCTTGAAAAGAGTAAAAGAACCAAGAATGGTGTGTTTAGATTCTAATCATTAATTAATCACATATTCTTTCATCTGTTGAAGAGATTTACCTACTTATCAGTGGCGACAGATGCACTACAAAAAAGATTACAGAGGTATGCAGAAGGCACCCAGTAGACAAGATATTGGATAGTGGTAATTTGATAATGAAAACATTCCAAAATGAGATGAAACAAAGATTTAGGATCTCACTTGCAATTGTGGATAGGTTCAAGAAAGACATATGTATTCTATTTGATATAGATTATACTTACATTCAAGTAGTGGAACCTCAAGAAATTTTTTTTGATCCTTTGAGCTATGAGTTAAGTGATGATGTTGCAGTTGGCTACATTGACATGTTGTTGAACTTAGAGAAAGATAAATTTGAGTATAGATTTGGCACATTTGATGAGATTATACAGCATGCTCATCAAGCAACCTTAGAGAAGGCATCTCACAAGAAGGTTGAGTCAATCATGAAGAATGCATTATTTGAGGCTAGAATGTTAGAAAGTGAATCTAAGGTCATGAGATAGACATTGAAACAAGTTGTAGTAAACATAAAACCCTTGTCAATTTTAGTTGTTGAGACATCTTTAGAGCAAAGCATACCATATGCAGTAGTACCTAATGTTCAACCCAGTGAACATATGAGTAAATCAGAGAGATTGGTTGAAGTAGTGATTACAAAGACAAAGAGAGTCAAATAGATGGCTACAAGACCTAGCAAGAGGCAAAAAGCAATGTTGACAATTGAATCTAGTGATGATGAAGATTTTGAGGAATAGGAAACCAAACAAGAAAAAAAAGTGACTCCACCTAAGCAAGCAGCAAGCAAAGCTCAACAACCATAGAAGCTGAAGATTAGGAAGATTGACACAGTGATTTCCAATGAAGGAAACTTTATTTAGATGAACAAGTTTTATATCTATACAATAATTTCAAGAAGAATCATATTGTTATATATAATGTGAGATATATTATAGAAAATGACATTAGTATGAAAGATATCAAAGGAGTAGTGAACCAGAATGTCTGTGAGAGACTTATAGATAAGAAGACTTCAGCAAGGGAAGAAGATATTGAACTTTGGAAGTCTATGCTAAGTACCATTTGCAAGACTAATGATGAAGATGAAATTAAGAGGTTGTTAAATAACCTTGCTCCATACTTGAGGAACAAATTGAGGCCATTTTTGTTCATGCTTGGTGAGAAGGATAAGTTAAGAAAGAAGACAAAAGTAGCTATTAGTCAGATGTTGTCACAAATATCATCTCCTCTAGGTCCTAGAACCTTGGAAGTATTAGTAAGTGGTGATACTATGAAGATTAATCAAACCAATGTTACTCTGAAAATTGATGATACCAATCTATTTGGTGGATCTAAACCAAATGTACCTGACACCAAGGATGTTCAAGAAAAGTTGAAACAAATTGAGGAAGAGAAGAGGATAATACAAGTTGAAAAGAAGAAGATAGAAGAAGCCAAGCATCAATTGCTTGAGGAAGATAGAAAAAGAAAGGAAGATGAAGATAATATAAGAATTGCAAAAGAAGAAAGGAAAAGGAAAACTAAGGGAGAAGAAAGGAAAAGATTAGAAGAGAGGAAAGAAAGAGAGGAAAAGGAAATGAAAGAAGAGGAAGAGAGGAAAGCTAGAGAAGTAGCAAAGAAGCAGAGGGAGGATGAGACTAAACCATCTAGTTCATCTACTCTACTCTCTCTTACAAGTTTAGCTACTGATGATGATGATAAAAAATGATCTGATTTCATCCTTATATAAACTTTTATAGAAGAATAAAATGGTGAAAATTTTACAAAAATCACTAATGGAAGTGACTGACAGATTGCACAATACTTTGACAGTACAACACACTAAGTTAGATCCCAAACTGAGAGCACAAGTAGTGCTAAAGTCATTTGATGAAGAGTTTACTAATTTTTTGAATGTTACAAAGGTGAAGGCTCAAATTTACCATGATGCTAACTTATTTAGCACCATCTTCAAGAATATCAAGAATGACTTAGTCAATCTTGATACATGCATATAGAACTTTGGAAATGTCACTAGGAAGGGAAAGCTTTGTATGTTAAGTGTACCTTATCATACAAACTAACTAAGGATTTGGACAATTAGATAGAGGTAAAGATAAGTGAGCTTGAAGCTTTATCCAACCAAATCATGCACCCTTCTAGAAAAGTTGATGATTTTGACATTCAAGTTGCCAGTATTCGTAGTGAGATCAAGAAACTAAAACTTTGAAAAGAATAGATTTTGAAGAGAACATCTAATTTTAGAGAATCTATTGCTCTAACATTATCTTTTTTTGATAAGCAACTAGAGGAATGTGTCAAGGCCAAGGACACATATACAAACTTTTTGTATTCAAATATCAATGCAATTGAGATTGCATCATATGCTTTATGTGCAATCCTCACATCAACAAAGTCTACCAAAGAGACATGGAACAAAGATATGGATAGCTTGAAGACCTTTTTTGATGATTGTACGAAGCTCATATCAAGATAAAAAAGGATAGTAGTTTTGATAGTTTTTGGATAGCATCTTGACATTTTGACCTTTGTCTTTGATGTCAAAGGGGGAGTAATAATAGAAGAAAATTTGGATAGTAAAGGGGAGAGATGTGAAAATTGTATACACGATATTTTTGGGAGAGATACATGTGTAGTATGAAGTATATTATAAGGGGGAGCATATATGTAAAGTTGCAATAGATGTAATGTTTATTTTGATAGATTTTTGTTAGTTAGCCAATTTTTCCTATTTTGTTGCCATGAATGCCAAAGGGGGAGATTGTTGACAATTGGCTAATAGTGATATATAATTTTTGTCATTAATGGGAACACATGATGTACATGTTGACAAGAAACCGTGGAAATAAAGATACTTAGTGTTTCGTTATCAAAAAATTGTCTAAGTATAGAATTTGGTTTATAGTAGTGTATTGTTTTGTTTATAACATGTTGCAGATGTCATATTATGACAAGCAAAGTTACATGGAGATAGTATACATGTTGTTGATGATGTGTACAACCTCAAAACTTTGTATAGACTATATAGAATAGATATAATCATGTTTTGATGATGTAGAACAGTGGAATTGAAGGAAAGAATTATTTTGTTTACAAAAAAATTACTTGTCCAATTAGGGCCAACATCCTAGATGTTTACTCTAACTTGGAAAAGTGAATTGTGGTCTTAGCTAACCCAGTAACAATTATGTAAAGACATGGTATTTATGCAAAAGGCTTCTTGTGATAAGAAGTGTGCTATCTTCATATTATGAGGAAGCGAAGTGCTTGTGACTTTATGTGAAGTAAGGCATGTGAAGTTTTGTATGAGCTATATGGTGATCCAAGATTGAGCTAAAGATCAGAGATCAGATAAGGAAGACAAATAACAATGAATTACTTATTTGAGCAATGAGCTCTTATTTAGTTGAAATTGCATTTTTGGGTAGTGGGCTGTGTTGGAAATATAGATGGAGTAACTGAGAGAGGGGGGGGGGGGGGGGGGGATCAATTACCACAAAAACAAATCCACAGATCCCTTAGATGTATGATAAAATTAGTTACTACTGTCACTTAGTAAACATACAGAAAATGTTGTAACTCGGTAGATGTAGTGTATATTAATTTTAATAGATCTTAAACATTCACAATTATTAACATGAAACTATAAAAGAAATAACATGAACACATGAGACACCAGATTTAACGTGGAAACCCAATATGGGAAAAACCACCAAGTCACTAGCTACTAATTTTCACTCTTCTAAAGTAAGCCCTATTAGGAGCCAATGCGGTCAAAGGTTACAAAACATACTATTACGTGTGACCTTGTTAGAGGATTTAATCACCCTATTAGAAATGGCCTTGCAAGACATCTTTAGAATAATTTAATGGAACTGTCACCTTGTTAGAGGATTTACAAATGGCTATTAGACCAACTTTGTTAAGAGATTTAGGAATCATTGCTATAATGGTAAGAAAGTAATAATGAAATGACTTGAATGAGATGCACCTAAATTGCTAATACAAATCTCTATTCTGCTTCACTAGATCCTTCCTGATCAAATATAACTTTGTTGCTCCTCAAGGATATCTAACCATCCTTCAAAATTCTCTCACACTTTCCTTCTCAAACAATCAATACACTTGCATACTCGCTCATTACTCTAGAATTCTCAACTTGACCTTTCATTTATACCTTACAAATTATCAAGTCAGCTAAATTACAAGCTATAATCTCCAATAATCATTACCTCGGTCAGTTGGAATCATTACTTGAAATAATTTAAACTTTATTCCTCAAATTAACAAAATCATTCATTGGCCGACACTGCTCGGTAAACACTAATCCTGAAAAGATTTCCTATGTTAACCAACAAAAGCTCGATTAACACTATGAATCTTAAAAAATCCTTTAGAGACTAAGTGAACTCAGTAAACACTAACTTCCCTTCATTAACCATGAGATCTTGATTAACACTACTTCCATAGAGTAATTTCCACGAATGCTCAATAAACTCTAAAAATTGCTTTGCTGGCCAACTAAGCTTAGTAAATACTAACTGCCAACTGATATGGCATTTGTTGAACATAAAAGAAAACACACAATTAGACAATTTTATCCAACAAGCTCTTCTTGCATACATTGTACTACAACTCCTAATAGGGTTAGAATCTACTAACAAGGACTGCTTATACTAAATTTTCTCATTAACTCCTAAAGGGTCCATCCTCTAATAAGGAACATATATATCAGTATATTATCTAGTGGGTATCATCTCCAATGGGGTTTTCCCATGGTCAATGTTTCCCTAGTTAACAAAATATGGTATTATGAGTTATCTTTGTGCATTTCTATTGTTACTATTTAGCATTACTTGATTGCTTTGTTATGTATGGTTTAAAGTAAGTAATAATATCTAGTTGGTAACTAAAGTTTGTAGATTACTGATTCAGCGCCCCCCCCCAGTAATCCTTATTTCTAATAGGAGAGTCATCCAAAAGTGCTAAGGAAAGGAGCAACAAAGGTAATTATTCCAAACCCACTTGTCATAATTGTGGTAAAAAAAGACATACTACTAATATGTGTACAAGCAAGACTGCAAATCAAAATGTCAAGCATAAGAGCATGATTCACTACCATAACTACAACAAAAAAGGTCATCAAACACATGAATGTAGAACTAATACCATGAACACAAAAATATTTTAAGGATACTCTTACAACTATCAAAAGTATGGGCATAGAGCTCTTGAGTGTAGATCCAAACCCATGTGGTCATCAGATAGGCAAACAAAGGTAAAGAACAATGGAAACTCTTACAACTGGGATTATAATACAAGATATAGTTGTCATTATTGTCAAGAGTATGGAAAAATTCATGAGAATTGTATTAGGAATCACTTCAAAAGTGACTACAAAAGGAGGTTGATTCAAACCACATGTTTTAGTTGTTTGAAGATTGGTTGTTGGAAATGATTGAAATGGTCATGAATGAAGAATAATGGAATACGTAAAGAATGTTTTCAATCATTGTTTTGTCATTGATGTCAAACTTGCTACTTGTAGGAATGTCAATTACTTAAGTGATCCAAATACTATCAATTGGTTGATTGTCAAGGAGGTGGCAATCAATAAGATGTAACTAGAGTACCTAGAGAAAGGTTGAAGTTATGATGTTGTAATGAAGTATAAGGATCAGCTAAGCCATTGATGAAATAGTGTATTGATGACATACTCTAAGAGGTTGGACACACTAAGACACATCAAATATGTAAGTTTTAACTAAGTCACTTGTAAAGCCTAACTAATTTCATTGGAGAGAGCCAAGCACGCTAGTTAGAGCTGAACAGATTCTCAGTTGAAACTGAGCAAGTTCAACTTTAGTGTGTGCCGAGTGATCTTTAGGTGCTGAGTATGATATAGGAGCCGAGTGATATTCAAGTGCTGAGTAACACAAAATTTGTTAGGTGTCAAGCATTAGTAAACCAATGATGTCGAGTTGCTGCATTATTTGTTAAGTCAAAGATTCACCAGATCAGTAGCGATGAGTTTGTTACATCAAATTTTTTGAATTACTTGGATGATAAGTAGATGTCACAAAATTTTAGGTAAACCATATAAACCAATTCAAGGTGAATGCTAATGGATTTATCATGGAGTTTCTAGAAGAAGCAATTTGGAGGGAAAAAAATACCATTTTCTCAAGATCAAATCAAGATTTGAGTGGGAAATGAAGAACATAACTTCTTTATAAGGAGTTATAGGTCAGAGATCAAGTGCGCATGTATGAGAGGGAGTTGGTCATAAGTATGGTCATGCAAAGAAGCTAAGGGGTGTAAGTATAGAGCATTAAGACTCTGAGTTGATCAAGTGATCATGGAGTGCATTGGTATAACAAGTGGAAGAACTGAAGGAGATAGATCTTGAAGGGTGAACAAGCTGTCAGCACTGCAAGGGAGAAAAGCCAAGCATAGAAAAGAACTTATGAGTGATCTAAAATCTGCAAGGTTAGAGTTGCAATCTAAACCAGGTCAAAACCCTTCTCATACTCTCTTACCATTGTATTAGATATTGAAATCCTACATTGCTAGGTTAGCTTAATAGCTAGGTGGATAAGCCTCAGGAGAAGGATAAAGAGATCCCCAAGAGGAGGATAGGAGATCCTTAGAGAGGGATGAAAGATTCTTTTGAGAAGGTGAGTATAAATCCCATGGACTTGGGTGAGCCTAACAACTTTATGTAAATCCTTTAATAGGGTGACATTCCAAGTTGAATGTTCTTAAGTCCTATAATAGGACACACTCCTAATAGGGTGTACAAATCCTTTAACAGGGTCACATTTAACAATGTGTTGTAGCCTTTAACAAGGAAAACCATCAAAAGCGGTTGAAATCAATTGCACAGTTATTTTGTGGGTATCATCGCCACCCCAGTTTTACCTTCTTATTCTTGGAGGGTTTCTAGGTCATCAAAATCCTTAGTATTATGGTGCAATGCATGTTATCTTTCATGGTTGAATTAGAATAAAAATTTGTATTGGACATTATTGGACCTTGAATAACTGATTCACCCCCCCCCACCCCCCCCCCCCCAGTTATTCTAAAGAATTCTAACAATTGGTATCAAAGCCCACTACTGATTTGTTTCAAGGTACTAGCAGCAGAAAGATCAAGATGTCCAAGAGAGAAGTTCCCAAGCTAAACAAAGACAACTTTGTTGCATGGAAAAGTCTGATGAAGCTACACCTTGGATCAATAGTTGACTATGCACAAACCTCAATCATAGTTGATCATGTAGACCCTGCAGGACCTCTCACTATAGATGACATGAGCAAGAAGAAGGAGCACAATCAAGCGATATTAGATATTGCTTCAGCACTAAGCTATGCTGAGTATGATGACATCAAAGAATGTTTTACTGCACATCAGATGTGGAAAATATTATCAAGAATCTATGGAGGAGATGACAATGTCAAGAGAGCCAAAAGAGAGAGCCTAAGAGGAAATTTTGATGACATGAAAATTGAAGAAGGAGAGAATGCTGCTCAATATGGTGCAAGGATGAAGGAAGTAGTAAGTGCCATAAGAAGCCTAGGAGGACAGTTAGCAGAAAAAATAGTATGTAGCAAATATTTGAGAACTTTGCTTCCTATCTTTGCTATAAGAGTATCAGCCATCCAAGAGCTAAGGTGTGTACCAGGAAACACATTGTCATTTGAAGGAATAATTGGAAGACTCATTGCTTTTGAGCTATCCAAATTTGACAACTACAAGCTAGAAAACTTTGAATCTACATTCAAAGCTAGGATGACAATAAAAGACAACGAGGAGGTGCAAACAAAGAAAAAGAGTGGAAAAGGAAAGTATGTATCCAATAACAACAGCACTGATGAAGATGATGTAGACCAATTGGAGGCATTACTAGCAAGAAGATTTCACAAAGGAAGAGGCAAATTCAAAGGTAAGATCCCAATAATTTGTTTCAATTGTAATGAAGTTGGTCACATTGCAGCCAGATGCACACAAAATAAAAATTACAAGGATGGAGGCAACTTCAAGAACAAGAAAGAGGACAACAAGGACTACAGAGGTAAAGGAAAAAGATGCTACATTGTTGAAGAAGACTTATATGAGAATGATGATGAAGTAGTCTATGTGGCTATGAAAGATGAATCAGATGAAGATGAAGCAACTACCCTAGTAATCTGCATGAACAAGAATGACAAATGGATCATAGATAGTGGATGCTCTCATCACATGACTAGAGATAAAAGTAGGTTCATTTCCTTTACTCAATATGAAGGAAATAGTGTTAGATTTGGTAACAATGCACCATGTTAGATCAAAGGGAAAGGTAGTATCAAGCTTACTAAAAGTATATCATGTGATAATGCAGACTATGTTGAAGGCCTAAATTATAACCTATTAAGTGGCTCACAGTTAGTCAACATAGGATACAAGGTTGAATTTGGAAATTGAATTGCCAAGATCTATGATTCTCAAGGAAGTCTAATAGGAAAAGGTGATCATACTAGGAGTAATTTGTTCTACCTAGACATGGAAGATGCTTCTTGCCTCATTGTTCAAACTGATGATGTATGGTTATGGCACAAGAGGTTATGTCATGTAAATTTTGACAATCTGATAAGCATCAGCAAAATGAAGAAAATCAGAGGTCTACCAAAATTGAAAAAACCTAATAACACCATGTGCAAACAATGCCAATTAGGGAAGATGACCAAGTCAACTTTCAAAAGCAAGACTTATACTTCTAATGAAGTATTAGAGCTAGTTCATACTAACTTGTGTGGTCCTATTGAAGTACAAAGCTAAAAAGGTGACAGATACATAATGCTATTTGTAGATGACTATTCAAGGATGATGATAGTCATGTTCCTAAAACTAAAATCAGATGCATTTCAAATGTTCAAATGGTACTTGGCCAGAGTTGAGAAAGAGACTCAAAAGAGTCTCAAATGTCTCAGATTTGATAGAGGAGGTGAATTCACATCAAGAGAATTTGAAGAATTTTGCAATGAAAGAGGAATCAAAAGGTAGACATCAGCACCTAGGACTCCACCTCAGAATGGTATAGCAGAGAGAAGGAATAGATTAGTTATTGACTGTACTAGGACCTTGATGACAGAGAAAAATGTTGCACTCAAGTACTGGAGAGAAGCTGTAAGTACTACAGTCTACACACTCAACAGAGTTCAAGTCAAGAAAAGTACTAATGCAACACCTTTTGAATTATGGTATGGGCATTCTCCTAAAGTAAAACATTTCAAAATATTTGGATGCAAATGCTATATATATAAAGAGTCTAGAAATGGAAAGTTTGATGCAAAGAGTGAGGAAGGCACATTTCTTGGTTGTTCTACTAGAAGCAAAGCTTATAAGTGCTTGAATTTTAATACTAACAAAGTAGTAGAAAGCACAAATGTGAAATTTGATGAGCTTGTAGAAGTTCAAAGTGTTGAGAACACCAAGAAAGTAGAAGAATACAAGACCTTTGTAGACTTTTATGAAGGTATACTTAATAATGGTGAAGTTGCAACTCGGAATGACAATTAGCAACAAAATCTAGCATCTGCCGAGTCACAGACAGTGAATGCCGAATAGCAGACACATTCAAAAGTAGAGTTGTAGAATACAAAAAATGTTCATTCAAATTTTGAGAACAACCAACATGAAGAAAATGAACAAATACCTGATGAAAATATGCATGAGGGTTTAGATTTTGAAAGAGACAGCATGCAAACAAGGAAAGAACCAGTATTGGAAAAGTATGTAAGAAGAAATCATCCTATAGATCAAATTATTGGAAACAAAGAGGCAGGACCAATGACAAGGAATAGACTCAGAAGTGAAACATGTCTGCTCAGCAAAATGGAACCAAAAATAGTAAGTGAAGCTATAAAAGATGATGACTGGTACAATGCTATGAAAGAAGAAATAGAACAAATTGAGAAGAACAAGACATGGACCTTAGTCTCAAGACCAGGTGATACAAATGTGATTGGAATGAAGTGGGTGTTTAGAAAGAAGTTAGATGAGAATGGTGAAATCACAAGGAACAAGGCAAGACTAGTCTATAAAGGGTATGCACAAGAAGAAGGACTAGAATATGGAAAAACTTTTGCTCTAGTTGCCAGAATGGAAGGAGTAAGGACCTTACTGGCATATGTAGCCTTCAAAGGATTTAAAGTCTATCAAATGGATGTTAAGTCAACATTTCTGAATGGTATACTTGAAGAAGAAGTCTACATAGAGCAACCAGAAGGTTTTGTTGATGAAAATAACAAAAACAAAGTATGCAAATTGCATAAGGCTCTATATGGATTAAAGCAAGCCCCTAGAGTTGGTATGAGAGACTTCACAAGTATCTAGTGCAAATAGGATTTGAAAGAACTGATGATAACAGAAACATGTACATCAAATTAGAAGAAGGTAAGGATATCATTGTATCTGAAATCTTTGTGGATGATATAGTTTTTGGAGGAAAGGAAGCGCTTTGCAAAAGTTTTTCTAAAAAAATGAAACATGAGTTTGAGATGTCAATGTTTGGAGAAATCAAGTTCTTTGTAGGATTGCAAGTACATCAACTAAAACATGGCATATTTGTGACACAATCAAGATACAACAAGGAGATACTCAAGAAATTTGGATTGGAAGACTCCAAACCAGTTAGCACACCAATGGCAATAGGACATAAGCTATCTAAAAATGATGAATCAACTGAAATCAATCAAACAATGTACAGATCCATGATTGAAAAACTACAATATGTTGTACATAGAAGACTAACATAGCACCAACAATTGGAATAGTGGCTAGATTCTCTGCTAATCCTAGAGAAAATCATCTCATGGTAGTAAAGAGGATAATGAGGTATCTCAAAGGAACTAATGATTTTGGCCTATATTAAAAAAAGAATGAGAAGTTTGGGCTTAATGCATACACAGATGCAAATTGGGGAGGCAACATTGATGATAGGAAAAGCACAAGTGGAGGAGCATTATTCTTAGGTAAAAGGCTAGTTACTTGGACTAGCAAGAAACAAACATGCACATCTCAGTCCACTGCAAAAGCAAAATATGTGGCAGCAACAGTCAATTGCACAAACATTGTGTGGCTCAAACATCTATTGAAAGGAATGAAAGAAGAGGCAACCAAAACTATGATATTGTATTGTGATAATACAAGTGCTATAAACATATCCAAGAATCCAGTAATGCATGCAAAAACCAAGCATATTGCAATCAAGTATCACTATGTCAGAGAATTGGTGGAAGACAAACAAGTGAAGATGGAGTACATTCACACAAAGGAACAAACTACAAATATCTTCACCAAACCATTGCCTAAGGATTCTTATGAATATCTTAGAGGCAAGTTGGGGGTAATACCCCTAACTCAAGTAGTCTAAAGCAACATAGAAGCTGCCCTGCATCAACAAGAACAAATCATTGAAATATCAAAAGAGTGATGTAGAGGATATGAACTGGAATAAAAATTCTAGATTAGTCACAAGCATGGTGACAGAGGGAGAAAACATGAGATGCAAAGCTTATATTTAGCATGTTGAAGATGTTGCATCTTTGGCATTTATGTCAAAGAGGGAGATATATGAGAAAATAATCAATACAAAGTAAGAGGGAGATATATATGTGAGAGATGTATATGAAAGAGGGAGATTCAGAAGAGATAAGAATCAACAAGTAGCTATGAAGGATCAGCTATGAAGGATTAGGAATACAAAGTAAAGATGCAACAGTCTAGAGGGAGAAGCAGAACAAAGGATTCAGTTTGTATCAATTTGTATCAGCAAAAGAAGGAGTTATATACCAAGCAAACAATGTATGTAATTTTGGTGGTAACTAAGTTGATCAATTGATCAGTTTGGTTTTCCATCAATGCCAAAGAGGGAGATTGTTGGAAATGATTAAAATGATCATGAATGAAGAATAATGGAACTGGTTAAGAATGTTTTCAATCATTATTTTGTCATTGATGTTAAACTTGCTACTTGCAAGAATGACAATTGCTTAAGTGATCCAAATACTATCAATTGGTTAATTGTCAAGGAGGTGGCAATCAATAAGATGTAACTAGAGTACCTAGAGAAAGGTTGAAGTTATGATGGTGTAATGAAGTATAAGGATCACCTAAGCCATTGATGAAATAGTGTATTGATGACATACTCTAAGAAGTTGGACACACTAAGACACATCAAAGATGTAAGGTTTAACTAAGTCATTTGTAAAGCCTAACTAAGTTCATTGGAGAGAGCTGAGAAAGCTAGTTAGAGCTGAACTAATTCTCAGTCGAAGCTGAGCAAGTTCAACTTTAGTGTGTGCCGAGTGATCTTCAGGTGTTGAGTGAAGATCAAGTGTGGAGTGATCTTCAGGTGCTGAGTGACTTTGAGTGCTGAGCATGATATAGGAGCCAAGTGATATTCAGGTGCCAAGTAACACAGAATTGGTTAGGTGTCTAGCATTAGAAAACCAATGATGCCAAGTTGCTGCATTATTTGTTAAGTCAAAGATTCACCAGATCAGTAGCGATAAGTTTCTAGAAGAAGAATGCTAATGGATTTATCATGAAGTTTCTAGAAGAAGCAATTTGGAGGGAAAACAATACCATTTTCTCAAGATCAAATCAAGATTTGAGTGGGAAATTAAGAACATGACTTATTTATAAGGAGTTACAGGTAAGAGATCAAGTGCGCATGTATGAGAGAGAGTTGGTTATAAGTATGGTCATGCAAAGAAGCCAAGGGGTGTAAGTACAGAGCATCAAGACTCTGAGTTGATCAAGTGATCATGGAGTGCATTGGTATAACAAGTGGAAGAACTCAAGGAGATAGATCTTGAAGGGTGAACAAGCTGTCAGTATTGCAAGGGAGGAAAACCAAGCAAAGAAAAGAATTAAAGAGTGATATGAAATCTACAAGGTTAGAGTTGCAATCTGAACCAGGTCAATGTATACACTAATATCTTAGCAAGAAAACACTAATCTATTTTAAAACCAAAGCATTAACTAACAAGATCAATATAACATATATGAGAGACTAAAGAAGAACCCCTAATTAGAAATGTGAGCCAAATGAATGGACTCTCCTAATAGGAATTAGCTCTTTGCTTGGTAGATGAGTCTAAGTAAAGGATTGGTATGTATGCTCAAAGGGCTTTAAGTTTGCTTCAATGGTGGGGATGGGTAATGGAAATTTGGTAGCTTTGTGAGCTCTCAATTTGGTATTATAAGGGTATGGTTAAGGGCTTTGTTTCTCAAACTAGCATTATAACTTTAGCTCAAGGATTGTGATGAAATGGCTTGGGAGGGGATTCAATTTATAGGCAAAGGGCTTGAGGGTTTGAGAGCTAAGATGCAAGGATGGGGAAAAGCTCATGGAGGGCTCAGATTGCATGAGAGGAGAGCACATCGATTGTGCTTCTTTACAACCAATCAGGGAGTGACACATGTCACAGGGTGAGTGGATGGAGGAAATTGCAAGGATGAGTCAACAAAGGAGGCTCAAGGGATAATATCTTCATAAATACCCTTCATAATGGCTTGTAAGATCAATGAATAGATTTGTAAGAGTCTTTTATGGCTTGGTGGTTGGGATATTTTGGAGATTGTTGACTTTGCTTGGCTTAAAAAGTCTTAAGCTTGCTTAGGCAACGTGACAAGGTTAGGGGGGGATTAGAGGTGATTTAGGATTTAGATTAGGGATGTTAGAGATGTGCAAGTGGATGACATTTAATGAGGGTGGGTGAGTTAGTGGCTAAGCTTGGTTAGTTTGGTTGGATGGGGTGGATTAGGCTAAAATGGAGGTTTAGAGATAGGCTTAGGATGAGGATGAAGACTTTCTAGAAGAGTCTAGAATTTCCTAGGATGAGGATAAAAGATTTTTTAGGAAATAAATAAAGTTTTATTTATTTCATGGGTTTGGGTTGAGGAGATATTCATTAAAACATTTTTAATAAACATGAGGATTAATATTTAACCTTAATTAAATATTTTGAGTTGGGATTAAGGGTAGAAAATGATGGGATTAGCTTTTAATCGAAATTAAAGAAGGATTAGAAGATTTTGGAAGAGGTTAGTGGTCTTAAGGAAATTGGCCAAGTTTTGGGCAAAAAATAAATAAATTATTTATTTTGGGATTTTTGGTCAATTTATTAATTAAATAATTAATAAATAAGGAAATAATTTTTAAATAAGATTTAAACATTTTTGGGAGGGATTTCTTAATTAAATATTTTTAATTAAGATAAAGGGATTTAACAACATAAAAATAAATAAATTAATTAATTAATTAATTAATGATGATGTCATCAGGGACTTTTTCAAAAAATAAAAATACTTTATTTTCTAAAGGATTTTTAGGTGTCTACAGTGAAAATGCTTCTAATACTCTCTTACTATTGTATTAGATATTGAAATCCTACATTGTTAGGTTAGCTTAACAGCTAGGTGGATAAGCCTCAGGAAAAGGATAAAGAGATCCCTAGGAGAAGGATAAAGATATCCCCAGGAGAAGGATAAAGAGATCCTTAGGAGGAGGATAGAAGATCCTTAGAGAGGGATGAAAGATTCTTTTGAGAAGGTGACTATAAATCCCATGGACTTGGGTGAGCCTAATAGCTCTATGTAAATCCTTTAACACGGTGACATTCCAAGTTGAATGTTCTTAAGTCCTCTAACATGGCACACTCCTAACCGGGTGTAGAAATCCTTTAACAGGGTCACATTTAACAATGTGTTGTAGCCTTTAACAAGGCAGGCCTTTAGCAAGGCAGACCATTAGAAGTGGTTGAAATCAATTGCACAGTTTTTTGTGGGTATCATCCACACCCCAATTTTACCTTCTTATTCCTAGAGGGTTTCTGGGTCATCAAAATCCTTAGTATTATGGTGTGATGCATGTTATCTTTCATGGTTGTTTAATGTTTAATTGCATGCATGATAATTTTAGTTATGTGCCATCAAGGATTAGAAGAAAAAGTTGTATTGGACATTATTGGAACTTGAATAACTAATTCACCCCCCCTCTTGAAGTTATTCTAAATAATTCTAACATTGGTCACATCAGTCGATATTATCCAACAAGGTTAAAGGAACTAAGTTGTGAGTTCAATAAATTGAAGGCAAAGGCAAGGTAGATATTGAAAATGTCAAAAATGAAATGAACAAGACATGGAAGAAAATGGAGGATTGCAACACATCAAGTGGAGAAGGGATCACTTCACCCAATGGGTCAGGTGATCACACCTCATCAAACTAAGAAATCAAGAGGTATATAGGACTAATATTCAAAAGTTATATCATACATCAGTTCCAAAGGATTTAGTATTGAAAAGTCTATATAAGCTTGAACAAAGATGTAAGATGTTATTAGGAATCAAAGAAAAAGTCTTTAAGTTTTTCATGTTAATAATAAGCATGAAAAGTTTTCTATGGTTGCTGAGTGAAATTGTAGAGGATACCAAGCTAATAGATCGATTAGTTTTTTTCGAGCTTGTAATGGTTTCCAAACAAATGAAATTACTAGTGGGTGTTGAATGAGCTAGAAATTAGTTGATGTCAAGCTTACAACTATGTAAGTACTCAACATTAATTGCAATATTCCAAAGGGGTATTATGATAAATTTTTGCTCATTTAACATCATTCAAAATCAAGGAAGAACAAGAAGAGCTAGAGTTGATGTAGAAATTCATCCGAAGAGACCGCAGGAGATTTGATTAGCAATTTGACACCATTTCATTAGATTTTGTAAGGTATTTATCATTTGTTGAACTACGTTGTTTCCTATTTTGTAAACCTTAGTTTTTGAAAATGGCATCTAGCTCAAAGAGTGTAGAGGGTAAAAAGGTTTTGATTGTTAATTTTGTTAGTAACAAAGTAAAACATCCTATGTTCAAAGTTGTACCAGACATTGAATACAAACAAGATCCCTTTGGTGCATTATCCATAATACCACTAAATTTTTTAATGATTCAGGATGTCAGAAAGTATTACAATTGTAAAATTGGGAGTATTGGTGACATAGAAATAAGAGAAGCATATGGAAAAAAAATTGAAAATGGTGTCTTAAGGGAAGAATTCAAGATTGTAGAAAAGAAAGGGTTAACTTGTGCCCTAGATTTCCCTAATGTCTTCAAAACGAAATGGATTAGGATTTCCTTGAGTAGGATTCATGATAGCTCACTATGGTTAGACAATGGGCCAATTAAAATTACCAAAAGAATAATCCATACAGTAACAGGGTATCCAACCCTAGATCGGCCAAAGACTGTGAGGAGTGAGTCAAAAGAGGTTATTGGAAATAACGCAAGGGCTGTGTAGATTAAGAGAGCAATGAAAATTGACACCATCACAAATCCTCTTATAGATTTTTGTAGTAAGGGTAATTGCACATAAGTTTTACCAATCAAGCAGATTGAATAGTGGGTTACAAGATTGTGAAGAAGGGTCACACATATGATCTTGTCAAGCTATAGAAACAACAATTGATTGAAAACCTAGGAGCAATAAGGAAAACAAAGAGTGCTTGGTGCAAATTTGGATCTATTTTGATATGTATCTTCTTTTATGTTCAGAACACATTTACTACATTTGGCACTGTGGCATAGAAGGAAAATAAGTCTATGAAAATTCAAATAGGAGTGTTCATTAAATAATTAGGTGAAAATTTTGAGTTGATAATGACTAGTTACTTTGAGGACTTCAAGAAATCTATGAAGAAAAGATTGAGGATTCTAGTATCATTAGTTGAAAAACATTATGATGATGTTTGTTTCCTAGTTGATGCTAATTCTACATTTGTTCAAGCATCAACTCCAAGAGCAAGATAGTTAAGGTCATTAGGCTATGAAATTAATGTAGATGAGGCCTTTGTAGCAATAACAACATTACTTGTAGAAGATATAGATAAAAATTCCAAAGATAGCCAAATCTAAGATTACCATGGAATTAAAGATTACCTCTATCATCAAGAAGAAGGAGAAGTTGGTGAAGAAATTGAAAGATAAATTTGGTAAAGGTGTTGAGCATGAAGAGGATAAAGAGGAAGAAGACACTTAGACCTAAGAACCGCTTGCATTAACACAAGGAAAGGGTGAATATCAATATGAGGAAGAAATAAAAATTGTAGAAGATTCCAAGAAAGAAGAAGCCGAGGAAGCACCTACTCCTATTGATAAGAAGAAGAGAAAGGCTAAGGCACAAGCAGTGACAAGAATCAAGAAGGTTGCTAAACCAAGCTAGCCCAAACCTACAACACCTACTACATGGGCTAGTGTACATGTTACTACACAAAAGGCTAAAGACAAATTCAAAACCTATAGAGTAGGAATGAGGAGCATAGAAAAGACCAAAGAGAAAGTACATTTCTCAAGCTGAATCTAATGAGGAAAGAATAAAATCTGATGACAATAGCCAATTCCAAGTGGTGAGTCAAATTCCATCTTTAGATTTAGATAACCTATGTGAGAATGTTAAAAATAATGCAAATTTATTAGGATTTTCTCCCATTGATTTTGATAATCTTGGAAAAGTTGAAAAGAATCAAGTGGAGGAGGCAATATATGCCATGATGGAAAATTTTAAGAAAGCACCTCTAGAGATTGTCAACTCTATGCCTAAAAGCCTAAATGAAAGAGTTGAGAAAAAATGGCATTATTGTTTGAACATAGAAAGACAAATTAGGGAGATATCACTTGCTCAAGTTATGCCTAAAATCAATAAAGCACAAATTGCTAAAGCCATAAAACAATATGCTACTAGATTTGTTCCTAAATAAAGAGCCTTCAGCATATTGTAGAATAACATAGAAGATGTTGTAAACAAGACCACACAAATGTGGAAAATTACATAGGGAATAACTACAATAAAAGAAGGAGAATAGGAGCCTATTGAGGTTAAAGATGATGAAGAAGATGACAACAATGAAGGCACAGTTGAGGCAGGTACTAAAATAAATGTAGATGATCAAGCAATAGCTGAGCTAGAGCAGCAACAAGAATGGAGTGTACAAAATATACAATTGCTAGATGTTAGCCCTCAAATAATAAGTGTGAATAGTAAAATAGATATAGTAAAGATTATTTCTAATCTCACTACTTAGAACATCAACCCCTTAATAGACAAAGACTTAAAAAAGATACTTGATCAAACTACACTAGAGGCTAAATTATGTGACAACCCTATATTAGTGATTGTAGATGAAATTCAAAAATTAGTGACTAACACTACAAGGGAAGAGGTGAAAATAGAAGAACCAGCTACCATCACCCCTCAAGTCACTAGTATAAAATCTTTAGATAAAATACCAGAAGTTACATCAGAAAAGGTTGATATAGTTGGAGAGAATAAAATGGAAACTCAAGGCACTACTGAAACACAGATTCAAATAGGTTAGATAGATTTATCTACACCTCCAACACAAGTTCAAGGTGCAATTCAAGGCATTGTGGCAGAAATAGAAAAGCTTGAAGAGATCGAGTTGACACCCAAGCTAAAGGAGTAAGCAACAATTCAAGCCCTAGTAACTTTACCAAAACTTGGCACTCCTTCTAGTCACACTCTTTAGAGGCTGAGCACAGATGCAAAACCCTTGCAATTCTTAGTGTCGAGTCCAAGTTGATCAAAGGTAGAAGAGGTAATAACATATGGAAATGTAAGCCTAGATGAAGAAATTTTTTCGCCAAAGTATGATTATGCCACAATAATAATATACTAGATGGGTATACTATAAGAAACCTTGGCCAGAAAGAAACATCAAGAACTACTCAAAAGGGAGCATAGGAAGAAGCAAGCTTTGCTTGATATTAAAGACATCTTTTTAGATGCATTCAGTCTACCTACTCTAGATGAAACCAAGCCACTTATTGAACAATTGACAAATATAGTGGAAAAGGTAAGTGATACTAACTTTGATACTAATGCAAAATTATTAGAATGGTCTAAAAAGAAATTTCAAAGTAAAGTGAATGAAAAAATATTTGGTGATATAGAACTTACACAAGTTGCATTGGAAACTAAGGTAGAAAGTATGAAGAAGGTACTTGAGAACATTTTCTCACTGTACTCCAAATTATGCAATCCCACACTCTTCACACAAGAAAAAAGGAATCACATCCTGAGCTTGGATAGTAACATACAGTCATTAGGAGCTAAATTTCCCATGATTCCAGCTCAAAGTGAAGCATTTTAGGACTTTATTTTAAACCCAAGGTTAGTTAGTAGCATTATCTGTAGAAGAAGCCAACATAAGGGCCAAACTGATTAGCATCCAAACTACATTGACTCCTCAAATGGAGATTTTTTACAAGGAGTTAGGCTATGCATAAACTCATATGAAGAAAGACCCCAATATTTCTACATTAGATGGCCTAGTTCACCTTACTACCAAGCTAGCCATCCAAATTAAGACTTTGGATGTAGCTTGTGAAAACTGGGATGCTGCTCTTAAAATTATTCTTGAGGTCCATAAATCTTTCTTGGACAATCACATTATTAGTGTATAGCCCATTGACATCAGTATCAAAAAGGAGGAGAAAGTAAAATCTTAAGTATAGGGGGAGAAAGTAAAAGCTTAATCAAAGGGGGAGCAAGAGCATGGGGGAGAAAGTATGAAATGAAAGAGTATCAATTAGCAAAGAACAAGGAAGTGAAAGAGTATCAAAAAGAGTATTAGTTGAGGCATATCTACTCAGCAAGAGTGACATTTTGAGTATAGAAGCATATCTAATAACTCAAGGGGAGTTATCAGATTTTGGAGTATAAGTCGTTGCAAAATTTTGATATTTTTAAATTTTGTACAGTAGCCAAATAAGAGCTATGTTATACTCATAAGAATAAGGATATCAATGAATGACCAAGTGTTTTAGACACTCATGTCAAAGGGGAGATTGTTGATCTTAGATTGGTTTTGACAAGTGAGTGTCTAAACACTGAAGTCATTTACTTAGTTCATGTCAAACAACTAGTATATGTTGAGCACAACATGTATAAGATAGAGCATGTCGAGTCCACAGTGAGTGTTGAGTCACTCATATGTCAAGTCACTCAAGTGTTGAGAAGATAGTGTATGTCAAGTGATTTAGGAGCTAAGTAAGTAGTGCATGTTGAGTCATTTAGATGCCAAGTCATAGTATAGAAATCAATATATGTTGAGCATCAGAGACTTCAGATGCTGAGTAACACAATTTTGTCATAGTTGTTTGTATTGGCACAAACTACTATGTAAACCATTTTTTAGCTGACTTATAGATTGATTTATGATATTTGATGATAAGGAAAAATCTTAAGTTAAAATCCCTATGAAGTACATGCATCCAATCAGATAAAGGGAAGGTTTAAGTAGTAAAATGAATGAATCATAGCTGTTGATTCATACCTAACCCTAAGTCACCTAGGTCTTCTTAAGGAAGACAAACCCTAAACTTCATATGTGTGTGGAAGGAGTGATTATAGAAGTTCGCATACAAAAATAGAGTATTCATGGTGGCCAAGGATTGTGAATCAAAATTGCATTGCAAAATCAATTAAAGGAGAAAAAGGAAGGAAATAGTATACAACAGAGAGACATCTGATCAAGACTGATCAAGAATACATTAGTTTAGAGGTGATCTATCATCAAGTGACAAAGTTCTAACCATAGGATCAATGCTGAGTCATTCTAATAGGTGAATTAGTTAAATCTAATAACAAAGTAGTCCTAACAAGTTGTATTGGAATCCTCTAACATGGTACTTACTTAATTGTGAGTTGAAGTCCTTTAACAAGGTAAGACTTAATAGTCTTTGTAAGCCTTTAATAGGGTAGATCATGTGTCATGATCAAACATTGTAACCTTCATTGGATACACTATATTAATATAGTAGTGAAGATTTGTGGGTGTTAACCCCACCCCATGGAGGCTTTCTAGGTAATCATATCTAGTATTACATATGTGTGAATGCTTACCTGTTTACATGATTTAGATGTACATGCTTTACATGGTATTTGAGTTTACTTATTGAATGTATGAGTTGAATGTGTGGTGAATTTTTTATGGGTCAAAGTTTAAACTACTAATTCAACCACCCCCCTAGAAGTTTACCTTTCCTATTGTAATTCCAACAGTTTCCACTATTTATGTGGTCAACCCATAGATTATTTTCAAAATTAATTTTCTTTGGGTTACCACCTCTTCAACTCTACTTCTCAAAATGTGAGAGGCTTTCTATTTAGGAGAAAATCTCCCTTTGTGTTTCTTTGCAACCTTTGTGATCTTTTTCTTATCAAATTCAAGCATAACTTGAGCTAAAGTAGCCTCCCTGATTTGTTTTTCAGTTGTCAAATTTAACTTCTATATCTGCTCAACTCTTTTATATGGACTTTTAGGTATTGAGTTGGAAATCTCTAAAGGAGTTGTCTTAAAAGTATCCATCATATCATAAATAGCTTCTTCAATATTATGATTATCTCCATTGTCTAACTTATCAAAATCAATGTGCTAAAAACCTAAGAAATCTGCATTAATCTTTATATTGTCACATAGGTTTTCAATATCAGATGAAGGATTGTGGCATACCACTTTGAGTTGGATGATGTCATATTATTTTGTCCTTTCATCATTTGATTCCTCCTATAGCTTATACTTCCTTCTTATTTTCTTAACAAGCATGCTTAGATCTATTGTATCATCCTTAATTTTCCCTTTTGTAGATTGTGCTTCCTTGGCTTGTACAGTGTTAGCCCTTGTGCTTGACCTTGTCAAAGTTGTAGCTCACTTCTATTGTTCCTTCTTTTCCACTCTCTTTGATTTCTCTAATTTTTTTTTTGTTCCTTCCTCTTCCTTTTAGTTTTATTTGGTTCTTTCTTAGCTTCCTCTTCATCCTTTGAAGCTTGATCTTCTCCTTGTCCTTGTGTAAGCTAAGATCCTTGACCTTCTTCTTCTTCTTCTCCTTCACCAAAATTTTATTTCAATTTCTTCACCATTTTTTTCTTCTTTCTAATGATGGTGGTAGTTTGAAAGTTTATAATTATCCTTGATTTGGATTCATCATAATCCCTAAAGGATGTAGCATCCTTTTAAATCTCTTCTACCAACAATACAATGATGGTTGTTGATGCCTCCTCAACATTTATCTCATATGGTAATGGTCTCAACCATCTAACCCTTGGAATAGTTTCCTAAAACTAGGTATAGTCAGCATCTACTAGGAAAAAAACATCATTATAATGTTTCTCCACTAGAGATATAAGAATTCTTGATCTCTACTTATTGATTTCTTAAAATCTTCAAAATTATTAATCATTACCGAATCAAAATTTTCTCCTAATTGCTCAATAAATTCTCCTATCTATTGGGTAATAGATTGACTGGACTTCCATACTACCTTGCCAAACATGGGAAATGTGTTCTCCACACAAAAGAATATACAAATAATGAGTGAACCAATCTTACATGAAGAGCTCTTTGCCTCTCTAATAGCTTCTAGGTTTTTTGATGGTTTTTGAAGTTGTAGCTCAACAAGGTCATAGGAATTATCTTTCTTTATGATCTTATAACCTAGTTCAATGACAATACATGGAACACTATTGAGTTAGCTTGACTAGTAGATCTATGTGCTATCACTCTTACTGAAAATGAAATAATAAGGTCTTTAATTGTATTAATTGGCATTCCCCTCTTGTTCCATATGACTCAAATAGTCTTCTCAATGAATTCTTTTGTATCATTCCTCAATGTCTTCAACCTATCTAGGGTAGGATACCCTATCACTCTATGAATGATCATTTTTGATATTATGATAGGTCCATTCTATAACCATAGCTAATTGTCATGCATTCAGATCAATACAATCTTTATCCATTTTATTTTTAAAACTTGGGGAAAATTTAGGGCATGCATTAACCCTTTTCACTCTACGATTTTGTTTTCTTCTTCTAAAACACTATTCTCATACAACTTTTGATAGGCCTCTCTAATCTATAAGTCTCCAACCTTGCATGTGTAACATCATCTTACATCATGGATCATCAAAAACTTGGGCAGAATAATTGATAATGCACCTGTAGGATATCCTTTATATGAAATCTTAGGAATATCATGAAATGGTGGTTGATCAACATCATTACTGATCAATTGTACATTGTTAACCTCTTTACTTTTCTTTCTTACTTCCACGGATGAACTTGCTTCAATTTTTCACTTGCTAGGGTTTGTAAAATGTGAAACAATATAACTTGGCAAAGTGAAATACCTTTTGAATCTATGTAAAATTTCATGTAGTAGTTGAGTCTAGTATACAGTTTCTAAAATCCCTTTCTCAAATCACCTTCATGATCTTCAATTTTCTAGTAAATAAAAATGACTCAAAAAATTAAGTATATAGCCTTCAAAACCTTATAATTAATGTTTAGTGCATTTACAACTATAAGCTCAGCCGGTTGACAATTGGCTAACAGAGATATGAAATTATTTTCTTTTATGACAACACATGATGTACATGCTCATAGGAAACCTCATAAATAAAGATACTTAGCTTTTGGTAATCAGAAAATTGTCTATGTATGAATTTTGTATACAACAGTGTATTATTTTGTTTATAGTTTGTTGTTGATGTCATATTATGACTAGCAAAGTTAGATGGAGACTATATACATGTTGATGATGATGTGTATAACCTCAAAAGTTAGTATGGACTGTATGGAATAAAGATATCCATATTTTGATAGTGAAATAGGACAACAGAGTTGAAGGAAAGGATTATTTTGATTATTACTTGTCCATTTAGGGCTGACCTCCTAGATGTTTACTCTAAGTTAAAAAAGTGTATTGTGGTTTTAGCCAACCTAGAAAAAAATTGTATAAAGGCATGGTATTTATGCAAAGGACATCTTGCAAATTCAAGTGCGCTATCTCGAAGAAGTTATGTTAAGCAATTGTATACAAACTTTTGTGAAAGTGATATATGCAAAGTTTGTGAAGCTATTTTGTGATCTGAGATTGAACTAAGAAAGAATCTATATTCTAGAAGTCTGATTACTTGTTTAGGTAGTGAGCTCTTCTCGTAATTGGAAGTGCATGTTTGGGTAGTGAGCTCATCTTACATCTATTGTACTATAGCTCCTAATAGGATTGGAATCTCCTAGCAAGGATTTGAAGTCTCCTAATAGGGACTCTCTATACTGAATTTTCTCATTGACTCCTCACAAGGTCCATCCTCTAACAAGGAACTTATATCTTAATATATTATCTAGTGAGTATCATCCCCATTGGGGTTTTCCCTTGGCCAGGGTTTCCCTAGTTAACAAAATATGGTGTTATGAGTTATCTTTGTGCATGATTATTGTTACTATTCAAAACTACTTTAATACTTTGTTATGTATGGCTTAAAGTAAGAAATAATATCCAAATAGCAATTAAGGTTTCTAGATTACTAATTCACCCCACCCCCCCAGTAATCCCTATTTCTAACAACTGGTATCAGAGCATAGTTACTCTGAAGAGGCTTAACAGCTTGAGTAAGATCCCTATGTATATGGAATGGTTGATGAAGAACCTTGAAGAGGCACTTGAACAAATTGATCTCCTTACCGAAGAAAGAGATAAGCTAAAAAACAGATATGAAGACTCCAAATTATTGATGCAAGAGCATCCAATGGTGTAAGGACAATCAGGTATCACCCAAAAATATGCTTAATGTTAGTTTCCATTTAATGTGTTTTTATTTTTGGATACCCATTTGGGTCAAATAGAGATTCCAACTCTCATAGTTCCACTATTGGTTTTTTTGGGTTAGTGTTTTTGAGCACCTTAGGATATGTGCCAATGTAGAAAAAGGTTATTTTGTAATTGAGCCATAATTATGATGAGATATAGGGTATAATTTTTAGAGATGGTTATACTTTTAATTTAAAGTACTCTAGAAAAAGAATCAAGTCAAAAGGCTTCACGATTTGAAAGTTATTGTATTTTTAAGTTTCCTAGAGACCCCCTAAGAGCACTTCAAAGTCAGATTTGAGGCACTAAATGGCCTCATATGGGCCTAAAAAATGGGTGATGAGAAAATCTTATCCATAGGGCTATAGATTTTTTGGAGATCTTTTTAAAAATGTAAACAATTCATCAATTGGACTCCCGTATCAAAAGTTATGCCTCCCAGAAGTTGTACTACCATTTCTGGATTCTTCTAATTTTGCACCAACTTTTGACATATTTTCTAGAACCTTTTGTTTTGGAGGTGGATTCCAAATTGAATATTCTATATTTTTTTCCTAACCCTAAACCTAATTCAAGCTACTTAAGGTCATTTCTAGCATTGTAAATACAATTTTTTGTGGAGTTTGGGAAAAGGGTTTTTCTCTAGAATCTGGTTACATTGTAAGCCCATAGGGCATGTCATGGAGTCTATTTTTTTGTTGTACTGAATGTAATAGCATATAATTTCTGATAATATTCCCCCCTTTTTTTTTGTGTTCATTTTGTCTTGGGTTGTGCCCTCATCAAGTGGTATGAGAGTAGGTTTTCCTGAGAGTGTAGATAGAGTGTCGACTATGAGGCAATTTGCATAAGGACTATGTGGTTGTGGGTTTTGATATAGTGAGAAGATGCCTCCATGAAGGGAGTGTGGTGGAAGGGTTGGAATTGTTCCTCTTGAGATTAGAGCCCTCCAGAGACAAGTTTAGGCATTACAAGAGGAGATTTGTAGAGGGATGAATATAGTGGTAGGCGACAAAAGTGAGGAGGAAAATGAAGAAGAAGGAAATATTGTGCAAGAAGGGGAAGGAGATAAAGAAGTCCTAAACCAAGTAGAGGAGAAGCCTTTTAGGGCCATATCCAAGATGGGAAAAAGATCTAAAATTGATGTCAACATGTTTTTAGAAAATCTAAACCTGGATGAGTTGATCGACTGGATCAATGAGCTAGAGGAATATTTTCAGTATGAGGATATCGAGCACGCTAATAGGGTTAAGTTTGTGAAGGCCAAAATGGAAGCAAATGCCAAAATTTGATGGCAAGAGATTTAGTTGGATAGAAATAGAAGAGGAAAGGAGAAAATCACAAGATGGGATTGCATGCTAGACAAACTAAAGAAGCAATTCATTCTTGTTGATTACGAGCTTGATTTTTTCAAGAAAATGCAAGGGTAAAAGAAAGTAGGAAAATCTATCTAGGAATACATAGAAGATTTTTACTAAGTCCTTCTTAGGTTGGGGCATGTAGAAGCAAACAAGGAGAAGTTTGTTTGTTATCTTAATGGGTCAAGACCTAGCATTCAAGAGGAGTTAAGTCTAGTTAGAATGACTAGCATTGAAGAGGCATATCAGTTTGCCTTGCAAGTTAAGGAGAAGTTTTTAAAAAAAATTAATGGAAGGAAAAGAGGGTGTAGTCAAGGATGAAGGGGTGGTGATAGGTCATTTGGAGGCCAAAATGAGAACTAGAAGAAAAATGAAGATGTGGGTACCAGCCGAATCCAGAGGAATGAGGGTTTCAACCACTTCCATGATCAAAACTTTGGAGATCAGATAGGAAGAGGTAGAGGGTGTGGACAAGGTTTAGGAAGATGAAGCTTTCAGGGTATCTATTTTCATTACAATGAAGAAGGTCATCCTATCTACAAATGCCCTCAATGCCAAGGAAGGATAGAGAGGAGAATTGATGGTCAAGCAAGGGTTGCTCACGTGGATGATGATGCACAATCATTATATTCAGAGGATGTAGAAAGAGGAGAGGTTATGGTTAATGAAAGGGTCTTTCTTAGTGGTGAGATTGAACTTGGACAAAGGAGGATTTTTTTTTGTACTAGGTGCAAGTGTGAGGGTAAATTTTGTGATGTGATATTTGATGGTGGGAGCACTGACAACTTGGTGTTAGAGGAAATGGTCTCAATTGCTTGGGTGCAGGATGATCATAAGGTCCTGATTAGTGAGAAATATTTGCTAAAGTTCAAGATTGGGAGTTACCATGATAAGGCTCTCTATAACATCATCCCAATGGATGTCTATCATTTATTGTTGGGAAGGTTATGGTAGTTTGATAGGCATGTTGTACATGATGGTCATGCGAATACATACTCTCTAACAAAGGATGGAGTTTACCAAAAATTGAAGTATGTGATAAAGGAGGGTGAAAAGGTATGTAGTAGTGCTAGGGTATGTCTTGTTGATGGAAAAAAAATTTTGGATGGCATGAAACATCAACACATGTGTTATTCTTTAATTCCTAGAAAGGATAAGGAAAGTAGTAGTGTAGTTCCACTTGAAGTATCAGGTCTATTAAGTGAGTATGGAGATGTCATCTCAGATAATGTTCCAAAAGTGTTGCCACCAATAAGGATAATCAATCATCAAATAGATTTAGTCCCTAGATCTAGTTTTTTTAACAAGGCTACTCATAGGGTGACTCCTACTGAGACTGAGGAGCTAAATAGACAAGTTTAGGAGCTGTTGAGGAAAGGTTTAATTTAGGAGAGTTTGAGTCCATGTGCAATACCTACAGTGCTAGCACCAAACAAGGATGGAGAGTGGAGAATACGTACAGAGTCTCGAGCTATAAATAAAATAACCATCAAATATTGGTTTCCTTTGTCAAGGATGGATGATCTTATGGACTACTTTAGTAGAGCTTAGTACTTCATAAATATAGATCTCAAGAGTGGCTATCACCAAATACGGATATGAGAGGGAGATGAGTGGAAGACTGTATTCAAGGTAAAGGAGGATCTTTATGAGTGGTTAGTCATGTCCTATGGACTAAACAATGTGCCAAGAACCTTCATGTGGCTTATGAATGAGGTACTAAAGATTTTTTTGGGAAAATTTTTTATTATCTATTTGGATGATATTTTGATTTTTAGTAAGTCTTTAAATGAACATTTATTGTACATTCTTAGTGCCCTTGAAAGGTTGAGGGAAGAGAAATTATTGATTAATTTGAAGAATTGTAGCTTTGTCAAAAGGGACTTAGTCTATTTGGGGTTTGTTGCATTAGCTGAAGGTCTCAAAATAGACCCAGAGAAGGTGACGGTCATCTTGGAATGGCCTACTCAAAGGTCTACCACTGAGGTGACATCATTCCAATGTATGGCTAGTTTTTAAAGGAAGTTCATTAGGAATTTTAGTAGTATATGTGCACCCCTAACTAAAAGAATTAGGGGGGATAGAAAAAAGTTGAAGTAGACTATAGGAGCTACAAGGAGTTTTGAATTTCTAAAGAAGAAGGTGACAAAGAAACCTATGTTGGCACTTCTTGATTTCAACAAAGTGTTCTAGGTGGATTATGATGCTAGTGGTAGTGCTACTGTGGTTGTGTTGAGCCAAGAAGGTAAACCTATTGCCTATTTTAGTGAAAATTTGAATGATGCAAAGAAGAAGTATTATGTTTATGATCAGGATTTCTATGCAATAGTTTAGGCCTTAAATAAGTGGAGGCATTATTTGTTGCCAAAATAATTTGTCTTGTATACTTATCATAAAGCATTGTAGTACCTAAATAGCCAAGGTAAACTAAATCTTAGACATTTGAAATAGGTAGAGTTCATGCAAAACTACACATTTGTATTGCAACATAGAAGCAGAAGGTTTAATAGGGTTGCAGATACATTAAGGAGGAGACAGTTGTTGATGACAAAAATGTAGGATGAAGTGGTAGGGTTTGATGAACTTAAGAATCTATACCTTTAGGACCCTGACTTTCAAGGGCTTAGAAGGCTTGTAAATAACCTGTTACTCTAAACAGGACCAGTTGGCTAGATTACTTGATTCAAGATAGTATGTTGTTCAAGGAAAATCAATTGTGAATTCCAAGAAGTTCCATGAGGGAGAACTTGATCGAGGAGAAACATAGTAGAGGGATGGTAGGACACTTTGGTCAAGATAAGAACATTTCCATTATTAGTGAACCTTTTTTTTTGCCTCAATTATCATAGAATGTGAAGAAGTTTGTGCAGAGTTGTTGAGTATATCAAACAACCAAAGGATTCATTCAAAATGCTAGACTTTACCAGCCATTTCTTGTTCCAATGAAGCCTTGGGAGGACATAAGTATGGATTTTGTTCTTGGATTTTTGAGGACACAAAGGGGTAATGACTCTATATTTGTGGTGGTTGATAGGTTCTCCAAGATGGCACATTTCATTCCATGCCACAAGACTCATGATCCAATGCATATTGCAAATTTTATTTAGAGAGGTGGTGAGGCTACATGGTCTCCCAAAATGTATTGTTTCTTAAAAAGATACTAAATTTTTTGGATATTTCTAGAGGACTTTGTGGAATAAGTTGAAGATAGAATCAAAGTTTAGTTTTGTACATCATCCATAGACTAATAGACAAACAAAAGTAGTGAATAGAAGTTTGGGCAATTTGTTGAGGTGTTTAGTAGGAGATAAGCCCAAAGGATGGGATTTGACTCTACCACAAGCAGAATTTGCTTACAAAAATTCTATGAATAGGAGTACGGGTAGATCACCATTCCAAATTGTGTATGGGAGTAGTCCAAGGAGTGCACTAGAGATGAGGAAGATGGAGCAAGGAGAGAGAACAAGTGTTGAGGTACAAGACTTTGTTGAACATGTCAAGAGACTATATGAGGAGGTACATGCACATATTGCCAAACTGAGCCTATAGTATAAGGCTTGAGCAGATGAAAAGAGGAGACATAAGGAGTTCCAAGTTGGGGACCTAGTTATGGTATACTTGAGGAAGCAATGATTTCTAGTGGGTACCTACAACAAGCTGAAGATGAAGAAATTTGGTTGCTGCAAAATTTTGAAGAAACATGATTCAAGAAATGCATATGAGGTGGAGTTTCCAAATGGGATTCAAATTTCTCCTATTTTCAATATTGTAGAGTTAATAGAATATCATGATGAGGGTGCAGAGGAGGAGTTGATGCTAGAGCCATGTCCATAAGAAGGAATAGATTGAAGACAAGGAAGTTGAAGTTTTGGATGAATGAAAGCAAGTGGAATCTCCTAAGAAAACCAAGTATGAATTTAGAGGTAAGCATTTTTCATCTAATGAAATATGTCATATGAAAAAAGATTGTACAAATAAGTCATTTAATCATGTTAAGGATTTCTATTGTCATAAGTATCATGGTATGGGTCATAAAGAAATTGATGGTAGGAAACTTAAATATGATAAAAATAGAAGAAATAATGTCTACAAATACTAAATCTATAGATAGAAGAAGATCTAATGAAATAACATCGAGAGAAGGAGATCTTATGAATAAAGAAGATAGATCATGTGTTATAAGTGTAACAACTTTGGACACATAGCTTAGAATTGTCATGCACTTGATGACTAGTAGAATCCTAGAAGTAGAACACTAGTATGTCAATTATGCAACAACTTTAGACATACAATAAAGTATTGTAGAATAGACAAAAACTTTAGAAATAGAAGGAACAATGGAATAAACTTCAGAAATAGAAGGAATAATGAAAGAAACATCAAAAATAACCATGAAAGGAACTTAGAACTAACAAAGATAATGAGGAACAAAGGAATGCAGTCAATGAACTTTGTGAAGAACTCAATGAGGCATTTGTAAAAGGATTAGACATCTTAAAGGATATGCTAGATGATGAGACAAGAAGATTGAAGTCATTCATCAAGTTTGATTCAATTTAGTTGAATTAATCTTATTCATAGGACCATAATTTGAAAACTTCATTCAGAGGTTGAATTAGAGGTTTTGAAGTTGGGAAAAGGTGTATCGAGATAATTTTAAATGATACCTAAGCTTGCTTGTAATTTGGAGCTTATATAAACAATGTTACAAAGGAATCAAGAGTTACTAGTATTACAAAGAAAGTTAATTATGTAGTATAAGACGAAGACTATGCTTTTACAAAGAATTTCATAAAGAAAAATCTTGTGGAATATTGTCATGATGAAAGGAGGCTATAGTAAACCTCGGCTGGCATTTGCAGAAAAATTAGATGATCTTGAGTAGATATTTGATTATAGAATGTAATTGATAGCTTTTCTATGTTTGCAAAGTATGCAATTAATGCAAATGGAATACATATTTTATTTTCACTTCATTGTGAATACATCTGAACCAGAAAGCACTTAGAAGTGACTTGTCAAGGTGATTTTGAAGAAAACCCTATTTTTGAAAAGAGGTATTTTATTATTTTTCCATAGAATTTATTTGATAAAAGCTCATATTTGGTAGAATCATGGATATGTCAATAGTGTACAATGTTGAGAATGAGGACAGACCTAAGTTGAAAGTTGTTTCCATGAAACCTGTAGAAGGAAACCCTTACTCAACATTATCCATTACTCTGAACAATGTAGTATATTTGGAAGATATAGGAAGTTATCCTAATAGTAAATTTGAATCTATTAGAAGTGAATACATTAACAAGGATATGGAATTATTTTTCAATAATGATATGACTATGAAACCTAGATTTCAAAACTTAAAAGAACTAAACTTGTTCAAATATCATTTCTACAATGAATTGGACATAAATGAGTTAACTCAAATCATATTAAGAAGAATACATGATAGGAAACTATGGATGCAAGATAATATAGTTGATATTTTTGTCAACCTTATTCATGAGGTAACTAGTCTTAGCAAACAAGGCAGTGTACCTATAGGTGAAAAAATGGTTAAGAAGAAAGTTGAAAGTTATACCAAATCAATGTATAGTGGAAAGACCATGGTGATCAACACCAGTAAGCAAGATGATGTAAGATTCTTGAGTAGAATTATTGCCTACTCTATATGTGAAAATTCAAAAATTGATGAAATATCAGTTGGATTCATCTATACAACCTATAAGATATGTATTGAGAAGGACCAGGTAAACCTTAGTGAAATTTTGAGAATGCAACTACTTGAGAACCTGGAAAAGATCAAGAGGACTAAGAATAGTGTGTTTAGATTCTAGTCACTAATCAATCACATATTCTTTCATGTGCTTAAAAGATTTTTATATTTATCAGCCACAGAGATAATAAGTAATGATAGATGTACAATGAAGAAGATCACAAGAGTATGTAGAAGACATCCTATAGATAAGATATTGGATAGTGAAAACCTGACAATAAAGACATTTCAGAATGAAATGAGATAGAGATTTAGAATTTCACCTAAAATTATAGATAGATTTAGGGAAGACATTTGTGTTATGGTTTATACATATTTTACTTATATACAAGTAGTATAACCTCGAGAAACATTTCTTGATCCCTTAGGTTATGAATTAAATGATGAAACAATAGTTGGATACATTGATTTATTGTTAAAATCTAAAAAAGGACAAAGCTAAATGCAGATTTGAAACATATGATGAGATTACCTAGTCAACTCATTAGATATCCTCGGAGAAGGCTTCTCATAGGTAAATAGAAACAATTATGAAGAAAGCTTTATCAAAGGTCGGTATGACTAAGAGTGAGTATGAGGTAGTCAAACAAACCATGAAGAAAGGCATACCGAACATACAACCCTTGTTAGTATCCATTGTAGAGACATCTTTTGAATAGAGCATTCCATATGTAGCAATATTAGATGTGCAAGCTAGTGAATCAAAGAGAAAATCTGAGAGATCAGTAGAAGTGGTGACCACAAAGACTAAAAGGGTCAAGAAAAAAGCCACTGGACCAAGAAAGAGAGAAAAGAAATTGTTAACAATTGTTGAGTTTAGTGATGAAGAAGAAGAAGAAAAATAAGTTAAGCAAGCATAAAAAGTAACAAATTCTAAGCAATCAGCAAGAAAAACTCAGTAACCCTAGAAGTCAAAAATAGAAAAGAGAAACTCAACTATTTCTATTGAGGGTAACTTTGTTCAGGTGAACAAATTCTATGATTTGTATAACAATTTTGAGAAAGATCAAATTGATATCTCTATTGTGAGATATATTCTAGCTAACAATCTGAAACTGAAGGATATTAAGGGCATAGTAAACTGAAAATTCTATGATAGACTTACTAAGAAGAACACATCAGCAAGAGAAGAATATTTAGAACTTTGAAAGTCTATGCTAAGAACTATTTGCAAGATTGATGACGAAGAAGAAATTAAGAGATTATTGAATAATCTTGCACCTTATCTAAGAAATAAAGTCAGACCATTTTTGTTTATGGTGGGTGAGAAAGATAAGTTAAGAAGTGAGATTGTAGCACTAATAAGTCAGATATTGACAAAATCTAAGGCAATATCTTCACCTGAACCCAGAACCTTGAAAGTGTTAGTAAGCAGTGACACTATGCAGATAGATCAAACCAATGTTACCATTAACATTGATGATACTAATCCATTTGAAGGTTTTGAACATAATGAACCTAATACCAACGATATTGAAAACAAATTAAGGCAAATTGAAGAGGAGAAGAGATTAGTAGAAGAAGAGAAGAGGAAAGTAGAATAGGACAAGCAAAAATTGCTTGAGGATGATATGAAAAGAAATGAAGAGGAGGAAAAGAAGAGAATAGTAGAAGAAGAAATGAGAAGGAAAACAAAAGAAGATGAGAAGAAAAGATTGGAAGAGGAAGAGAAGAGAGAAAATGAAAGGAAGGAAAGAGAAAAGAAAGAAGAAGAAGAAGAAGAAGAGAAAAGAGTCAAAGAGGTAGCCAAGAAGCAAAGGGAGGATGACAATAAACCTTCTAGTTCATCTACTCTACTTTCTCTTGCCAACCTAACAACTAATGATGATGATCAAACTGACTTGATCTCATCCCTGTCAAAACTCATTCAAAATAATAGAACAATAAATAGCCTACAAAAAAACCCTGATGGAGGTTACTAATAGATTACATACTACTCTAGTAGTGCAACACATAAAAGAAAATCCAAAATAGAGGGCACAGGTACTGCTAAAGTCATTTGATGAAGAATTTACTATATTTTGAGTGTTGCAGAAGCAAAGGCACAAATTTCACATGATGCTAACTTGTTTAGAACCATTTATCAAAATATTAAGAATGATTTGATAAGTCTTGATACTTGTATCAAGGAACTTCAAAAGTACCAATAGGATGGTAAGATATTGTTCATTAAGTGTACTCTATCATATAAACTAACTAAAGAAATTGATAGTTAGATTAGAGGAAAGATGAGTGAGTTGGAGGCTTTATCCAGCTAGATACAACATCCATCTTGTAAGATTGATGATTTTGAAGAATAAGTGAGCACTATTCACAATGATATTAGGAAATTGGAAGTTCAGAAGGAATAGATTTTGAAAAGAATATCAGATTTCAAAGATTCTATTGCTTTGAGAGTATCTTTTGTTGAAAAATAGTTGGAGGAATGTGTCAAGGCCAAGGAGATTATTCTAACTTTTTGTATTTAGACCTTAATGCAGTTGAGATTGCATCATATGCCTTATGTGCAATTCTCACCTCTATTAATTCTACCAAGGAGACATGGACTAAGGGTATGGATAATATTAATGCAAATTTTGATGATTGCATGAAGATTCTATCAGCTTAAGGTAGAAGGACAACATTTTCTTGACAACAGATAGAGGGTTTTTTAACAATTTATTACATTTTGATCTTTTTCATTGATGTCAAAGGGGAAGAGATACAATGGAAAATTGCACATCAGGTAAAGAGGAGAAAATAATATTGTAAAGTATATTGTAAGGGGGAGCTTATGTAAGATGGACAAATTGTAATAATTGTAATGTGAATGTGTTGTTTATTTTAAGTTTTTGATACTTAGCCAATTTTCCCTATTTTGTTGACATCAATGCCAAAGGGGGAGATTGCTAACAATTGGATAATGGAGATATGAAATTTTTGTCATTTATGGAAACACATGATGTACATGCTCACAAGAAACTTCAGAAATAAAGAGACTTAGCTTTAGGTAATCAAAAAATTGTCTAAGTATGAATTTTGTATACGACAATGTATTATTTTGTTTATAACTTGTTGTTGATGTCATATTATGACTAGCAAACTTAGATGGAGATTGTATACATGTTGATGATGATGTGTATAACCTCAAAAGTTAGTAAAGATTGTACAGAACAAATATATTTGTGTTTTAACAGTGAAATAGGATAACAGAATTGAAGGAAAGGATTATTTTGATAATTACAAGTGTCCAATTAGGGCCAACATCCTAGATGTTTACTCTAAGTTAGAAAAGTGTATTGTGGTCTTAGCTGACTTGGAAATAGTTTTTTTAAAGGCATGGTATTTATGCAAAAGGACATCTTGCAAATTCAAGTGCACTATCTCAAAGAACTTATGTTGAGCAATTGTATGTAAACTTTTGTCAAAGTGATATATGCAAAGTTTGTGAAGCTATTTTTTGATCTGAGATTGAACTAAGAAAGAATTTGTATTCTACAAGTCTAATTATTTGTTTCAATAGTGAACTCTTCTTGTAATTAGAAGTGCATGTTTGGGTAGTGGGATCATCTTGCATCTACTGTACTATAATTCCTAACAAGGTTGACACAACTCCTAATAGGGTTGGAATCTCCTAATAGGGATTCAGATTCTCCTAATAGGGACTCTCTATATTGAATTTTCTCATTGAATCCTAATGGGGTCCATCCCCTAACAAGAAACTTATATATCAGTATATAATCCAGTGGGTGTCATCTCCACTGGGGTTTTCCCTTGGCCAGGGTTTCCCTAGTTAAAAAAATATGGTGTTATGAGTTATCTTTGTGCATGGTTACTATTATTGCTTAGCATTACTTTATTACTTTGTTATGTATGGTTTAAAGTAAGAAATAATATCTAGTTGGTGACTAAATTTTGTAGATTACTGATTCACCCCCAGCCCTCGCTCAGTAATCCCTATTTCTAACATGGCCACTATAAGGTTTTCAATTCACTCGACTATCATAGCTAGCTTGACAGTCACTACAGTACCTCATTACTCAACACTTCCAACAATACTTGTTGGAATTACAATAAGAAAAGTAAACTTCTAAGAGTGGGGGAGGGGGGTGAATCAAGAGTTTGAACTTGGACCCATAAAATATTCACCACACATCCATCTCATACATTTAGAAAATAAACTAAAATACTATGTAAAGCATGTATATCTAAAGCATGTAAGCAAGTAAACATTCACACTTTTAACACTAGATATGATTACTCAGAAACCCTCCAATGAGAAGGTAAAACTAAGGTGGGGATGACACCCACAAATCTCAACTACTGCAGTAATAAAGTTTATCCAATGAAAGTTACGATGTTTTGACCATGATACATGATCTACATTGTGAAAGGTTTTCCCTGTTAAAGGCTTACAAAGATTGTTAGGTCTTACCCTGTTAGAAGTGTGTTTGGTTAAAGGACTTTAACTTATAATTAAGTAAGCACCCTATTAAAATATTTCTATACAGCCTATTAGGGCTACTGTGTTAAGAGATTTTGACTAAAATTACCTATTAAAATGTCTCAACTATGATCCTGTGGTCAGCACTTGATTGCTTGATAACATATCACCTCTAAACTAATATATTATCAATCCTCCTTGATCAAATGTCTCTTTGTTTTATTCTTTTCTTTTCCTTTGCTCTGCTCTAACTAATTTTGCAATGCAATCTCACTTCATAACTTCTTAGCCACCATGAATGCTCTATTTTTTCATGCAAACTACTCTCTTCACAACATCACATCTCATAGATAGTTTAGGGTTTTTCTTCCTTAAAAAGACTTTGGTGACTTAGAGTTAGGTATGAATCCACAGCTATGATTCATCCATTTTTTCACTTAAACCTTCCCTTTTTCTGATTGGCTACATGTAATTGCATTGGGAATCCAACTTGAGATTCATCCTAATCTCTAAAATATTGTAATTCACCTTAAGTCAGCTCAAAAATAGTTTACATAGTTGTTTGTACCATTACAAAAAAATATGTCAAAATTGTGTCACTCAATATCTGAAGTCTCTGATGCTCGACATATATTGTTCTCTATGTTGTGACTCAGCATCTATATCACTTGGCATCCATTGTTTACTCAACTCCTATGTTACTCGACATACATTGTCTATTCTGCACTTGAGTGACTCAGCACTCATTGTTGACTCGACATGCTCTATAATATACATGTTTTTCTTGGCATGTACTACTTTTTTGGCATAAATCAAAACCAATTTGAGATCAACAATCTCCTCCTTTGACGTGAGTGTCAAAAAAAATTTAGGTATACATTAATATGCTTCTCCTTATGAGCATAACATATCTCAAGTTAGCTTATACAAAAAACTTCAAAATTTCAAAATTTTGTTAACAACATAGATACCTCAAAATCTGATAACTTCCCCTAAGTTGATAGGTCTATTCTGTACCAAAATTTGTACTCCTACTGAGTAAATATGCCTTAACTAGTATGTTTTCATCTGGTACTCCTTGTATTTTGATGCTTCTTACTCTCTTTCTTGGTTTTCAAAATTTTATGCTCCTTATATCTCCTCCAAAATTCTCTCATTTTTCTCTCCCCCTTTGGCTTATTCTCCCCCTTTATTCTATCTCTCCTTTGTCTTTTTCTCTCTCCCTTTTACTTATTCTCCCCCAAAATATTTGACATATCTCCCCCTTTTTGACACATGTCAATGAGCTATACACTTATAGTGTGTTTGTCAAGAAAAGAGTTATGGACATCTAAGATTATCTTGAGAGTTGCATCCCAGTTTTCACATGCAACATCCAAAGACTTGATTTGGATAAAAAGCTCGGTAGTAAGGTGGACTTGGCCATTTAATCTTGAAAGATGGGGGTCTTTCTTCAATAGAGTTTTAGCATAACCTAGTTCCTTGAGAAAAATTTACATATGGGGGGGTCAAAGTTGTCTAAATGCTAATCAATTTGGCCCTTATGTTTGCCTCGTCTATTTTCAATGTAGCTAATTGACTTTGGTTTTACAGTAGTGTCTTGAAGTGCCTTTCACTTTGAGCTAGTGTTGTTGGCAATTGTGTACCTAATGAACTTATTTGACTTTCCAAGCTCAAAATGTGATTTTTGGTTTCTTGGGTGAATAGTCTTGGATTACACAATTTAGGGTACAATGAGAAAATGTTCTCAAGTACCTTCTTTACATCCTCAACATTAGTTGCTAATGCAACTTGTGTCAATTCTATATCACTTTATATATTTTCATTCACTTTGTTCTAAAATTTCTTTTCTAACCATTCGAGTAATTTTGCATTTGTATCTAGGTCAACATCACTAACCTTTTCCACTATGTTTATCAGTTGTTCAATGAGTGGTTTGGTCTCATCTAGAATTGGTAGACTGAATGCATCTAAAAAGATGTCTTTAATATCTTTCAATGTGTGCTTCTTCCTATGCTCCCTTCTAAGCATTTCTTGATGCTTCTTCCTTGCTAGGGCTTGTTGGAGTGTGCCCATTTGTTCTATAGTTATTATATCATAATCATATTTTGGTAGAACAATTTATTCATCAAGGCTTACATCTCCATATTGGATTACTTTCTATGCCTTTGATGTACTTGAGCTTGGCACTGAGATCAGAAATGGAGTTGCATCTGTGCTTATCTTCTGAAGAGTTTGAGTGGAAGGAAAGCTAGATGCTAGTAAGGTTACTAGGGCTTGTATAGCTATTTGTTTCTTTAGTTTTGGTGTTATTTCGATCTCTTCAATCTTGCCCTATTTTTCCACAATGACTTGACTTGCACCTTGATCTTGTGTTGTAGGCACAGATAAGTATATATGACCCGTTCCTTGATTTTCTTTAGTGGTGGTATGTGTTTCCATTGTATCCCTTTTAAGTGTATCAACCTTCTCTAATGTAGCTTCAAATACTTTTTCCAAAGGTTGCACATGAGTGACTTTAGGGAGAATTGTAGGTAGTTCTTGTATATTCACCTTCTCCCTTATTGTATCCAACACTATCTTTTGCAATTCTTCCACACTGACCAATACAGGATTGTTATAAAGTTTTGCTTGTAGTATGGACTAATCTAGTATCTTCTTGAGATCTTCTCTAGTAGGGGATTGATGTTCTGAGGTGATATATTAGAGACATCCTTAACTATGATTATTTTAGTGTTTTCACTTGTCACATGTTGAGGTCTGACATTCAGAAATTGTGTGTCTTGCGCCTATTTTTCTTGTTGCTTTGGCTTAGATGTTTCCTTGTCATCTGTATGCATTTTAGTTCCTCCCTCAACAATATCATCGTGATCATCTACTTCAACATCATCCTTTACCTCTATGGGCTCTTCTTTACCTTCCTTTGTTGTAGTTAACCCATAAGTGAGTTTCCACATCTGTGTGGACTTCTTAACTACATCCTCAATGTTATTTTGTAGAATGTTGAAGGCTTTGTATTTAGGTACAAACCTAACAAAATATTTCTTCATAGCCTTAGCAATTTGACTCTTACTTAGTTCAGGCATCACTTGTGCAAGAGATGTCTCTCTAATTTGTCTTTCCAAGTTTAGACAATAGTGTCATTTCTGGTTAACTCTATCATATAAACTCTTGGGCATTGAGTTGGTAATCTATAGTGGGGTAGTCTTTAATTTTTCCATCATGGCATAGATAGCCTTAAAGATCTGCACTATTCTTAATATTTTCATAGAGATTTTCAATATCTGAAAGAGCACTATGACTTACCACTTTGAATTGGCTGATTTCATTTGACTCTACTTTCTCTTCATCAGATTCTGCTTGTGCCACATATTTCCTTCTTGGCCTTTTCGGCACTTGACCTCCTTGTTCTACTAGTTTGGTCTTTTCCTTAGCCTTTTGTGTTGTTTCATGTGGAGTAGCTCTTGTAGTAGGTGTAGTAGGCTTGGATTGGCTTGGTTTGAAAATTTTCTTAGCCCTTGCCATAGGTTGGGCCTTGGCCTTCCTCTTCTTTTGTTTAGTGGGTGTATGTGCTTCCTTAGCTTATTCTTCCTTGGCACCTTTAGTAACCTTAGTTTCCTCTTCTTGGTCTTCTCCCATACCTTGTGTAAGTGGAGCTTGGGTTTGAAAATATTCTTCCTCTCCACCTTCCTCTTCTTCTTCTTCTTCCTACTCAGCACCCTCTCCAAATTTTTCTTCTAGCTTCTTCACCAATTTATCTTTCTTCTTAATTACAAAAGCAGTCTTCAATTCCATTGAGATTTTGGACTTTGCTATCTCATAGATTCCAAAAGCCTTTACATTTTTTTCAACCTCTTATACTAGTAAAATTGTTATAGCTATAGAAGCTTCATCCAGATTGATTTCATATCCTAAGGGTCTCAACCATCTCACCCTTGGTGTAGTAGCTTGGACATATGTATAATCAACATCTACTAGAAAATGGACATCTTCATAATGCTTTTCTACTAGAGATATTGGTATTCTCATTCTCTTCTTCATTGATTGTTTGAAGCGCTCAAAATAACTTGTCATCACAGGTACAAAATTCTCTCCTAATTGCTCAATTTATTCACCAATTTGTACTGCCACTGATCTATTTTTTTTCCATGCTACTATTCGAAAAGTAGGAAAAGTGTTTTGCACATAAAATAATATGCATATCAATATAGAACCACATTTACATTGTGCACTCTTTGTTTTTTTGATTACTCCAAGGTTCTTAACTAGTTGTTGTAGTTGTAGCTATACTAGATCATATGTGTGGTCTTTCTTAATAATTGTATATCCTGCATCTACTACTATACAGGGCACACTATTTTATCTACTAGATTAGTAAAACTTGTGTGAAATGACCCTGTCAGCATACTCTATCAATGGATCAATAATTGTATCAATGGTCATGCCTCTCTTGTTCCATACGACTCTAGTGTTCTTCTCAATTACTTCCTTTGAATCATTTCTCAGTCTCTTAAGCTGATCTAGGGTTGGATAACCAATAACCCTATGAATTATCCTCTTGGTTATTTTGATAGGTTCATTATCTAGCCATAATGAATTATTATGAATTCTGCTCAAGACTATTCTTATCCATTCAATTGTAAACACATTTGGGAGATCTAGGGCTCGTGTCAACCCTTTCTTCTCAAAAATTTTGAATTCTTCTTCCAAAAATTGTTCTCACATAATCTATTGTATGCCTCTCTAATCTCCATATCACTAATGCTACCAATTTTGTAGTTATAGCATTTTCTGACATCTTGCACTATTAGAACATTTGGTGGTATCATGGATAATGCACCAAAGGGGTCTTGCTTGTAAATGATGTTAGGAATGGCCTTGAAAATGGGTTTCTTAACTTCATTGCTAACCAACTAAACATTTAAACCTCCTTACCCTCTACCTTCTTTGAACTAGATGTCATTTTGTGAAACTAGGGTTTATGAAAATATAAAGTGCATAACTTGACTCTTGATAAGTACCTTATAAAATCTGACAAAATGATGTAGAATCATTGTTCAAATCTTCTACAACTAATTTGAGTGAATTTCTAGATTTCCTCCTACTCTCCTAGCTCTTTCTCAATTTTGAAATGATTAAAAAGGAGTAAAAAATTGATCAAATACCCTTTGAAACTCCTGCAATAAATGTTGAGTGCTTACATAGCTATAAGCTCAACATAAACTAATTTCAAGCTTACTCAACATCCATTAACATTTCATTTGCTCAGCAACCACTACAAGCTCAACATCAACTTAGCCAATCTGTTAACTTGACATCTTCTAGTACTTTACTTGACACACATAGGAAGTGTTTCATACTCAACAAACATAAAAAACTTAGAGAATTTTCTTGAGTTCCTAACAATATCTTGCATCTTTTTTCATGATTATATGATGTTTTCAGTACTAAATTCCTTTAGAACTGATGTATGTTATAACCTTTAAATATCAGTTCCACATATCTCTTGATAGCTTAATTTGATGAGGTGTGATCACCTAACCCATTACGTAAAGTGATCTCTTCTCCATTTGATGTGCTGCAACCATCCTTTTCTTCCATGTCTTGTTCATCTCATCTCTGATGTGTTCAAAATATTTTTTTCCTTTGCATTTATCAAACTCACAACTTGGTGCCTTTGACTTTGTTGGACAATATTGACTGATGTGACCAGTCTTTAAGTAGATAAAACATGTGGTTTGACTCAACCAACTTTTGTAGTCACCTCTAAAGTGTCCTAATACAATTTTTAGTAACATGTTCATATTCTTGATAATAATGATAGCTATATCTTGTATTATAATCCGAGTTATAAGAGTTGTCATTGTTCCTTACTTTTTTTTGTATATTTGATGGCGACATGGGTTTGGATTTGCATTCAAAGCTATATGTCCATACTTTTGACAATTAAAGCAATAACCCTCAAATATTTGTGTCTGAATGGTCTTGGTTCTACATTCATGTGCCTAATGACCTTGTTTGTTGCACTTTTGGCACTAAAATATGTTCTTATATTTGACATTCTAATTTACAGTCTTTCTCCTACACATATTAGCAATATGTCCTCTCTTACCACAATTATAAAAAGTAGGTTTAGAGTTCTTACCTTTGTTGTTCTTTTCTTTAGCATTTTTGAATGACTCTCCTTTTTTAGTACTTGTGTATCCCAATCCAAATGTATCATTATTGGGTCTAGGAGATCTCAATAATTTCTCAAAGTATTTGATGGCTTAATTTGGTTTGTTGAAGATTTCAACATATTCCTTTTCTCTTTTTAGATCATTCTGCAATTTCAATTTTGTTATCTCAATGTCCTTAACATTCAATTCATTGTTGGCATTCATCATTTGACTTAAGTATCCAATTGCATGTTGGAAATCTTGGTTAGCTCTGTTGACTTCTCTTCCAATCTATTGCTTAACATTCTTTTGTCTTCTTCAATCATGGTTTTGTATTCCATAGCTTTCTTCTTTTGTTCAGTCATCTCACATAGTAGTATTGCTTGTGAATCTTTCTCTAACTTAAGATTTCTGATTTCCTCAGCTTGGGCTCTATTCTTTTCCATTAGATCTGCAAATGTTGCATCAAATTCATTGGAGTCCCCATTTGCAAATAGTTTAGTACTATCTATCTACTTGTATTATGTGTCATTCTCTGCAATAGAAATTTATTTCCTTCTCTTCAAAGATTTCTTTGCTTCTTCTCTTGCTTCATCTAGTTGATGTAGAATGAGTTGTATTTCAATTTTCTAATTTTCAATAATCTTTCCCAACTTGTAGACTTTCATTTTAAGATCTTTCCTCAAAGCTGCAAAGCTTCTCTTTTAGAGAACTAGGCTTTGATACCAATTGTTGGAATTATAGTAAGAAAAGTATAAGAGGGGGGAGGGGGGTGAATCAGGAGTTTGAAATTAGACTGATAAAATTTTCACCACACATCCATCTCATAAATTTAGCAAGTAAACTAAAATACTATGTAAAGCATGTATATCTAAAGCATGTAAAGTAAGTAAACATTCACACTTTTAACACCAGATATGATTATCTAGAAACCCTCCAATGAGAAGGTAAAACTGGGGTGGGGTGACACCCACAAATATCCACTACTATAGTAATAAAGTGTATCCAATGAAGATTAGATTGTTTTGACCATGATACATGATCTACCCTGTGAAAGCTCTACCCTATTAAAGGCTTACAAAGACTGTTATGTCTTACCTTATTAGAAAATTCCAACACCTTGTTAGAAGTGTGCCTAGTTAAAGGACTTTAACTTACAATTAAGTAAGAACCCTGTTAAAGGATTTCTATACATCCTGTTAGGACTACTATACTAAGATATTTTGACTAAAATCACTTGTTAGAATGTCTCAACTTTGATCTTGTGGTCAGCACTTGATTGCTTGATAATAGATCACCTCTAAACTGATATATTCTTGATCCTCCTTGATCAAATGTCTCTTTGTTGTATTCTTTTCTTTTCCTCTATTCTATTCTAACTGATCCTACAATGCAATCTCACTTCATAACTTCTTAGCCACCATGAATGCTTTGTTTTTTGCATGCAAACTACTCTCTTTGCAACATCACATCTCATAGATAGTTTAGGGTTTTTCTTCCTTAAAAAGACTTTGGTGACTTAGGGTTAGGTATGAATCCACATCTGTGATTCATCCATTTTTTTTCTTAAACCTTCCATTTTTCTAATTGGTTGCATGTAATTACATTGGGAATCCACCTTGAGATTCATCCTTATCTCTAAAATATTGTACTTCATCCTTTAGTAGGCTCAAAAATGGTTTACATAGTTTGTTGTGTTATTACAGACAAATATGTCAAAACTATGTCACTCAGCATCTAAAGTCTCTGATGCTTGGTATATATTGTTCTCTATGTTGTGACTCGGCATTTGTATCACTCGGCATCCATTGTTTACTCAGCTCCTATGTTATTCAACATACACTATCTATTCGGCACTTGAGTGACTCGACACTCACTATTGACTCAACATGCTCTATAATATACATGTTGTGCTCAACATGTACTACTTGTTCAACATAAACTAATTAAATAAATTAAGTGTGTTGACACTCACTTGTCAAAACCAATCTGAGATCAATAATACTTCCAATACTCGGTAACAACAAAGAAAACAACATAACGATAGATTGTCTCTTTCTTCCAATCACTTCATTCCATCTTAATAAATGTTGATAGATAATTTTCATTACTTGAATGCTTGGAATTGATATAAAAAAAATAACTTCATATGTCAGTTCCACACATACCTTTGATTGCCTAGTTGGGGCTAATGTGATCACCTAATCCATTGGATAAAGTGACCTCATTTGGACTTGATGTGTTACAATCTTCTTTCTTTTTCCATATTTTGTTCATCAACATCTACCTTTCCTTTACCTTTACTCAATTCATTGCTCAGTGTAGGTGACCAAGTTGGACAATTTCTGCTTACATGACCATTCTTAAGACAACTAAAGCATACAATATCATTCAACCATTTATTGTAATTACCTCTAAAATGTGTCCTAATGCAATTTACAGAAACATGACCATACTTGCCACAGTAATGAAAAGTGCACCTTGTATTGTAATCCTAGTTCTAAGAATTCCCATGATGATGTACCTGGGTTTTCTTTTTTGATGTCCACTTGGGTTTGGATCTACATTCATATGCCTTTTGTCCATACTTCTGAAAGCTATAATAGTATCCTTCAAATATTTGAGTGTTGGTGTTCTTTTTCCTATATTCATGTACCAAATGTCCTTGTTCTTGCAGTTATGGCAATGTCTCTTGAATTTATGCTTAGGGCTTTGATTTCTAGTGTTTCTCTTCCAAACATTTTCTGTGTGACCCAATTTTCCATAGTGATGACAAGTGGGATTGTTGTTCTTTCCCTTATTGTTCCTTTGTTCACCACTTCTAGATAATTCTCCTTTCTCAATGGTAGAATATCCCAATCCAATAGTTGCATTATTTGATCTTGGGGCTTCCATCAGTTTTTCAAAGTACTTTATGGCTTCACTAGGCTTGCTAAGCTGTTCCTTTTCTATCTTCAATTCATTCTATAGTAGGGAATTTTGTGTTTCCAAAGTTGTAATCTCAATGGCTTTCCTATTTAGTTCTTGATTTGCAAGCATCAATTCATTCATTAGATCCAATTGAATGCTTGATAACTTTTGCACATCTGATGGTTTCTCAAGTCTATTAGTCAGTAGTCTTTTGTCTTCTTCAATCATGACTCTATCTTCAATTTTCTTTTTTAGTTCAGTTGTCTCACATAAGATTATTGACTGAGTTTCTTGTTCCCTTTTCAGATTCCTAACTTCTTTATTCAGGGCATTATTCTTTTCCATCAGATATGCAATTACTTCATCAAATTGATTTGAGTTCTTATCCTCAAACAATCTAGTAGTGTCTTCTTCTTAATATTGAGTGTCATTTTGTTGAATGACCAATTCCTTTCTTTTCTTTAATGACTATTGTGGTTCATCTCTTACCTCCTTGAGTTGATGTATGGAAAGCTATATTTCAATATTCTAGTTCTCAATAGTCTTTCCCAATTTGTAGACTTCCATCTTTTAGATCTTACCTCCAAAGCTGTCAAACTTTCCTTTCTAGAGAACAAAGCTCTAATACCAATTATTGGATACAACAATGGGAAAGTAAGTTCTGAGTTTTAGACCTTATTATAGAAGATCCTAAAACCTTCCTTTTTGAATTTAATATACTTTGTAAGAGCTATGATTATACAACTGATGCCCACAAGATGAAATTATTTCCATCTACTCTGAGGAGGTTGCTCTAAGATGGTTCATGGGATTAGGTGCCAATACTATAAGAGATTGGGATACAATGAAAAATACTTTTCTTGCTATATACAAAAGAGTATTGTAGGGGTTTTGATATGAAGGGAGATGATATCTTCAAGATTTCACATAAAGAATATGAGACCTTAGAGGACTATGTCTCAAGGTTTATGTTTAACTTGCAATGCAACACCCATCATTAGTTGAATGAAGAGTCTCAAAAACATATTTTTCTAAAAGGTGTATGTGATGCAAGTATAGAAGCTTTAGACCTTATGGTGGGAGGACACACTACTTAGAGGAACTAGAATGATATTAAAAAATATATGCTTGAACTACTCAAGAGCTACTGTGAAGAAGGGTAGAGGACTCAAGGCCATGCCTAGTAAGTCTAATGGTTCAATAGTATCTAATGTGGAGTTGTCTAATTTGTTGTTTGATCTCAAGAAAGATATCATAAATGATGTTTCTACTCAACTTGACAGCATGCAAGCAAGAATGAAGAAGGAAAAAGATGATGGTATGCTAGTTGAATATTATCCACACTAAAAAGAAAGGAAGAGGAACTACAAATGCAAAAATGTTGCAAGCTTGGAGCCAGAATCAATGCCCACATAATTTAATATCATTGATGAAAATGAAGAGGTGCTCTATGTTTCTCAAAGAAGACCATGGGCTCAAAGACCAGGTATGACACAAGATCCTCTTCAAAATTTTGGTAATAATAGTCAATGGAAAACTTATCAAACAAATGGCCCTCAAGGCTTTAGTAGCATTATTGGCTAGTAGCAACCCCACCAAGGTTGGCAAAAACCTTAGAAAGATTGGCATCAACCACTAAAAGGTTGGCAACAACCCCATTAAGGTTGGCAGCAACCTCAGTAGGGTTGGTTGAAACCTTTGCAATGGTCAAAACAATCTAATGAACAAACCTTAATTTCACCACCTCAGTAGTAGTCAATAATGCGTCCTGTTGCAACCAATAATAATCAAGCTAAGCCAACCCAACTACCAACCTAGCCTCATCCAAATCCTAACAACAACAAGCCACTAGCTCAATAGCAAAGCTATGCTATCTCTTTGAATGATATCCACTTAAGATTAGAAACCACTCTTCCATCATCTCAAAAAACTATAATCACAAAGGTTGAGGAGCCCTCTATTGAAAAAGAAGATTTTCCTACACAACCAACCAATCCTATAGTTGAAGATCCACCATTTCCCCAAAGGCTTATAGACACAATTTTGACGGTACAAAACCAAGTTGTGATAGATTTACTTAACCAGTATAAGCATATAATTATTAAGATACCATTGCTAGATGCTATAAAAGATGTCCATGTTTACAATAAGACCATCAAGGAAGCATGCATAAGGCAACTAGGGAGGAAAAGGAAAGATCCTAAAACTATTCATGTCCTAGGACAATTATCAAACCTTATGTTAGAAAAGTTGACAATACCTACTACTCCACTCCTAGTCATCTTGTGGTCACTACTATTATTCATGGAATTCAAGTTCAAAATGCCCTAGTGGATTTAGGTGCATCCATTAATGTAATGATAAAGGAAGTCTTATCTCACTTTCACATTATTGGTCTTATGGAAACACCAACCATCTTGCAGCTTGCTAATAGTTCTACTGTCAAGCCAGGTGGAATGATAGAGGATGTTATAGTTTCACTAAATTCTTGGGAATGTCTTGCAGACTTTAATTTTCTTTCCCCAAAAGCTAATATGGGTGACTATCCTCTTTTCTAGGAAGACCTTGGTTAGCTACTTATGATGCTTATATAGCCCAAGTCGGGTAAGATGATAATATCTAATGGGTTGCATAGCAAAAAATTTACAATGTATTCCCCTACTCAACCCTTGTTGCAAGATGATCAAGTAGTATGGCCTGATTTGGGGAATGAAGAATTGGAACTTAATTCACTTCACCAGCTTATGATGATAACTAGGGATCCATTTGTAAAATCTCAAGAAGATGGTGGATTTATCTCCTCAATTGTCACCAATGAATATGGAGTCAATTATTGGGATTCTTCCCAATAGGACTGTATCTTGGAAACTATTTTACCACCTCCTAATGCACTTAAATATTTAGTATCCTCCCAATTCCTTCACTCATTACTTCCACATGAGATTCATTCAAATCCAATTACAAAAATATCCATGATGGAGAAAGTGAAAAATATTGCAGTAATCCCAGGAAAAGAAATGAATATTAGTAGTGCTCTGGAATCTACATATTAGGAAAGCATACTAAAAGTGTTGCAAGAAAATTGACAAGCATTTTCTTGGGATTACATAGACATGAAAGGCCTAGATCTCAAGCTTGTACTCATAGGATCTATATTAGCGATGATTATAATCCTATCATCCTATGAGATATAGTCAAGATTAAATTGCAAAAGTTGTTAAATGCTAGTTTTATCTACCCAATCTGTGATGGTTAGTGGGTTTTACCCCTAATCATTATGCCAAAAAAAGGTGGCAAATGGACATTTTGTGTAGATTACCGAGAAAATTCAGCTACCAAAAAAAACCATTTTCCTTTTCCATTTATTGACAAAGTACGTGAAAATCTAGCCAGAAAAATGTATTTCTCTTTCCTAGATGGTTTTAGTGGCTACAATCATATCTAAATAGCTCTAGAGTGTTAGGAACAAACCACAGACAAAATTAATAATTACATGCAAATAAAAACAATGTCAAAAAATAATAGATCACATAGAAAAGAACACAAGACACCAAGATTTAACATGGTTCACCCAATACCTAGACTACATCCACCAAACAACAAGTCTGATTTTATTATGATCCAATGATTACAACCTGATTACAATCTATAATCCCTTACAACTCAATACCACTGCAAGAACCAATTTTTGCATCAAAACTATGAAATAATCCCTAAACCTAAGCCCTTTTATACAAGTATTAAACTACTTTAGGGTTATAATTAATAATTACATGTCAGCCAAAAATCTTGATAAAATAGGGCCCAAAAAATTTTGAGCCCCAAATAATTTATGAAGTATGTATAGTAATTTTTTGATCAGTCACCACAATCTAACAATCTCCCACTTGGAGACTGATCCTATAGCTATGCCACTACTCCATGAGGCTCCCACTAGATCAAACCACCCTGGACTCTGTTGTTCTTTTAGTCATGTTCAGTCTAGAAGACCAACTAAAGCTAAAGAGGAGTTTAGCTTCTCCCTTGTTACTACCTTTGTCAACATATCTACAAGATTTTCATTTGTATGTATCTTATCCATCTTTAACTATCCATCCTCCAAAACTAACTAAATGAAATGGTACTGCAACTGTATTTGTTTTGACTTTGAATGTAGAGCTGAATTCTTCACAATATGAATGGCACTCTGACTATCTATAAAGAAATAATTATCCTTTTGAGGAAGCCCCAATTCTTCCAAGAAGAACTGAAGCCATTTCATCTCCTTGGCTGCCTCTATAGCAGCAACATACTCTACCTCTATAATGGATAGAGCATTAATCTTCTATAACCTAGAAACCTAGCTCACGGCTGCCCCACCAATAGTAAAGACATAACCTGTAGTACTCCACCTAGTATCAATATCCCTAACCAAATCTGAGTCAACATAGCCCTGTAAATTAGTAGTAGAGCCCCCAAAATGTAAACACTTATTGGATGTTCCTCTCAAATATTTGATAATCCATTTGACTGCATTCCAATGCTCAATTCCTAAATGACGCATATACCTGCTAATAACTCCCACTACATGTGCAATATCTAGCCTTCTACATACCATGGCATACATCAAGCTTCCTACAGCTGAAGCATAGGGTACCTTGGACATCTTATCCTCCTCTTCTTGTGTCTTGGGATGCATCTTCTTAGTCAACTTCAAAGGACCAAGTAAAGGTGTACTGACAACTTTAGCATTCTCCATAGAGAAATAATGCAACACCTTCTCCACATAATTAGCTTGAGATAGCATCAACATTTTATTCTTCCTATCTCTTCAAATCTTCATACCAAGGATTTCTTTTTTTGCCCTCAAATCCTTCATAGAAAATGCATGTTCTAACTGGTATTTTAGCTTCTTAATATGATCCATGTTAGACCTAGCTACAAGCATATCATCAACATATAAACATAAAATAATGTAGTTGTGATCATCCAACCTATTAAAATAAACACAATGATCTAAATGACACCTATTGTATCCATGCTCATGCATAAAACTATGAAATTTTAGATACCATTACCGCGGTGCTTGCTTCAAGCCATATAAACTTTTATTCAATTTGTACACTAAGTTCTCCTTACCTTTGACCTCAAAACCGTGTGGTTGAGCCATATATATCTCTTCATCTAAATCACCATGAAGGAAGGCTATTTTAACATCAAGCTACTCTAAATGCAAATCTTCAGTAACCACAATACTTAAAACAGTATGGATAGAAGTCACCTTAACAAGAGGAGAAAATGTCTCATCAAAATCAATGCCCTTTTTCTATGCAAATCCTTTCACAACTAACCTGACTTTGAATCTTTTCTTACCTCCATCCTGTTCTTTTAACCCATAAACCCACTTATTCTGTAAAGCTCGTTTACTTGTAGGAAACTTGCACAAATCCCATGTCTTATTCTTTAACAAAGACTCCATTTCATCTTTCATTGAAAACTCTCACTAAATATTAGTATCCACCTACACAGATTCATCATAACATTTAGGTTCACCAGCATCTGTTAATAAAATAGAATACAAAGAGGGAGAAAATCTTTCTGGAGGTATGATTTTCCTTGTTGACTATCTAACATTCATTGGTGTGTGCTGTATTTTTTGTTGTGGTTGTTGCACATCATGAGGAATGGTTGGACCATCAGCTTTTGGAGTATCATCCAACACTACATAATCATCTTCTTTCTTTTCATGTTGCTACAACTGATCTTTATACAAAACTTTCTCATTGAATATGACATCCTTGCTTCTTACAATTTTATGGTTTTCAAAACCCCAAAGCCTATAACCAAATTCATTAATGCCATATCCAACAAATATACATTTATTTGACTTAGCTTCCATCTTGGTTGTTTTTTCAAAATCTATATGAGAAAATGCTTCACAACCGAAGGTTCTAAGAAAAGAATAACTCACCTTCTTACCAGACCATGCTTTCTCTAGAATACCACAACCCAAAGGAGTAGAGAGACCTCTATTAATCAAATATATAGTAGTATTGATAGCCTCTACCCACATGTGTAAGGGCAACCCAACATGCAACCCCATGCTCCTTGCACGCTCCATTATAGTCCTATTCATGCGTTCAGCCACTCCATTTTCCTGTGGAGTCCTTGGAATAGTTTTCTATGTACGAATACCATTATTGGAGAAATAATATTCAAATTCATGACTGCAATACTCACCACCATTATCAAATCTGAGACATTTTAATTTCTTACCAGTCTCATTTTCAACCAAGCATTTCCATTTCTTAAAAGTTCAAAATACATCAGATTTATGTCTAAGGAAATAAACCCATATTTTTCTAGTTGCATCATCAATAAATGTAACATAATAATGAGAGCCACAGAGGGAAGATACCTGAGCCAGTCCCCATACATCAGTATGCACAAGGTCTAATTTCTCCTTTTTGTTTTCCTTCCCAATCTTCACAAAACTCACTCTCTTTTGTTTTCCATACACACAACTTTCACAGAAATCCATATTAACACATTTTAGACCTGATAAAACTTTCTTTGAATGAAGTACTTTCATACCTTTCTCACTCATGTGCCCAAGTCTATTGTTTCACAACATTGTATTAGAATTTACAGTAGCTATTTGTTCTCCCTACTGAACAGTAGCAATTGTTCTTGAACATTCATTTTTCTCTTAAACAATTAAAGTAGAAGAAACAATATGAAATGTACAAAGATATAAGGTGCCTACTTTCACACCTTTTTCTACTACAAGGGAACCTTTTAAAAATTTCTAATTTTTATCATTAAAAGTAACTACACAACCCTCATCATCGAGTTGCGCTGCTAAAATTAAATTCCTACTCAGCCTTGGAACATGTCTTACCTCATGTAGTAGCCAGTGATTCCCATTCTACAACTTAATCTTAACTTTTCCCTTTCTAACAATTTGACAAGGTTCATTATCCCCCAAATAAACAAGTCCAAAATCCCCTTGGACATAATCAATGAAATAACCTCTATGAGGTGTGGCATGAAATGAAGCACCAGAATCTAAAACCCATGAATCATCAACAATCTTTCTTTTTATCACCTATTTTCCCGTAGTACCAGAAGTTGTTTGGTCCTCTCGATTGAGACCTCCTCCCCTTTGACTTTCCTCTTGATTTCTCACGATTTCTAGAATTACTTCCTCTCTTAGTCATTCTGCCCCTACTTTGTGCATTCAAAGCACTTCCTAATGTAGATCCACCTAAGGATTTCCTAAGAGTTTCCTCACTCAAAATAACACTGATCACATCATCATATTTTAAGGTATTAGATCTAAGAATAGAATTACTCACAACCATTCTACCTTTCAGGAAAAGAACCCTTATTTCTTCATCAAAATTAATTCCCACAAAAGATAATTTACTAGTAATAGTATTAAACTCATTTAAATGATCTACAATAGATCCACATTCTACCATTTTCATATTAAATAAATGCTTCATGAGAAATACCTTGTTTGAAGTGGAGGGCTTTTCATACTATTTTGCTAGGGTTTGCATCAATTCTTTTGTAATATTAAATGCCACCGATGGTGCCAAGCATAATCGAATGCTTCCAAGTGTCTTTTTATCCAAAAGATCCCATTCATCATTTGACATAGATCCCTGATTCTTAGCTTTGCCTTCCAATGGCTTTCATAAATCCTTTTGATAAAGATAGTCTTCCATTTGCATCTTCCATAACTAGAAATTGTTCCAATTAAACCTATCAACCCATCAACTTACCCTCATCTGTCATCACTCCCACTCAACCGTGAGACTTTCCTACAAAGGGTAACTAAAAAAAAAACCTCACTCTAATACCACTTGTTAGGAATAAACTATAGATAGAAATAACAATTCCATGCAAATATAAACAATATTAGAAAATAATAGATCACATAGAAAAGAACACAAGACACCAAGATTTAACATGGTCCACCCAATCCTTTGGCTACGTCCACCAATTAGCAAGTTTGATATTATTATGATCCAATGATTAAAACCTGATTACAATTCGTAATCCCTTACAACTCAATATCGTCACAAGAACTAATTTTTGCATCATAACTATGAAACAATCCCTAACCCTAAGCCTTTTTATACAAGTATTAAACCACTTTAGGGTTATAATTAATAATTACATGTCAGCCCAAAATCTTGATAAAATAGGGCCCAAAAAATTTTGAGCCCCAAAGAATTTATGAAGTATGTATAGTACTTTTCTGATTAGTCACCACAATCTAACATGGAGGACCATGAGAAAATAACTTTCACATGCCAATGGGGAACCTTTGCATACTTTGTCTTACCTTTTGGCTTATGCAATTCTCAAACTACATTCTAGAGAGTTGTAAGGTATTTTTTCTAACATATATGTTGAATACATGGAATATGTGGATGACTTTACTACCTATGGAACTACTTTTGAAGAAGCTAAAGTGAATTTGGAAAAATTCCTCAAGAGATATTAGGAGTAGAATATTTCCCTTAACATTGAAAAGTGATTCATGATGATGGATGAAGGTGTTGTCTTGGGCCATTTCATTTCATCACAAGGTATCCAAGTGGATCCGAAAAAGATTGAAGTGGTCACTACTTTGTCTATCCTAGAAAAACAAAAGGATGTAAGAAGTTTCTTGGGACATGCAGGCTATTATAGGAGATTCATTAAGGATTTCAATCAAATTGCAACACCTCTTTACAAATTATTAAAGAAAGACTTTGATTTTTCTTGGGGCTTTGAATGCAAAAAGTATTTCCTCTAGCTTAAGGAGGTTCTTACAAAAACACCAGTATTGAGAAGGCCCAATTAGGGATTGACATTCCACATTCACATTAATGCATCTAACTATGCCATAGAAGCAATTTTGGGACATAAAGGAGTGTTGTAGCATGCCATTTATTTTATCAATAAGAATTTGCCAGGAGATGAGTTTAATTATACTATAACCAAAAAGGAGATGCTTGTAGTTATTTATGCACTGAATAAGTTCATACATTATATTATTGGTTATGAGATATTTTTCCATACTGACTGGTCAACTATTATATACTTGATGAATAAACCTACCATATCAGGGAGGCTATCTAGATGGTTACTACTTATGTAAGAACTTGATATTGCCATTGTGGAAAAACTAGGCAAAGCTAATGTAGTAGCTAACTTCCTATCTTATTTATATGTGCCTGAGGATCCTACAGTCATTGATGATAGTTTTCTAGATGAACATATTTTCTTATTATCAACACAAAATCCATGGTATGCTAATATTATCAATTATCTAACCACAAGAAGTACACTAGTACATTTTTCTCCTAAGTAGAAGAAGTTATTAGCAAAGAATTTTTTATTTTTTATTTGATTGTTGAACTAATGTTTTACACTGGGCCTAATCAAGTAATACAAAGATGTGTCAGAGAGGATGAAACATATGATATTCTTGGGGTATGTCATGATGAACCCTGCAGAGGTCACCTTTTAGCCAAAATAATTGCTTTCAAAATATTGACTACAAGATACTACTGGCCAACACTTCACAAAGATACAACACAATACACATGAAAATGTGATAAATGCCAATGTGTGGGAAGACCTACAAAATTAGATGAGATACCTTTACAACCCCAGGTTGTTGTGACACCCTTTGACAAATGGAAGATTGACTTTTTTGGACCTATAGAACCTACCTAATAAGGCAAATCCTACATTCTATTTTGTACTGATTATGTTACTACGTGGGCTAAAGCCAAGCCAATGAATCACCCTCGAGATAATAATGTTGCCAAATTCTTATATGAGTGCATTTTATTTGGTTTGGTGTTCCAAGAGAATTGGTATCTAATCAAAGTCCTCAATTCACCTCACATCTCATCACTGCTTTGATGAGGGAATATAAAATTTGGCATGGAAAATCATCCCTCTATCATCCTCAAGACAATGGCTAGGTGGAGGTCATTAATAAGGAGCTCGAAGAAATACTTACTAAAATAGTATTAGTACAAAAGAATGATTGGGCTACAAAACTACCTTAAACACTATGAGCTTATAGAACTACATGCAAAACTACAACTGGACTCACTCTATTTCAACTTGTCTATGGAAAACCAGTAATGATTTCTATGGAATTTGAGCATAAAACCTTACATATAGCATTAGAACTCAATTTGGATCTTAGTCCTACAAAACAAGAGTGCATTTTAACACTCAATGGATTACATGAATGGAGAAAATATCCTTTGCATGACACAAAAATTATTCAACAGCAAAAGAAATAGTGGCTTGGTAAGTTCATCAAAGAGAAGTAGTTTGCAATTGGTGATTGGGCCCTACTTTATGACTCCAAGTATCAGCATTAATTTGGAAAATTTCAAACAAGATGGTTAGGACCTTATGAAATCATTTCTATCTTTCCAAATGGTGTATTCCAATTACCCACGGTTGATCCTGTGTGTTTCACATTACTTGTCAATGGACAATGGCTTAAGTTGTATCATAAGCCTCAAAGAAAAGATGAGTTCCTATAGCATTTTCACTCTAATGATGATGAAGAGTCTCTTGTAGCATCTAGTAATGAGCTTTTTTCTCATGCCAATTCTTGCCTTTAAGCATTTGTATCCTTTCATAACAAATACTTTCTTTTTGAAAGTATAATATTCATAATAAAATCCACCTCATCATTTCATCTCATCTTACCCTCTTGTTTTGCCATTTCACCCCATCATTACATTTACACCTCATTGTTCTTCACTAATCTTCCAGGTTCCTAAAAACTATCCATGATAATTTTTCATTATTTGTTTACTTTATTGGCAGCGATCTTGCCACGTGTGCAATTGTGGGACCAATTGCTCAATTAAGTTGGGTGGGAAACATATATTATTTTTGTTTTATATGATTATATAGTTATTTTCTATTTATTTTCCAACATTTCACAAATCTTACCACATATCCAATTTCTCTTATGATGTGATAGCTCTTAACACATCATTATTTATTCTACATGTATTTTGCTAAGCTAGCTAGTATGTAAGTCTAGGGATTTTTTATGGGAAATGAACTTGGAGATTTGGAATTATTATTCAAGTCAACATCTTAATTTCTATATCTTTTTATTTTCTCCTACGATTGTTGCTTTATGTCTTCTTGTGTCAACTTTTTCTCTGTTGAAAACCCTTGTTGTGATCTTATATTTGATTTGTTGCCATGAAATTTTGAGTCTGTGTGTTGGATACTATGAGAAAATGGGTGGTGGTTTGGTTCATCATGAACCTATTATTCATAATGTTTTATTGGAGGATCAATCATGTAGAGCCAATGGGTGGTGATGGCTTGATTATGTCGAGACACTCACTGTCTGGGACGATGAAGTGGCTACTCAATTTTTTAGCACATTAAGGGACAATGAAGCCATGGTAAAAGGGTTAAGGTTTTCATTCATAGAAGAAATTGTATCTGAAGTTATGGGATTTCCACAAGAGGGGGAGGAATTTGCAAATAATTTTGACCCGACAATAGCCAAAGCTCAATTCACATTGCATTCAAACTCATCTTTGGATATCGACAAGAAATAAGGTGCAAATAGATTGTCATTGCTAGAACCTTATAGAAATTATGCTGTATATATCATAAGATACTTTACCTATGAGGTACGACAAACATTTCTACATTCTATTCATTTCAAGTTTCTAAGTTATTTACACCATGATAAACATCCTATAAATGTCCCCAATTTCTTGGTCTATTTTTTAAAAAAGAGGATTACACTAGTGCAAGGAGGAAAGCTTAATATTGTCTCTCATCATTGTCTTTTTAAGCTAATAGTGAAAAAGGCATTAAGAGAAACAAGAATTTCATGGAAAGAATTTCTCCTAGGAAAATTTGAAAATTAGACCCTGAGCCCTATTGGATAGAGAGTGGGAAAACAAGTTCACACTAAACATAGGATTGAGAAGGTAATTGGGGAAACAAGATCAACATCTTCCTCTAAAAAATCTAGAAGCTCTAGGTCTAAAATCCTAAGACTTCTCCTAGAGTCTCTTCATCTGAGTCATACAAGGCTAAAGGCAAAAAGAAAGTTAGATTTTTTGAACCAAAGATTACACCTTCTATACAAACTAGGACCTCTCTTAGGAAGAAGCAAAAAGTAAGTGAAAAACCCTTTGGGTCTTGTCAAAAGATATAGGAAGATGCTCCTATAGCATCCCTCATCTCCAAAAAGAAGAAATGGCTTGAGAAAGCAAAGGAGACCTTAGTAAGGAGAAGCCCTATATAAAAACAAAATATGTGTCTTATTGAGCCACAATATAGCTTCCTAGTTCATTATGAATCCTCTTAGCTCTTGGAACAAGAAATAGATGAGCCCAATGATCAACAAGACTTGCTAAATTTTTCATCCAAGGTTGAAGCAAAGCAACCTCCTGAAGCTACAAAACATAAAGAACATGTGATAATTGATGATTCTAGTTCTGATGAACAAAATCATATGTTTGAAAATGATGATATGATGCAGGAAGACTTCCTTATAGAAGAAGAAATTCCAGAGTCACCTCGTATAGCATCAGTCAAAAAATCTCATGAAACAAATTTTGGGATTGACCTAAGTTTTGTAAATGAACTAGTGGAGAAAATATTGAAACAAGGTATGGATGTATTGGTCTCAACTACCAACCAACTTGACATACCTAAGGAAACAAAGGTAAAAGAGACACACCCTAAAGGGGTTGAGATTCTAGTAAAACATGAAACTGATGTTCCAAGCACAATAAAAGGAAACCTTAGTATGAATACTAAGTCAGTAATCTCAACCTTTGTATCCTTATTATCTATTATCTTTCAAGGGTCTGACTAGTTGACCTTGGAATGACAACAATGGAATCAGGAAAAGAAAAAATTAAAGCAAATTATTGATAATCATTATCAGGACCTCTTGGAGAAGGAGAAAAAAGTAGAGAAGCTGAAGACCGAGCTTACTAGGGTAAACTCAATTGTACCTAAACTTATGAATTTTCATTCCCCTTCCCCTGTCTATGCACTATTCTTGAGAGAGCAATTCCTACATTATCAAATGACTTGTGTAATAAGGGATAAAACCTCATCTTTGGTTTAACCTCTTGAGTTTTCACAAGATTTTCATAGCTCTCCTCCAGCCATAAAAAATCTATTGCATGAGTTCTTCCTCCATAATTTTTTAGTACCTAACAATAGAGACTATAATCCCTTATTATATGTTGGGGATATTCAACTAAGATCTCTAATGTCATGGATTCAAAATAAAATCAGTAGAGAGGTACAGGCTAAGTCCTATAGAGAATCGAAGGATGAAATTGTTATGTACTTAAGGCTTGAGATTAAGAATGCTAGAACTTGTTATTTTTATTGGTTAAAAATTGCCCCATCTGACACAGGAAGCCATGTAATAGATCCTCTCAAGGATGCTACATTTGATGGATATTGAAAGTAGGTTGAAATAGAATTAACTGAAGCTATGAAGGCTATATCAAGGAGGTGGGGTATCATGACATAGGATTTTAGGAATAAGGAACCACATTTACCCCTTAACTTCATCCTAGCCAACAGGCGAGCTCCTTGGTACATAGAGTTAGGCTGGGTTCGGCGGAGTTCTTGGCTTCCTCTTACCTTCTAGCCACCTATGCGTATGCATCCTTTGTTGGCTAACATTGATAATCTGAATGATCATGATATGGAAATATAAATCAAAAGATGGGAAAAGAACAGGAATACAAAGGACTTCTACTACAACTTTACAGAAGCTAGTACAAGGAATAAGGTAGTTGTTGATTACAGAATGACTGCCAAGATAAAGAATTTCATGTTTGCTGGAGAACCAGAAAAAAGAAAACTTGGGGGGGATGATGAGTCTATTCTAAGGCTTATTAAGTTCATGTTTTATATGCTTTTTTGGATAGAAACTTAAGAACTTTGTGAGCTTTTGATAAACTTATCCAAACTACTTCTAATTATGTTGTTATATGTCTAAATTTTGATAGGATTAATATGCTATATATACATGGTTATATAGAATGAAATGATGTATCTTCATGTCTTGCATTAATTGGGTAATTTCTCCTATAGCCATTGATGAGAACAAAACTGATATGAGTAACTTATTATGAATTTATTCTTTGATATGTATTACGGTTGTTGCATGTATGTGCTAATATTTTGTAGGAAATGGTCAGTCAAACAATGGAGGGAAAATTCAGCATTAAAGATAAAGTGTTGATAAGGAAATGGTTGATTATTTTGAACTCATTATGATCCCATGACCTTTTAGTTGTTAGTTATTTATGTGTGCTAGGTCAAGGCAGTTGTAAATCATCATGGAATAGATCTAGAAGCCATGAATTCTAGAGTTCATGTGCAAGAAAAGTGCAACTTATTTCTAAATTAAATGATGTTATTTGATGTTAATCTTTTCATATTCCTAGTGTTGAAGGACCCTAGATCTATTGGAATTCTTTAGAATAATTAAGAGGAGGGGTGAATCAGTTATCCAAGGTCTAGATGTATAAATAAAACTTTTCATAGCTTAGTGAACCCATAAAATATTTATCATCATGCATGCATCATAAGATTATGCAATCACTTAAAAACTTGTAGGTTACTATCAAATAAATTTGTAGAAATGTAAACATGAAACATAACAGATTTAGCAACACACTTGACACAATAATTTACATGGAAATCCAATTTGGGAAAAACCACCAGTAACATGCTACTCTTTTTCACTCTTCAGAAGCAATCTTCTATGAAAGGCCATCCCTATTAAAGGTTACAATACACATTGTTAAATGTGACCCCATTAAAAGATTTCAATCACCCTATTAGGAATGAGCCTTGTTAGAGGACTTTAGACCATTCACTTGGAATGTCACCTAGTTAAAGGATTTACAAATGACTGTTAGGTCAGCCTTAATCCAAAAGATTTACCCTAGATTGATACAATTATTAGAGAGTAATAGTAAGGCTTTATCTAATAACAACTTTCAAATCTATTTGTAGATTATAGATCTATATTTTGGTCCTCCATTCTGATTGGCTTTCACACATTTTGGCTCTGATAGCTTGTTTACCCTTCAAGAATTCATACCCTTAAGCCTTCTTGCTTAACATTACAATACAAACTCTTTACTTAGGTCACTTGATGAAGCAATACCCTTGACTCCTTGTCTTCCTTAGGTTCTCGCACATGGCCACCCTTGCTTTTGACTAGCCCTCTCTAATAATAGAGAATTAAGATCTTTTGTCATTCATTCTCCATCATCCAATTTAGGGTTAGGATAGATTAGGTAGGATGCAATGAATCTACCCCTAATTCCATATCACTTCTAGAAACTTCTCCTTCAATCCTCTTTGAATTTGCCTCAAAATGGTTTACCATGAATTTTGTGCCAACAACTCATCAATCTTATCTTCCACCTCATTCACATAATCCAAGAAAACAAACTTTTTGGCTCGTATCCATCAAATTCATGATATTTCTAATAATGTTGGCACTTGGTATTAATTTTCTTTTGATGCTTAGCACGTAGTGCATTGCTCGGCATCCACTAAAATATCACTCAGCATAAACTAAAGTTTATTGATGCTCAGCATCAACTAAGCTTTACTCAGCATCCATTGTTTTTCTTGGAATTCACTAAGATGAACTTTTACTTGGCTCCAACTGATTTTTTGCTCAACTTGCACAAACTTTGCCCAACACCTACTATCCACTCGATCAAGCTTTGCAGATAAACTTTGTGTAACTTGTTCTTTTGAACTTTCTTTGTGCAACCAACCTTTGCAACCTTAAGTAGATTATCAATACACTATGATATCACTGTCCTAGTTTACTCTTGTACTCCTTTGTATATCATAACTCGGACTTTCCTTTAGGTGCTTTTGTTACATCTTTTTTATCAAATCTTCTTCATCAATTAAACAAGTGATAGTAATTAAATCATATAAGTAGTTTTCTTACCAGCAAATAGTAGGTTTGACATCAGTGACAAAAAAATGATTGAAAGACATTTATCATACTTGTATCAATTTATTTTCAACAATATTCTTCTTCCAGAAATCTCCCTCTTTCAAAAAGATCTTTGAAGTTTTGTTTTATGTCAGTATGTTAAATATGCAGAAAGTTTAGATTTTGATTTTAAGAAGAATTAGTAAACACTTTTTTTAATCTAACCATTAAGATCAATACAACTCTATTTCCTACAGTTTATGTACTTATGAAATTCTCATGAATGAAAATGATATTTATAGTTCATAATCTTTGAGTTGTTCAATATTCATTCTTTTGTGGGGGCCCATACAAGAGGTGAATGTAACTTGTAGTTAGGTAGAGATTATTTTTTCATTTCATGAAATATAAGTGCAAGTTTTAGAGCTTTGTTTTTCAAGTAGCCTTACATTAACAAACATGTTAATTATTTCCTATAGCATAAGTAAACAATTAAGTTTCATGTTTTTAATTTCATTTTTGGGTGTAGGTTAAGTTTCCATTTCATTTCCTAGCTTAGTTTCTATTCCAGCAATGACATGTTAGGAGAATTAGAGCATATACTTTGCAAGCATCATTTCAAGTTTATGTTCTATGGTTGATAATTTAATGAGCTTAGTATGACATTCTAGTACATTACTTTGTGTTGATCTTATGTAGAACCAATGTAAAGAGGGTATCCAATCCTTAGATACAAATTCATTGTTCTGACCAACCAGTAAGTACAATTGTTTATACTTTGAATAGAGTACAAGTTAAGAAAGGTACAAATGTTACACCTTTTGAATTATGGTATGGATATGCACCTAATGTGAAGAATTTTTGAAGTTTTGGAAGAAAATGTTATATACTTAAGGTTAATAAAGATGGAAAAATTGATGCTAAAAGAGATGAAAGGATATTCCTGAGTTATTCCACTAAGAAAAAAACTTATAAATGTTTGAAATCTAACACAAACAAAGTTGTGGAAAGTGAAAATGTGAAAGTTGATGAATATGTAGAAAATAATGAAGTTGAATACAAGATAGAACGTAAAGATTTCAGTAGTTTCACATATGTGAATAAAGGTACTCCTTGCACCCTACCTAAACAAGAGAATAAAGTTGGAAGTCAATAATAAACTGAGAATGTCAAGCTGCAATAGCTAGTTGTTGAGCAACAAACTGTGGGTGTTGAACAACAACAAAATGATGTTGATTCATAAACTAAAGGAATCAAACATCAGGAAGACATTACCAAGCAAGAAGAATATGAACCTAAACCTAAACAAAGAATAAAATAACTCATATTAGAAAAATATGTGAGAAAACATCATGCACATGAGAAAATTATTGGAGATAAAGAATCTGGTGTTATGAAACGAAAGAGACTAAGAATTGAGATATGATTACTTAGTTAGTTTGAGCCAAAATTAGTGAAAGATACATTAGAAAATGAGGATTGGATATAAGTAATGAATAAAAAAATTGAGTAGATAGAAAAGAGTAAAACATGGACACTAGTCCCTAGACCTAAGGAAAAGAAATGTTATTGGAACAAAGTGGATATTTAGGAAGAAGATGAATGAAAAAGGTGAAGTTGTAAGGAAAAAGGCTTCTTAAGCTACAATAGTGCTCTACATCAAATGTGTTGATCAAGACTATTTTACAAGTTGATGCAAATAGTCCTACTTTAGGAGTTGCCTAAGCTAGTAGTAATGAAAGAGGATATAATTTTGTATCAGTCATATACAGATGATAGAGGATGAATTCTAAACTAACCCAAAGATATCTACATAGTTGAGATGCATGAGATAAAAGTTGTCTTTGGCATTGTTGTCAAAGAGGGAGAAGATGAAAGTTAGTTACCCATGTAGAAAGAGGGAGAGATTATTATAAGATAGCCAAGACAAATTAAAGAGGGAGATATTGGTAAACAAAGAGGATTTGAGAATCTTAGAGAAACTAAGGATATTATTGCATAACTGATATTTTACATAGAGGGAGTTTGCTCGATTCAAGTTTAGTTTTGGATTACATGGACACTTGATTACTTAGACTTTGATAAGATAAAGTGATTGATCAATCATACAAGATGAGAATTACAAGATAGTTATATTGGATCCCTAAAGAAGTGATCAAAGATAGACCAAATGCATAGCCTTGACCAAGAAACAGAGCAGAAGATTAAGGAACTTGCCCTACATGTCGAGTGATGCTAGTGTCGATCAAGCCATAGTAAGTACCAAGAAGAAATAATATTGACCAAGCATCAAAATTTACTAAGAGACAATATATTTCTTGAACAAGAAATCTAGTAGCAACCGAGTAGTTCAGTGATGACTAGGTGTTAGAACATAGTGATTCTTTAGGGACAATGTTATAAAATTTTTATGAGAAATCATAATTTCCAATCAACAGAGTTGATTTTTTGGGATAGGGAAAGTGTGATGAAGATAAGGATGGATGAACTAAATTATTTAAATAAAGGGAAATTGTGTTTGCACATTTCTATGCAAGAATTCAACATGAATTTTGGAGAAGTTTCTAGAATAGAAAGGAGAAGATGAAATATTGGAAGGATTCATTGAATCTGACCTAAACCTAAGATCTACAGTGATGTTTAAGAGGAAAAAGATCAGAACTGCCTATTTAAGGAAGTACAAGGGATAACTTTCAATGTGGTTAAAGGTTGAAGTAGTTGTTGAGGCTATTGACAAGTGAACTTTAGTAGAAGGATGAGAAGAGTTAAGAAGAGGTGAAGAGTGATTTCTTGAAGGGTTGTCAAGTGAATCAGAGACTGAGATGATAATGAAAGCTAGACAATGAATCAGTATTTGAGCTTAACTGAGATCTTAAATTGAAAAGTGATTTGTATTTGTCAAATCAAAACCTATTATTACTGTCTAACCATTGTGTCAGTAATGAAATCCTTTAATCAAGGTTGACCTAACAATCATATGTAAATCCTTTAATTAAGGTGGCATTCTAATGAAATGTTCTAAAGACCTATAACAAGGTCTCTCCTCATAGGGTGATTAAATCCTTTAACAAGGTCACATTTAATAGTGTGTTTTTTAACCTTTAATAGGGTTGGCTCCTAATGGAGCTCACTTCAAAAGAGTGAAAATATTGGTGACATGTTACTAGTGGTTTTTCCCAAATTGGATTTCCACATTATATCCTAGTGCCAAACTTGTGTGGATTTATATGTGGTGATTTATTGTTGATGTTTACATTCTACAAGTCTTTTATATTTAGGATAGTGGATAGCTACTTGATGTTCATAAAAGTATACTATAGAGACCGAGTTAATGAATGATGAGATTTGAAGTTGTTCAAGTGTTTGTTTGTTCAATTGTTACATTTGGACCTTGGGTAATTGAATCCTCTCAATTATTCTAAACATTTGAATAGTTCAAAGGGATTTAATTATGTACACCAAGAGCATAAATGAGGGATAACATGATAAAGGAAAAACATAGTGGAAGAGTTGCAAGATATTTTGGAATTGATAAAACAAGAAGTTTAATCTTTGAGAGATATTCTTGGCTACAAATGAATAAAGATGTTCAAAAATTTATGAGAAGTTACAAAATTTTTCAAGATGAAAAAGGAACAAGTGAGAATGTAGGATTTTACAAACCATTTCCTATTCCTAGTAAGCCTTGGGAAGAAATTAGTATGGATTTTTTTCCTTGATTACCTAAAACTTAATAGGGTAATGATTATATCTTTGTTATTATAAGATTTTATTAAAATTAATTGTTTGTTAGAGTAATAAAGTATATTCTTATTAACTAAATCATCTTGATTTAATTATTAGGTCACTTATTATCTCTAGTTTACTTGAGCTAAACTTTGGCATATAATAATTAATTCTTTTATTAATTATTATCATGCAACCTAGGTTTTACCTATTAGGGTTTTGATCTCTTTTTATAAGGATTGATCTCTTTGTAATTTATAAATTCACTTTTTGATAATAGAAATTTCTTTTTTGGCTCATCAAGAATGTCTCATCTATGGATCTGGGAATTTCAATCTCCATAGCTTTTTCTTTTCTCTTTCTATGATAGGTGTTTGCATGTAGATGTTTCTTGGGAGCTATGGGGTTGATCTTTCATCAAATTCAACATGGTATCGGAGCTCCAAATATTCATGCCCTTGTTCTATTTATGAGAGGTTTGTCTTGGCTTTTAGATATATAGTTTTTCTTTCAAAGGGTTTTATTTTTTAGAGTTTTTTTGTATTGGATCTACGGGTCACCTTTTTTGATGCACTTTGAGCCCAAATAGACCTAATTGTTGAGATCAAAGCACCTAAAAGCCCTTATTTTCATATTAAATTTGTCCATTTTGGACATAGTTGGAATTTGAGGCAAAACATTCTCAAGATGGTAATTTTGTGATTTTTGATAATTTCTAGCTCAAAAATCAAGGTTTTTCAATAAAGAAATCAAGATTTTTTCTCCAAAATTGATATTTTTGGCACACATTGAGATTTTTTGGCATGCAAATCAACATTTCTCAGCACAAAAATTGAGATTTTTTTGAAACACAAATTGAGATTTTTTTAAAGGAAAATCAAGATTTGTGCCACACAAATTGAGGTATTTTGGTATGGAAACTAAGGTATGTTGGCATGAAAATTGAGGTAGCTTGCCTCTGCTTGCCCTTTTGACTCTTTTTGACCTACCTTTTTTGGTCATAATTTGCTCATCTAGACTTCATTTTTTGCAAACAAGGTATCATTGGAAAGTTTATTCTGAGCCCATCATGATGGTGTAGTTTTTTTTCACTTTCGATATTGTTTGGTTTCTAGTTTATGCATTCAAAATCAGAGGTTCTATTTTGCACTATGGGAGACATATCTTGAGATATTTTATTTTCTAGATTCTACTCTAGGCACATCCCATTTAGTTTTTTTTCTTTTTTTCATTTTGGTGGATATCTTGGTTGTTTTGGGTTTGGGGATTGATTTTGTTGCTTTAGATAATTTTTCATGGGTTGTATTATCTCTTGTATTATCCTTACAGTCTCTTTTGATCTTTGTTGACATTCTTTTGTAATATTTTTGCAAACACACTAAGATTAAGTGTCACTCTATTGCATTTTGGGATCTCGCAAATCTTTGTGCCTTTTTTATACTTGCACTACATTATAAAGTTCCTTGGGGGGTTTCATGTTGGCCATATTCACCATCTTTCTTGGTCAAGTAAGTGTTCCTTCCACAACATTAGCCTCATGATTTATCGATGACATGTGCCAATATAGGTGTTTGTACTTCTTTTGCACTCTCGATGTTCTTGGTTCTTTTTTTTGTAGGAGATATTGCATTTAGTTTCAATATTCATGTCTTACCTCTCAATATTATAAGGGGGTTGGGTTACTTCTATTTCTTTCTTGGTTCAATGGAGTGAGCTATGTATTTAGTATTTGATCCTATGTACTAAACAATTGTAGTGGATGGATACCTATGCATTTCAGTGAGATATATCATTTACCACATATACATTCTTCCATTCCTATTTTTGGAGGCCATGAAGATACCTTCCATCTTTTATTGATCATCTCTTCAGACTTAGTCTTCTCTACTTGGTCATGTTCTATACAGTGGAGGTTCTTTAGATCAATAGTTTGGCAATGTTTGCAGCTTCATGCTTCACTGGTGTTCTTCATGGCCATCTTTGTTCCTATCTTCTGAGACATTCCCTAGTTCAGAGGGTTCTTCAGTCCTTCAATAGTTCTTTTCAACATTATTTCTATCTCTTTTTGGAGTAGGACTTTTTCGATGTGGTTTTCTCCATTTCTCCTCTTTTCAAAGATTTGGTTGTGCTTGGGTACCTCATCAGGCCTTGCTACCAAGACCCAAATTTACTTTCAATAGTAGTTTCTAGGTTTTTAGCTACTCCCTAAGTTTATCGTGTTAGAGTAATAAATTATTTTCTTATTAATTAAATCATATTCATTTAATTATTAAGTTACTTATTATCTCTAGTTTACTTAAGATAAACTTTGGGTATATAATAATTAATTATTTTATTAGTTATTATCATGCAACTTATGTTTTACCTATTAGGGTTTTGATCTCCTTTTATAAGTGTTGGAATACTTTACAATAACTGAGAGGTGGGGATGAATCAGTTATCCAAGGTCCAAATGTATAAATAAAACTTTTCACAACTTAGTGAACCCATAAAATATTCATACCCATGCATGCATCCATTATGCAATCACTAAAACTTGTAAGTTACTATCAAATCAACTTGCAAAAATGTAAAGCATCAAACACAACAGATTCATTTGCACACTTGATACAATGATATACATGGAAACACAATTTGGGAAAAACTACCAGTAACATGCTACTGCTTTTCACTCTTCTAAAGTGATGCCCTAAGAAAGGCCAACCCTATTAAAGGTTACAATACACACTGTTAAATGTGACCCCATTAAGGGATTTCAATCACCGTATTAGAAGTGAGCCTTGTTAGAGGACTTTAGGCTATTCACTTAGAATTCCACTCGGTTAAAGGATTTACAAATGACTGTTATGTGAACCTTAATCCAAAGGATTTACCCTAGACTGATACAATTGTTAGAGAGTAACAATAGAGCTTTGATCTTATACAACTTACAACTTCTCTTGCAAATTATAGATCTTTGCTCAGTCCTCAATTCTTCTTGGCCTTCATATTTTGTAGCTCTGATAGCTTGTTCACCCATCAAGCATTTGTCTCTTTAAGCCATCTTGCTTAACATACCATTGCAAACTCTTCTCTTGGGTCACTTGATGAAGCAAAACCCTTACCTCCTTCTCTTCCTTAGGTTCTCACACATGACAACTTTTTCTTCATGACGAGACATTCCTATAAATAGGAAATTATGATATTTTCCCACTCATTTTCCATTGTCCAATTTAGGGTTTTGAATGGATTAGGTAGGATACAATGTATCTACCCCATAGCTTGTCTCTTCTAGAAACTTCTAGAATTTATTAGAATTTTCCTAAAAATGGTTTACATAAATTTTTGTGCCACCAGATCATCAACCTTATTTTCCTCCTGGTTCACAAGTTTCAAGAAAACAAGCTTGTTGGCTTAGATTCGGCGAATCTTTGATCTTTAACATAATGTAGCAGCTCGGCATTATCAACCTTCTGATGCTCAACACATACTACATTTCTTGGCATCAACAAAAGTTTACTAATGCTTAGCATCAACTAAACTTTACTCGACATAAACTATCTTGCTTGGCATCCACTAGAATTTTCTTTCACTCATATCCAACTAACTTTCTTCTCGGCTTGAACTAACTTTACTCAGTACCTACTATCCACTTGGTCAAGCTTGAAGGACAAACTTTGTGTAACTTGTTCTTCTAAACTTTCTAAATGTAGCCAGCATTTTGCAACCTTAAGTAAATTATCAATACATCATGTCATCACTATCTTAATTTATCCTTGTACTTCATTGCATAATCATAACTCAACCCTTCCTTTAGATGCTCTTGTTACCTCTTATTGATCAAATCCTCTTCATCAATCAACTAAGTGATAGTACATGAATCTTGTAAGCAGTTGTATTACCAACAAATATCAAGTTTGACATCAGTGACAAAACAATGATTGAAACACATAGTCTTATTCAACAATCTCCCTCTTTCAACAATCTCTCTTAACAATGATCTTTTCAATTAGATTTTAACAATAAGGATTGATGTCTTTGTAATTTATTAATTCACTTGTTGATATTATAAATTTCTCTTTTTTCTCATCAAGAATGTCTCATCTATGAATCTCAAAATTCCAGCCTCCATAGCTTTTGCTTCTCTCTTTTTTGTGATAGGTGTTTGTGTGTAGGTGATTATTGGGAGTTGTGGGGTTGATCTTTCATCAAATTCAATATTTATTTTTCTCTCTTTCTGTGACTATTTGCATGCAGGTGATTCTTAGGAGTAGTGGGGTTGATCTTTCATCAACTTCAACATTATTCCATACCATGTAGAAAAGAATTAGTTGTAGTACATATAGTAGATTTGTTCTTTAAAAAAATTGAGGTTGCATAGATTACCTGAGACTATTGCTTATGATCTAAGGATACTAAATTTGCTCACTATTTTTGGGAAAAAATTTGGAATAGGTTAAGTATTGAGGTGGGGTTTGGTATTACACTTCATCCACAAATAGATGGAAAATTTGAAGTTTTGAATAGTTTTAAATGGGTATCTTGATAAATTGTTTAGTTGGAGAAAAAGAAGGAAAGTGTGTTTTAGTTTTTCCATAAGAAAAGTTTATATATAATAATAATGTAAAAAAAATTATTGAGAAGACACCTTTTGAGATTTCTAGAGGAATGTATCCTAGAGGAGTTACTCAATTAAGAAATCTTGATCTTAAGGATAGAAGGAGCGTTGAAGCAAGGAGATATATTGATTTCATTAGGATTTTGCACGATGAGTTAAAACATAACTTGGAATATATTAGTCATACATACAAGGATAAAAATATATATAGTGAGGAGAAATGACAATTTTGAAGTTGGTGATGAAGTGATGGTTCACTTGAAGAAAAATATATTTCTTGCTAGAACTTATAGAAAGTTAAAAATGAAGATATTTGGACCTTATAGAATCTTGAAGAAGTTTGATAGTGGTAATGTGTTTGAGTCACATGGATATTTCTCCTGTATTCAATATGTATGATATATGTTAATATTATGAGTCTGATGATGAAGCAATTGATAAAATGGATTATCCTAAGAAGTAGCCAGATAGCACTAAGATAATCTTAGACAACAAAGTTGGTAAGAGCACCAAAAGGAAGGATTATATAGAGTACTTAGCTTAGTGGAAGAATAATCAAGTTGAAGATAATTCATGGATTTTTCATTTTGAGTTGGATTATTATGATTTTCCTCAAAATGTGTAGGTCCCTTGATGAGGACATAAATTTTATATTTACCATAGGTATCTAATGTAGGAGTATCTTGGTTTCTCTAGAAATCTTGTATCAACCAAAATAATTTTCTTTTTTTTCTATTTCCAATCTATTGATTGTATGAACCACATTATTGTTGTTACTTTGTTTCATCTACAAGCATTGGTTCTTTGAGTGGGCCTATTGTGAATCTTTTCTCTTTGATCATGATTCTTAAAGTTTCATTATTGGCTCATTCTCATTCTCATGGCATGTTCTTCATTGGCACCTTGTGTAGCATGTGGGAATTTTATTGTGTGAAATTATTTTGTGTATATGATCTTCCATGGATTTTTATGAGAATTATTGCATCTCATGTATACCTATATCTAAGCTCACACATATTCTTATGATTTATTGTGTGATTTATCATTTCTTCTTGAGGGATGGGATATATATTTTGTAATATGTTTCCTGAATTTTGGATTTGCAATCTTATAGCCAACCTATATTTTCTGATGGTTTCATTATGTAATGAATTATGTATGTAGAGGTATAAATATTAGAAAAAATATCCATAAGTTAATCTTTTCATAAATTAATCTCACACATTGAATATTCTATTGTAAAAGAAGGTTGCAACTAGGTAGTCCTTATGTCTGACATGTTGTAAGAAAATTGTATTAGATCTGCATTGAATTGATTAAAAAAAATTGTTTCATCTATTTTTTGTGTTTGGATTCCATGTGTTTACTCTTTCTTATTGTTTGGAAATATCCCTTTAATAGTCTTCTTACTTAGCATGTATCAATCGATAAGTCGCATGTATCTAATATTGGATATTTTTTGTGCATTGAATTCCCTAGAAGACAAGCATACATTAAATGGATAATGTATTGTGGCTATATATTGTGATTTATTTTTGAGCTAGGCAAAGGAAGAATCACTAGATCCAAAGGCTCACCCAGCTATCCAAACCACCCTGCAAGAGTTAACACAATGGAAACAAATACAAGGAACAACAACCAAAGGAGGAAGAAGAGTGAAATACTTTTATTGATTCATCAAAATATCTTCATACATCCCCAACTGTAAGGCCTTATGGGTTACAGCCAATTACAAATACATTCACATTCAAAGATCCAACTGCAAATTCACACTTTCAATTTTGCTCTATCATCTGCTCCCCAAAAACTTGCCTAACTCTAAGCCTAAACACTCTATATATACTTGCCAAAATGACTTAAAAATTATTCTAGAACATTACATAAGAGGAGGGCCAACCCAACAATGTTCTAAACACATCCCAAGAAAAGATCTTAATATAAATGTCATGATCAATTATAAATCCCACAAGTCAGCTCGCAGAAATCACATCCAAATGTTGACACTTAGCATACATTGGGTAACTCAGCACATGAAGAAACACTCTACATACACTGAGTAACTTGACACATGAAGAGTCACTCGACCTACACTGGGTAACTTGGCACATGAAGGAATTGCTATAGTAACTCGACACGTGGAGGACTGCTAGGCACATGAAGGATTGCTAGGCACATGAAGGAACTACTAGGCACATGAAGGACTACTAAGCACATGAAGGAACTGCTAGGCACATGAAGGAATACTAGGCACATGAAGGATTTGCTAGGCACCAACTTGCAGAATGAACAAAAATGAGTAGGATAACAAGGTAACCCAGGATGCTCCTAAATCAAACAACTAGGGCTGAAAGAAATGATTCTCCTAAATCATTGAGATGTCACAACCTAAACTAAATCCAACTCAAATTGAGATATCCATGAAGCATCTTCAATAGGTTTGTTCTTCCACTTCACCAAATATTCATAGTAATATTTTCATCTTGTGCCCTTGCCAACTCTCTAATCCAATATCTGTTCAACTTCTTCAATTTTCTTCTTAGGATAATCATCTAATACAACAACTTCATCCTCTAACTCATGATACTTATATAAATCAAAAAAATTGAATATAGGAGATATATCCATGTCATCAGGTAACTCAACTTCATAAGCATTACCACTATAAAACTTCTCCAAGACCTTACAAGGTCCAAATTTCCTCATCTTTAGCTTATTGTATGCTCTGACTAGGAATCTTCCTTTCTTCAGATGAACCATCACCTCATCACCAACTTGAAAATCATGGTGTCTTCTAGATTGATCAGCATTCTCCTTATACTTATGATTACTTTGTTCCAACCTTAACTTCACTTCCTTATGCAAAGACTCCATAAAATCAACAAATTCTTCTCCTGCAATGCTTCTCTTTTCTTCACCAGCAACATCTCTAAAATCTGATACACCTCTAGGATGCATTCCAGTAACAATCTCAAAAGGTGGCTTCCCTATGCTCTTATTGATAGAATTGTTATGTGCAAATTCATCTTGTTCCAATACCATCTCCCAATTACTTGGCTTATTCCCAACTAAACATCTTAGAAAATTATCCAAGCTTCTATTCACAACCTTAGTCTATACATCTATTTGTAGATGGAATGTAGAACTAAACTTCAATTTAGTACCCATCTTTTTCTACAAAGTCTTCCAAAAATAACCAACAAACTTACTATCTCTGTCAGAAATAATGCTTCTTGGTAATCCATGCAATCTCACAATCTCTTTAAAGAAAATTTTAGCAACATGCTTAGCATCTGATGTCTTCTTACATGGTATAAAATAAGCCGTCTTAGAAAATATGTCCACTACAAAAAATATGGAATCATACCCTTTCATTGTCTTAAGCAATCCAAGAAAAAAATGCATACTAATGTTAGTCCAAGGTTTTTCGGGAATAGTAACAAGTGTATATAAACTAGTATTTTGACTCACTCACTTTCCAACTCGACAAACTCCAGAACTCTTTACAAATTTTTGAATATCCTTATACATTTGTGGCCAATAATACTTCTCTTTCAACAAACTTAATGTCTTACCAATTCCAAAATGTCCAGCTAATCCACCACTATGCTTTTTCTTAATTAGATTTAACCTTATAGAACTTCTAGGAATACACAACTAAATACCTTTGAACAATATACCTTCTTGAATGAAGTACTCATCATACTTACTTATGTGATCTATCAGATTTGGTGCTCTGCACTCTCTCCATGCCTCAGAAAAATCAGGATCAGCATCATACAACTCTTTCATTTCATCAAAACAAAGAACTTCAACCCTCATTTCAGTCAATAGAGAACATATTCTACTCAATGCATTAGCAACTCTATTAGTAACTCCACTCTTGTGCTTAATAAGAAATGTGAAACTCTACAAGTACTCAACCCACTTCATATGTCTCTGATTTAATTTATGTTGACTTCCCAAGTATTGTAAAGCTTTATGATCAGTATACAGTAAAAACTCTTTAGAAATCAAATAATGTCTCCACTTCTTCAATTCTTGGACAATAGCATAAAATTCTTGATCATACATAGAATATTTCCTTTTAGCATCATTCAACTTTTCACTAAAGAAATCAATGAGTTTACCTTCTTGACTTAATATAGCTCCTATTGCATTACCACATGCATCAAATTCAACTTGAAATACTTTGTTAAAATCAAGTAAAGCCAATACAAGTAATTCAACAACCTTTTGTTTCAAAGTCTCAAAACTCGTATCAGTACCATGTGTCCACTTGAATTCCTTTTTATCTCCCCTCATTGTCTCGGTCATAGCATTACAAATAGCACTAAAATTCTTTATAAACTTTCTGTAAAAACTAGCCAAACCATGAAATGATCTTACCTCATCCACATTCTCAGGTGTAGGCCAGTCCAAAATTACTTTAACCTTCTCAGGATCCATCTTCAATCCATCAGCTAAAATCACAAATCCCAAATACATAATCTCCTCTTGCATAAAAGAACACTTTTTCATATTAATCAACAACTTTTCCTCTTTCAACCTCTACAATACTTGTCTAATATGCTCAAGATGTTCTTCCTTAGTCTTACTAAATATCAAAATATCATCCAAATAAACAATCACAAACTTACCCAAAAATCTTTTTAGAACTTCATTCATCAACCTCATGAAAGTACTAGGTTCATTAGTCAAACCAAAAGGCATAACTATTTACTGTACTAGGTAAAGAAAACAATGCATACAGATAATAGAACAGAACAACAAGTAAGAATCACAGAACTCCTTATTATATTCACATATGCCAAGATATTACATTATGCTTTTGATATCATAATTACAATGATCCCAAAGGGGGATATAAATACTATCTGAGGAACCTTCTCGAAGGTATCTGTCAGCCCAATACAACATGTCGACTATAATAATAGAACCTTCTGGATACATCTCAATGTAGATACATGTCAACCTTACGGCATACCTCCCGATACCCTATGATTACATCCCGTTACCCCGACGGGTACATCCTATTACCTCGACGAGTTTGACATCATCCCCCCCAAAAGAAAAAGCCATCTCCAGACGACAATTACAAAATATTTAAGACAAAATATATTAACAGACTGATTACAATAAGATAAATCTACTTCTGACACATCACTTTCACCTTCGTCCTGTGCTTGTAGTCTCTACTAACACAATGAAGCTGGCCTTGATAGCTACCTATGCTGCTTTTTCTATTTTTAACTCCTTGGTACCCTGAGCCAAGTGTCGCTACACTGCCTCCAACTAGATGATTAGCTCTTCCCGAGCTCTCTACGCATCCACCAAGACAACCTCTTGGCCAATACCTACTCCCAGTGCCTCTAGTACATAGACACTCCATGCCTATAGTAGCTTCAAGTCTTCTCAATTGGTCACACTTCACGATTGATATCCGCAACGACTGAGGATCTAGGGGCAATGCCCTCTGTGGGGTTGAGAGGCAACGCCCACACAAAACTGCATGGAACACTATTTTTTCCATTTTCTTCTGATCTGATACTCTTTCTGGCAACCACTGATGCTTCCCCTTCCCTTTGACATAATCTGCTACTCATTCCAAACAATTTTCTTTAATTAATTTTTTTTTTTTTAATTTTTTTTTTAACAATTAAAAAATTATAACACCTTAATTTTTCCTCGAGGCATTGCCATTTTGCAATAACAACGATGAGAGAATCATCTGATCATTCTATGACAGTGACGGTGACAACATCTTCTTGGCACGGTAGGATCTGTTGACTGCGTGAGGTACCTCTTGCCCATCCAACGTCCCCAACTTTATCACTCAATTTTTGCCGACCTCTTGGATCTGATATGGTCCAACCCATCTTGCCTTAAACCTTTCCTGTTTGATTTCATTCTGACCATCGTACTTGAGTACCAACTGCCCCGGTTGAAACCTGTTGAGTTTCTCATGCCACACCTTATGTCTGTTCTGTGTCACCTTTGTCGCCCACTATGCCTGTGGTCATCGCACATCTAGCTTATTTCCTTGCTGTTGACATCCTTCAAGTAATTTTATAGTGCGATGCATTCTTTTCTTCCTGTGTGATCCATTCACCATGTACTAGACGGTGGAATTTTTCTTTTTTTTGGGTTTGTATTGTATGTCCTTCCCTTCTTCAGCCATAACCTCCTTTGCATCATCTGCTTCTCTATATTCTTTCAGACACTCATTTTCCTCTTTTTTCTCACCTTTGTCGACCCTTAGCATATTACAACTCGAAAAGAGTTCGTAGTCTTCTATTTGCTAGTGGTAAAGGCCATTCACCGAGTCTAGGTCATCATCATTTGACCCTCCTTCTAGTGTCAATACTCCTTCATCCAGTTCCATTCTCCTCTTTCCTTCGTCATTACTTTCACCTTCACCTTCTGAATCTAACGATGCTACCTCCTCACCTACCATTTGTGTATGCAGGTCAATTATGAATCTTTTGCCTCTATGCTCCATTGATAGGGTATTTTGTTTCCAATCATGTTTTACTTTTTCTTGCACCAACCAAGTCCATCTCAGAATAGTATCATATCCTTTTCTTTTCAATGGAATGACCACAAAGTCTAATAAAAATGGTTGTGTTCCAATAGTTACCAGTTGCACCCTTAAGGTTCCCAATGGTTTGATCTCATGCTGGTCTTCCGTGAGCAATTGGAATGTAGGTGGCTGCAACCTTGACTTTTCCAACTTCTTCCAGGTATCCTCTGGTAACACATTCATGCTAGATCCTTCGTGAACAATTGTGTTTGTTAGAACATGTCCCAAAATCCCCATCTCGACAACCGTCGAATGCCTTCCAGTTGTGAGTGCCATCAGCATTGGGTCTGTTGTCATCACTTCCCTACTGTCCCTTCCTGTGTCCTTCGTTGCCTTTGAAAATGGTGTATGATTTAGAATGGTCATCTGTAACTAGGGCATTGTGAGAAGAAGGTCACTTATCTTGACTGGTACCCTTGTTTGTAAGATATGATGTACGATGTTTTGTTTTGCATAGTTCCTTGCCAAGGTGTTGGTGATGTCTTTTAACTGAGATGTCTCCGTGGATGATGCCTTTTCAATTTCTGCTCGTGCTTCCCCCAATTTTCTCTTTTCTTATGTCGAGTCCAGGTACACCTTCACTTGCCTCCATGTAATTTTCAAAACCTCCTCTTCCTGTGCCGACAATGATCAAATTTACTCCAAACTTTGGGCACTTAGCATCTTCATGGTCATCGGGTCTGCACCATCTGCATAATAATTTTGGTGTGTTTGTCATTGTATAGTCCTACGCAAAATGACCCCACAAATTACATGCTCAGCATTGAACAATCGGCTATCTGTTTACATCATACTGGATTCGACTTCAATTGCCATTATTATTGTTATTGTTTGCATTGCTGTTGTTATTTTGCCCTCTATTATTATTCATGTACCCACCCAGAGTGGCACCATCAATGTTTGCATCTCCATTCCCTCCTGAAGTGGAAGCGGCCTGTGTAAGAAGCACTTGTGGAGATCCTCTGGTTTTCATGTTAAAGGGGCATTCCTTTGTTGAATGGCCCATGATCTAACCAATATCACAGAATTGGTTCTTTGGATAGGATCCCTTAGTATGACCGTCAGTTTTACACTCTGTGCACCATAGCTCACTGCTCTTTGTCTCCTTCTACATATTTTAAAACTTCTTCATCATGCGGATCATGTCCTTCTGTAGGGCGCGGACCTTCTTACTGCTGCCTTCATCATCGCTGTTATCATCTTCGAAGGGCTCATTGTTATCAAAATTAGATGAGCTCATCTTCTTCTTCTTTGTCTTCTGCTCACTTTCCAAGTTCAGTGCTCTGTTTTATGCTTCTATGTATGATGATGGCAGCACAATTTTCATTTTCTTTTGCAACTTTGGGCGTAGACCTTCCACGAACCATCTTTTTTGAAGTTTGTCTACTGGCTTATTTTCCATTTTATTTATCAGATATTTTAATTTCCTAGTGTAGACACGAATATTTTCATTCTTCCCCTGCTTGGTATTGAAGATCTTGCCAACAATTTCATTATCATTGCGCAACAGTTGAAATTCTACCAAAAACTCCTTTTTAATGTTATTCCAACTGTCTAGCTTTTGCAGATCTATACTAGTAAACCAGTCAATTGCCACACCTTGTAGGGTTTCCAGAAATTGTCTCATCCAGTCGTCTTCATCAGTTATACCATTTGCCCTCTAGATTGTTTCACATGTCTTACAGTGTCGAATGGGATCAGCCATACCATCACCATCGAACTTCGACAATTTTTTTTTTGTCCTGCCATCACAATTAGTTTTTGTAAATAGGTGTTGCTCAGTCCTACAACACTGGCACTATTCACTCCCATACCGTGGCTTTGCACTCCCACACTAGCGGACTGCACTCCCACACCAATGGTCTACTCTCCCATGCTGGTGGATTGTTCTCCCGTAGTCACAACAGTGGCAAACCTTGCTGAAGAAGGACCTTCTAAAGTTGTCTCCCACAAAAGTGTATCCCAGATGAAGAGTTCACTCCACGCTCATGCTCCCTCGGCACTCCAAGCCGTGTGGGTTGATTCTCTTCCATCTAGACTATCTTCCCTCAGCGAACACCAATTCAAAAACTCCTCTCGTGCCTCTTCCACCAACTATACCCGCTGTCGAGTCTCCTTCAACAATGCTTCTACACTTCTATGTCTATTGGCAGCAATCTTCTAGAATCTCCTTCGGCGCTCTGCCTACTGTGCCAAAATTAAATTCTCTTGCGTAGCACTGATTCCATCTTTTCCCTTGACCTTATTGTGATCCTTGTTAAGTTGATTTAGCATTAATCTTCATTCCTCCCACCTTCCAGGTTCATAGGGAAACGGTGCCAAATTTTTACCGTACTGGGTAAAGAAAATAATGTGCATAGATAATAGAATAGAACAAAAAATAAGAATAACATAACTCTTTAGTATATTCGCATATGCCAAGATATTACATTATGCTTCTGATATCATAATTACAATGATCCCAAAGGGGGATATAAATACTATTCGAGGAACCTTCTCGAAAGTATCTGTCGGCCCAATACAACATGTCGACTACAATAATAGAACATTCTGGATACATCTTGACACAGATACATGTCAGCCTTATGGCATACCTCCCGATACCCTACGATTACATCCCGTTATCCCAATAGGTACATCATGTTACCTCGACGGGTTCGACAATAACCAACCATTCATACAAACCATCTTTTCTCTTGAAAGTAGTCTTCCATTCATCACCTTCTCTAATTCTAATCTAATGATAGTTACTCTTCAAATCAATCTTGGTAAAATACTTTGCTCCACTCAAACAATCCATTATGTATCCATCTTGGGCATAGGAAACCTATATTTCACTATTATCTTGTTAATGGCTCTAGAATCAGTAGACATTCTCCATTCTCCATTCTTTTTAGGCACTAATATTGTAGGTATAACACATGGACTCAAGCTTTCTTTGATCAAACCTTTTTGCAACAACTCATGCACTTTTATGTTAAGTTCTTCATTCTCTGTAGGTGTCAATCTATATGATGCTTTGTTTGGCAAAATAGCTCTAGGAATCAAATCCATACAATGACTTATACTTCTTACTAGAGGTAAACCATCAGGAATATCATCAGCAATAATGTCTTTATACTCATTCAGCAATTCTATAATTTCTATTGGTACTCAACTATCACTATCTACTATCACTCGGTCATTACTATCTTCTTCTACTTGGTTATTACTACCAACACTTGGTCCTCTAGGAACTATAGCAAAAAAAACTTGATTCTTCTTTACTTCCTTTTCAAATTGTTTCCCATTAACCATGCATACTTTTATTGTAGTGAAACTAACCTCATTTGGACTTTCAATCAAAGGAAACAATATTTTCTTCCTCCCATTCACTCAAAGAGTATATTGATTCAATCTTCCATCATGTACAACATATATATCATATTGCCAAGGTCTACCCAACAAAATATTACAGCAATCCATAGGCATAATATCACACAAAACTTCATCAAAGAAATGTCCAATCTTGAACTTCACAAGGCATTGCTCACTTACCAATATATTATGCTCATCTTTGATCCATGAAACATGATAATGTTTGGGATGTTTCAGCCTCTAAAATTGCAACTTGGTAACTAGCTCTTCTAATGCTAGATTTGTAGAACTTTCACTATCAATGATCACTTTGCAGCATTTTCTAGCCATCTTACATCTTGTCTTGAAAAGGCTTCTCCTTAAAATAGGTTCCTCATCACTTCCCTTATTACATAAGGTTCTTCTCACCATCATATTTTCTCTAGCCTCAAGTCCACTTGGTGAACCCTCATCATCTCCTTGAATCATAGCATTTATGTTACCTTGCCTACTTTTAAAGGATCTACATTCAAAAGATCTATGTCCCTCTTTACCAGATCTGAAACAATTACCATGAAATCTACCTCTAGAATAGGAATTACCTCCTCCTCGGTAAGAATTACCACTTTTCCATTTGATCTTGCCTTCTTCATCATTCTTCCATTCAGATTTACTTTTATCCTACATAGAACTATCAAATCTACCACTTTCTCCATAAGATATACCTCTACATCTCTAGAATCTACCACCTCTAGTTCTTTTTCTTTTTTCATGCTTCTTTGTCAAGATCTCCTCAGCTTTCAAGGCATATTGATATGCTTCTTCTACACTTTCCAACTTCAAAAAATGTATTTCATCTTGTATTCTAGATCTCAATCCATTAATGTACCTTGCAATTTTCTCAACATCATCATCCACATGTCTAGATCTGATGTCCAATCTATAGAATTCCTCGGTATATTATTTCACAGTCATGTCCTTTTGTTTCAAATTTTGCATCTTTCTCAATAGGCTAACTTGATAATCAGCAGGGAGGAATTTTTTCTTTACCTTGTTCACCATCTTTCACCAAGTTTTGATCTTCTCCTTTCCTCTCCTTTGTCTATCAGTTTGTAAACATTCCCATCATAGTGATGCATGACCTTTCAACCTAGTGACTGCAATCTTCACCTTTCTATTATTAGGAGTGTTTTCATACTAAAAGAACTTCTCCATATTAGAGATCCAATCTAACACAACACTGAAATCCAATTTTCCATCATAAGGAACAACTTCTATATCAAGATTTGAGTTTTCCCTAAACAACGCTCTTAAAAATATTCCCTCGTCTTGATATTCTTCAGGTTCTGGATTTTGGTTTGGTGCTGCTACTTCATCATCACTCACATCTTCAAGATGCACTCCTCTCCTCTAGGCTGTCTCCACAACATCCAATCTAGCTATAATTTATCTCAACTGATCCAATATAGCATTGTCAACATTATTTCCTATACCATGAACCATCTTTACAAATTAGGTTCCTACAAGATCGTAACCCTCTACAAGTTATAGGTCAAACCCGTAGATCTGCAACCCTACAACCAAATCTAAATCAGGGTTCTACACGATCTAATCTCCACAAGGACAAACCTCAAGCTCTGATAACAACTGATGTAGGCAAAGGAAGAATAACTAGGGCCAAAGGCTCACCCAACTATCCAAAACACCCTACAAGAGTTAACACAATGAAAGAAAACACAAGCAATAACAACCAGAGGAAGAAGAGTGAAATACTTTTATTGATTCGTCAAAATATCTTCATACATGCCCAGCTGTAAGGCCTTCTAGGTTACGGCTAATTACAAATACATTCACATTCAAAGATCCAACTACAAATTTGCACTTTCAGTTCTGCTTTGCCATCTGCTCCCCAAAAACTTGCCTAACTCTAAGCCTAAACACTCTATATATACTTGTCAAAATGGCTTACAAATTATTCTAGAACATTACATAAGAGGAAGGTTGACCCAACAATGGTTTGGACACAACCCAAGAAAAGATCTTAACATAAATGTCGTGATCGAAAATAAATCTTGCAAGTCGGCTCACAAAAATCACATCCAAATGCTGACACTCGACATACACTAGGTAACTCGGCACATGAAGAAACACTCGGCATACACTGGGTAACTCAGCGCATGAAGAGTCACTCAGCATACACTGGGTAACTTAGCACATGAAGGAATTGCTACAGTAACTTGACACATGGAGGACTGCTAGGCACATGAAGGACTGCTAGGCACATGAAGGACTATTAGGCACATGAAGGAACTACTAGGCACATGAAGGAATACTAGGCACATGAAAGAATTGCTAGGCACATGAAGGATTTGCTAGGCACCAACTTGCAAAATGAAAAAAAAATGAGCAGGATAACAAGGCAACCCAAGATTCTCCTGCATCAATTTTAGGAGTCTAATATTTTTTGAGTTATCTTTGGGTCTATTTTTAAAAATATCCTTTCAAAAGGTTTCTTCGCAGTTATGTTGTAATCAACTTTTGTTTTAATGATGTATTGGGCAATTTTGTTGTGTTTGGTTTTTATCGTGAAAAGGGATTCACCACTTAAATCATTATGGTGTGGTATGTATGTTAGTTATGTTTATATTTATTAAATTTATATAATGAGTTTAAATTTTTAAATATTTTTCATAGCCTTCCTCTCAAGGTCAATGTAGGGTACAACTTTATTATGTTACCTTTGTGACAAAATAGGGTTTTTGTTGCATCAAAAGATGAACTTGTCAATGCCTGATACAACCACTAAACTAATAGAACATAGAAGTCAATTAATCCATGTCACAATTCCTAAAGGAGAATGTTGGAAGTTAGTCCAAAAAACCCCCCTTTAGTGTTATCCAAAGAGATTCAAACATGTGACCATGTTCTGATAGCACTTGTTACAAGCTATTATTACTAATATGCCAAAAGAATGAATTGTCAATCTCAGATACAACCACTAGAATTATAGAATAAAAAAGGCAATTAAGTCATGTCATGTATCTTTAAGGGGAACATTGGCAGTTAGCCTAACAACCTTAACTTCCTTATAATTACATTACATTACAAAACACAAAAATTGTCACAACGTGGTCAGAAAGGTAGAAAGAAATCCATCTCCAAAAATATTGTAGAAAATATTATCATTAGACAATAAAAAATTGTAGAACATAGGTGAGTAGAAAGGAAATAATATATTTTATTGTATCTATAAGTAATAAATGTATAAAGAAAACTAAACATTGAATACATGCATATTCCTATCACAAGTGTGAGAAAAAAAGGAAATTAATCTAGAATGTAATGAACATTTTTTTAAAAAAATTCAATGTATTTTCCTTTATCTACTCTCATATCTTTTTCAATAGAGAAAGAATACCAATTCAAATTCATTCAAAATATTTCATTATGGTATATAATAGTATATATTAAATCATATTAGGTTACAATTTGGGTTATTTGTGTTTTCTAAGTTAGATTTTGTATGAATTATCTTGATGTATGGTACTTTTTATATTCCCCATTCATCTTAATAGCATTTATTAATGAGAACTCTATATTCATAACCCACCCATTTACAGGCAACAAAAGGCATAAAATTATACCTCATAATTGAAGATGAATCAAGTGGAAAAATATTCAATGTGAAGAACAAAACTTACATCCATAAGGCCAACCATTTGGAAGAGCAATGATGTCCTTGTTTCTATTATCAATGCCTATAATTGTTGCCTTAATGTTGAAGAATTGAATTAGTATCTCTCTCACCATGGCATGCAAGCTAGCTTTGGACAAGAAAGAAGATTCCAAATGTTTCTTAGGATAATGTGCATGAAGGTCTATGATATGACATTTAGGTGTAAGGTAATCCTATAAGTGTAAATTTTAATATCCAAAAAGAAGAAGAAAATAAAGGGGTTAGGAAAAAGATACTTCCACAAGCATGAAGCATGGAGGAAGAACTGAGATGCATTCTTTATAGTCCATTTTTTAGCATGAAAAATAAAAACATGGTATAAGGGAGATGAAGGAGAGTGATCACCAATAGGAATTTGTACATTAAGTCTCTTCTAATATGTCACTTGGGCTTGAGCCTTATTTTTGGAAATAAGAGCACTTAATTTGTTCCATTTTTCATGGTTGAGATCACAATACTATTTACATTTTTAATGAGTTGAAAGGGGGTATATTATCCAAGGATTTGTTTATAGATTGGTTTAAGAGGGAAAAAATAAAATCTTTGGGTATTTGGAAATGAATTCCAATCTATAAGGAAGTTAACATGATAAGGGGTGGAAAACATTTTGAATAGTTCAACCAACACAAGTTTTTGAATTTGAAAAAGTGGAAATTTATCTATCTAGAATAACTTAAATTGAACTTTGATAGTTGTAATGTTTCCAATTTAATTTAACTAGATCCCAGAGTCCCTAAAAAATTATAACGTCATTTAAAAGAGATGTTCACATTTACGGAATTTGTTTAAGGCAAGTGGGACATTATCAAGATGAACAAGATACTTCAACCAAATGGAGGATGAAATAAAAATTGAGCTAATGCTCAAAGATTGGTCATACCATTTTTTATAAATGCTTTTTGATAGGCTTTCCAACTAGAGTGAAAGGGGTTAAACCTTGAATTTTGAGAAAGTAATATATTATCCTTGCATTTTACTAATTCTCAAGATTGGCTAACTTCAACAAGTTGAATACAATGGAAAACCAAACCTTTCCATGGAGCACTACTACCTAAGGCCCTAAAAAATCATTTGGTAGCTAGATAAATACCTTAGGTATAAGAGTCAATGATTCCCAATCCACCTTTATTTTTTGGTTGAATATATTGTATCCATGATGTAGTGAACTAACCCCTTTTTTCCCCTTCTTCACAATCTACAAATTAATTAAGTGAACTTATTATAGGAAGCCTTAGACGACAACCAAAAAGATTAGTACACATGGATAACAATAAGAATTTTATTAGGAGTTCAAATTCTATTAACAACAAAAAGAATTTATTGGTTTGGTTAAGGATTTTTTTTTTTTAAATGTAACTATGAACCATTTCCACATTTCTTTAAATGAAGCTCCAATTCCAAATGATATCCCAAGGTATTTAGCAATAGCTCTTTGCTTGACTTCTCTCCACTCACACACGAACTAAGTTAGACAAGGGTCACGTCTTGCCTTTGTAAAGCTAGTTTAGAGCTGGAAATATAACAAATCAACTCCAAATATCAAGTGTATGAGCCACTTTTTATTCTGAATTTGTATGAAAGCAGGATGTCATCAACGAAATAAGAAATGAGAGTTGTCACAATGTCAGGCAGCCCAATGTCATTAACAATCATTCTTATATTTGCATCCATAAAAGCTATTTAACTCGTTAAATTTTTTTACATCCAAATTCAAATTAAGTTATTGTTTTCAAAACTAAAAAATCACCAAATGCAATAAATATAAATTAATGTATATTTGAATAAAGAATATCCTTTACAAATATTTTTTTTTAAAAATAATATTTATTGTTTTTTTAAAATGACTAATATGCCTAACACATGCTATGACCTAGATAATATGAATCTAAACCTTACACAAACAAAACCCAAATCTTAAGAACGAAGTCACAGTTGTTTAAATACTCTTAAAATTAATCTAGACTCAAAAACAAAAACAAAAACAAAACTTAAACCTTAGAAAGAAGACACATTTTTTTAAGGTCAACTTGAGTGTCTTCAATAGTTGTGCTAGTGGCAAGGGAACATTTTAAGGCGGCTCTTGTCGTAATATATAAAGGAATGGAGAAAGAAATAAAATCAACGCCAATAGTTGTGCCTCTTTTTTAAAGGGTCAAGGAAATTATTAAAGTTTTAACATAATTCACCGTAATGGAAGGGGGCCATCACATCATTTCAACTTCTTCTACGGCTTTCCTTCCTTTAGTAGGCAAATTTCAATATCTATGCCCTTTCTCTTTATAGGTTAGGTCCACCTTGATTTGAGTGATTTTTATCCAATCATAATTGTATAAATGATATGTTTTTATAAAGAGGGATAAAATAGAAAAGTTAATACATGAGTGTATTTTCATCAATAGTTTTAAAATTGATTTAATATATTTATAAATTGTAAAATGATTTTTTAATATATATTTTTATAAATTTGGATTTGACTTAATCCAACATTTTAGTGCTATTTAAGTTAAGAAAATGTTATGTTTGTAACATTTTGTATTATATTTAAAGAGATCATTTATATTCATTTTATAAATGTTTGATATTGCTTAAATCTATATATCTCAAAGCTATTATTAGTACTTGTAGGTACTCTAGTACTATTACAATTAGTGTAAAACTATTTAAATCAATTAAAAGTGAATATTATAATTTTAAAATTCAATGTGCTAAAGATTTTATATAATTTTTTTAAGTTAAGTGTAGAAAATAATTCATTGGCTAAAATACTTTAGATATTATATAGAGATGACTTCAAATATCAATAAATTATAACAAATTGAAAAACTAAAAATGACATGGTAGATTTTATTATGAGGCAAGCATGGGGTGAATACAATTTTATTATATTAGATTACTTAATATAAATATAATAATTTATGTTTTAAAATCATACTTAATAATTTAATGTTTTTTTATATAAAAAGCAACCAAAAACAAGAGGGTCGGCCCATACAAACAAAAAGCTAGTAACTAGTGCATTACCAACATTGACCAACAGCAAACATAAAACTAACTAAAGCTTCACAAAACCATAGATCCTTATGTGTGTAACTAAACAGAATAAAACTAAGAACAACTAAGCTAAAATAAAAGTCTAGAAGATCTAACAACTACGAAAGTTCATCAAAATAACTGTTGGCATATCAAGCCAACCCAAGTCTTAGTTATAGCTGGATACTAGCAAAACCAAAAACAGTAGAATAACATAAAAGTCTTAGATCCGAGGATCCCATTAAACTAAAAAACTCAAAAAAAAAAAAATTCTCCTTCCCCTTCGTAGCCAGCAGAATCTGGGACCAATCAAGGAATTTGAAGAGGAGCTTATGGTCCTCCATATCCATCCCAGAATCTTCCTTTTCCTATGCCAACAGCTGGAGGGTGGTGGTCGCGGCGTGAGTGACTTTGAGGGAAAATTTAGAGAAGGTAAAGAACCCTTCCTCTAAAATTTTAACCCTCTTATCCAAATTGGCATACACATCCACCTGCTCCTCGGTCTCTTCCTTGATATCTGTTTCCACATTTTTTGCTTCCTGCTTAGCTTTCTATGCCTAAACATCATCTTGCAAAACCCTTAGATTGGTAGAATTCTTAGATTTTTCCTTAGCTAGGGATGAGATAGTTATGGGGGAGGTGTCCACTTTGCCGCTCTCTTCACAGAAGGTTATGGGTTGGAGGGTGAAGCTAGCAGACACATGGGTGATCTCCGTGGTAGCAGCATTGCCACCTGACACCTGAGTCTGAGCATTTTCAATAGAATTATCCTCCGAGTTAACACTTGTTTCCACCTTCTCCTTTCCTTCTTCTCTTTTAGAATTAGAGTTCTCATCCTTCTCCCTTCTTTATTATTTTTTGAGCTTTCCTCCTCAACTCTAAATCTATTGGATTTTTGTTTGCACCTTGCCTGGGATTGGGCAAGTCTTCCAAATCTCCTCCTAGTCCTACCCCCGGCCTCCTCCTTCGAATCCTCCTCTTCCGCCTCAACCAGTTTTTCAACTTTTATCTTTTTGTTGCCCTTTTGTTCTGCAGTCATATCAGGTTTTTTCTTTTTCTTGTTTTCCCGGCTAGGGGAGGGATGAGGGGTATGAATTTTAGTGCCAATACTAGTGCTTAGGGGTGAATTCTAGCAGGGGCACTGGTTGTCAACCACCACCACCCTAGGGGGGCACAGGGCAAGGTGGAATTGGTAGAGGTGGAAAATTAGTCCTTGATGGATTATAGTAAAGTTATGTCCTTTATTCCTCTTTTCCCTAACATCAGCTACCATATCATCAAGAGAATGAAGAAGAAAAAATGGGATAGAAATGAAATCCTTATTCCTAAAATGATTTAACAAAAGGAAATGGTAGTAGTAGCAAACACAAAACCTGCCCTCCAGATATCTCATGGGAACCAAGCACACATCATCCCATGGGGCTGGCAACTTGTCCCTTTTAAACCCTCCTCTATATCGAACTGGTTCCTCATCTTCCATAAAAAAATTGTTCATACTAGCCTCATCAGCAGTTTTAGTGACCTTTCTCCATTTTTTCCCATTCATTGAAAGGCTAGTCACCATGGAAATCACTTCCTCATTCATTTGAAAGGTGATTCCTTTAATGGTGACCTTGCGGTCGTTCCACTCGTTAACAAACTAGAGGGCGCAATTCTCATCATACCCTGCCATTGTCTCAATGTAGGGCAGAAAACCCCCTTCCTTTAGCAAAAACCAAGTGGCCATCCTATCCTTGAAGTTCTCCATTTTCATAGCCTCCAGCCTATTCAAGTCCCCACCCATATCAATTCCACCAATATCTCGTTCCTCTTCTTCAGTGGTGCGCATCTGAACTTCCTTCTTTGTGAAATCTCTACAACTACTATCCACCTTGAGACCTTTAACAATAAGCAAAATAATTTTACAATCCCATGCTTCATAAGTTTCAAAATCGCATGCAATTTCATTATGAGAATCATGATTGTATAGTATCATAATTTTCACACCCCAAAAATCTCTGACAATCTGATAAATGATATCATTCATACTTTTACTTGAGAAGTATTTTGAATTCCACGATAGGTTACCATAATGGTGAAAAGACATCCCTCTTAATTTGCATTCACATATTTTTCCATTTGTATAGCCACGTCTTCTATTCATTTCCAAAAAGCCTTTGTTAAATTTAGCGAACATCAGAACAAAATTGCCAAATTTGGCCCCGACTTTAAATTTTATGGTCATAATTAAATGATATTCCTGCCTCTTTCTTTGGTTATCAATGACTTAATGCCTTTGTTGAGATCTATCATATCCCTCCAGCACATGATTGTCATTGATTTAAACCCCATGATAGCCGCCGTGTCGGCCACCTTATTTCCTTCCCTATAAATGTGCTGCAAGTGGACACTTTCCATCCCTTCCAAAAATTTCCTAATATCTATAATGATAGTTTGAATATTCCATCCTAGTTGGGACATTCCCTTAACCAGATCAATGATTAATTTGGAGTCCCCCTCTATTGTTATTTCTCTAATTTGCATTTCACTAATCAGCTAAAGGCCCCAAAACAATGCCATTGCCTCAGCCAAATTATTGCTTCCATTTCCCACCTTGCCAGCATAAACCAATAGCACATCACCATTCCTATCCCGCAACAGTCCTCCTGCCACTCCTATACCTCCTCTTGTAGCACCATCAAAATTCAGTTTATATTGTGTAAGGGTAGGTGGTTTCCATCTCGTTTTCTATCTCCTCAGCATTTTTGAGTTATCAAAGAGGAAAAAATCCTTATGACAACCCCACTTTTAGCAATTAGTCCTTCTTGTCTACCTAGTTCTTCCTTTGGCATTTAACATTTAGCCACCCTTAAATTTTCCTTCAATAATTTTTCCATTATTCCAAAAACCACCTCCACTAGTTTATTCTCCTCTCTAAATTTTCTATTATTTCTTTCTTTTCATTTATGCGAGCAAACATATAGTGGAACACTTTTCCATAGAAAAATCAATCTAGGGTGATAAAAGGGACAACTCCAATTCTCCACAAATTGACCTAGATTGTCTTTCATAACCCAGTCCAAACCAATTCTCTCCCAAACCCTAGTCCATATCTCTAAGGCATATTGGCGTTCCAGGAATAGGTGAGAAATACTCTCCTCCTTTTCTGTATAGAGATAACAACGGTTTGTTATATAAAAGCCCCTTCTTTTTAGGTTGTCTGAGGTTAAAATTTTACCATGTTGAATTGTCCACCAAAAGAAATTGATTTTAGGAATAAGGTTACTAATCCAAACCTTACTCCATAATGGTGGGTAGGGGTCCTTGCTAAATAGGTGTAAGTAAGCCAATTTTATAGTGAAGCTACCACTTGGAGTTAAGTCCCAAGCCGTAATGTCCTCCTGGAATACAATTGGGGGTCTTTGTTCTCCTATCAGCTCTTCCAACTCCTTGAGAAGTTGAATATCCTCTTGGGAGTAAGTTTCCTTATAAAGTTTCTTCCACTTCCTCCCCTAATCAATATAGTCTCCAACTTTTCTTCCCACATCTTCTTTAAGCAACTCTATTAATCTTCTAAATTTTTTGAAAACCAACAGTTTCCCTCCTATCCACTTGTCTTCCCAAACTATGATACTATGACCATTCCCCACAATCCACCTTGTCCCTTCCCTTAATAATCCTCTACTCCTAACAATATTCATCCAGATTTTAGACCCTCCTAGGAGGTCATTATTAAATAGATTCCAATTGAAAGGAGAATTTGACAAATATTTAGCTTTCATAATATTACCCCAATCTGTATTGTCTTCTCCCAACCTCTAGCCAATCTTCGTAAGGAGAGCCTTGTTAAGGTCTCAAAGTCTTCTTACTTCCAACCCCCCCTTAACCTTTGGCTAACACACCTCCTCCAAATTGGCTAAACTCAATTTATTTCTCTCTTTTGTTCCTAACTAGAGGAAATTCCTTTGTTTTCTCTCAATCCTCTCTACCATGTTTTGGTTAATTTTGAAGAGGGACGAGAAGTAAATGGGAATAACCTGGAGAGCAACTAAGAGCAATTGCAATTTTCTAGCATTGCTTAATATCTTCCCTTTCCATCCTGCAAGCTTCCTCTGAATTCTCTCCACTATCATATTCCAAAAATCATTAGTCACTTCTTTAGTGGTTAGTGGTAGTCCAAGATAAGTATTCGGGAGGCTGCCAGATTGACATTCTAGGATATTCCTTATCCTCCTTTGTAATGAGGTATCAATATTAAAGAAATAAATCTTACTCTTATGATAATTAACTTGTTGTCCTAAACTTTCTTCATAATTGTGTAGTATAGTCTTCCAAGCTTCAGCCTCTACAACTAAAGATTCTCTAAATAGGAATGTGTCATCAACAAATTGTTGTAGGACTTTAGTATGAGTGGTAATAGCAAGCTTTACCCCTTTGACACAAACAATATTCACAAGTTTATAGAAAGACCTCCCTAAGACTTCAAAAACCATAATGAAGAGGTAGGGAGAAAGTGGGTCACCATATCTCAGGCCTTTCTCTACTCCAAAATTGTCCCAAGGAGAACCATTTAGGAGAACAGAATATTGAACTGAGCCAATCATCATCTTGATCAGAGTTATAACCTCGTTATTAAACCCCACTCTTTCAAGCACCTCATAGAGGAAATCCCACTTAACCTTATCATAAGCCTTGGAGATATCCAATTTGAATGTCATCCCTGGTTTTTTGTTATTTTCCATTGAGTGAATAACCTCATGTGTCGTTATGGCCACATCTAGAATCTATCTTCCTGGAATAAATCCTTTCTGAGGACTACCAATTATTCTATCCAAAAAAGGCTTTTTTCTGTTCACCAAAACTTTAGCAAATATCTTATAAATAGTATTACATAAACTTATAGGTCAAAAATCTAGCAGGCTCAATGGTGTGGGGATTTTAGGAACTAATGCAATAAAGGTCTTATTGATCCTCTTTAGCATCTTCCCAGTTCTGAAAAAATCCCCAGTTTCCCAAACCAATTCAGATTTAACAACCTCCCAGAAATGTTGGAAGAACATGAGAGGGAACCCATCCGAACTCAGAGCCTTATAAGCTTTCATAGAGAACACTGCACATTTCACCTCCTCCTCCATGATATTGCCAAGAATGTGATTGTTTTCCTCCATACCTAGTATTTGTGGAATCATATTAATCAAGCTTCTTCTGATCACTAGATTTCCAACTTTATTGTCCTTGACATAAGCCTTGCTAAAGCATTCCACTGCATGTCTTCCCATCTCCTCTTGATCCTTAAAGATCCTTCCCCCTTCACCATCTAGCCTATTGATTGTGTTTCTTCTTTTATGGTTAGAGGCTAACCTATGAAAAAAAGTAGTGTTCTTATCCCCTTCCTTAAGCCATTGAACTCTTGATCTTTATTTCCAAAAAAATTCCTCCCTCAAGTGAATATCCTTCCACTTTTTTCTATACTCCTCCTCTTCCTGAGTTGCATTGTCTAGGTTAATCCCTTCAACAATTTCCCCTTGGAGTTTTTTCAGCTTTTCCTCCAAATCACCTTTGATTTTGAACAAGTCTCCAAATGAACTCTTAGCCCAACCCTTTACATTCCTCCTTATGTTATCCAGTTTTTGGGTCAGTCTATACATAGCAGTACCATCTATCCTTATATTCCACCAATCTTGAACTCTCTCTTTGAATTCTGGGTGAGATTTCCATATTATTTCATATCTGAAATGTTAAGTTATATATAATCATTCAAAAAAATTAACATTTCTATTTACAATTCAAATATTTTTTATTGTTAATATTTTAATCAACTATACTATAACACTAGTTTTATATTATTAATTTTTTCCAATTTATAAATATTATATAATTTTATAAAATGATTATTAATTATGATAATTCTAATCAAAATAAAAAATTATAATTATAACCATTATTTTCATTATATTAAATAGTATTAAAAGAAGGGTGTCACTCTTTTAACAATCACAACTCAAAAGGGTAAGAATTAACAAAGTAGTTGTATGTCTACATCAAAAAATGCAATAATTTTATATATTAAAAAATCATATATAAAAAGCATACTATAAACTATTAAAGTCATTAGATTACAATATATAACTAATGACATAATATAAGGTCTACTACTATCATCATATTGGAACCATAGTCTAGTAAACCAATTGGAGTATTAAGAGTTTTAACATAAAACCTCGATGGGCATTGAACGGTAATAGAAAAGAAAACCAAAAGAAAATGATGCAAGATCTACTATAAGGTAAACTACTATCATCATATTTGAACCAATCTACTAAACCAATTTGAGTATTAAGAGTTTTAACATAAAGCCCCTGTGGGCAATAAAGTAATTGTAAAGAAAACCCAAAGAAAATGATGCAAGATCAAGAGACTAAATGTTGCAGTCAAACTAACAAAACACATGGCTCCAATTTTAATACCCATATTATCTTAACAAGTATCAATAGGGTTTTGAAGAAAGTATTGTTGATCCCTAAAGTTTGTTATCTATTACTATAAAACACTTAGTCATTCCTATGGTAGATATGATCAGTCATAACTATGACCGAGCCATCCTACTATGGCTAAGACATGTACATTATACTTGTTCGTATTTCAGTTAAGATTAACTAGTTGTTATATCAAAGCAAGTCTATGGTCATCGAGTACTTCTATATACATCGAGTGAAATAGAAGCCTATGCATGTTGAGTGAGGTAGAAAATAGTTTACGTCGAGCTATAAATAGTTAGTTTGTGTCAAGTTATACAGTAAGTGTCAAGCATACTGAAGTTGAGGGAAAACATGAAGATTAATCATGACCAAGCATCAGAGTGTTCATGTACGGAGAAAACTAGCTTTGACATATATTTTTGGAATTGCACAAACACTAGGGTAAATTATTTTTGGCCAACTTATTGAATGTTGTAATGATCATGGAGTAATTTAAGGAGATATGACTACAATTTTTAGCATGGGTCATTAATCCCTAGGCAAGGTGATCAACCAATTAGAAAATTGGAAGGTTTAAGTGGAAAATGGGAGAAATTTGGATCATTGATCTTAACCTAGAACCTTCTCCAATTGGTTATAAAAGAAGGATCCAAACCCTATTTTAATGATGGTAAATGTCTTTGTGTGTGTGGATGCTCAAAGTGAAGTTCTGAAAGAGAATCAGATAAAGTGATCAAGCATAGAAGTGAAGTGCACAGAAGAGATATATTAGATTAGTGAGAGGATTAGACATTGGAAAGAGGAGATATCTAATCAAGAATTAGAGTTCTAACCAAAGGATCAAGTACTAATATATTCTAGCAAAGTGAATTGGGGTAAATCTCTTAATAGATTGGTCCTAATAGGCCTATGTAAATCTCCTAATAGAGTGCTTACTTTGTTGTAAGTTTTAAATCCTTTAATCAAGGTAGACTAAATAAATCTTGTATCTCTTAATAGGGCAGACCCCTCACAGTGTATTGTTGGAAACTACAATTGGAACAATTGTTATGTTGTCATTAATGTTAAACCTTATTGGGGAGAAAGTTTTCTATTTGATTTGAGTGTCATATCTATTTGATTTGAGTGTCATATTTATTTGATTGATGAAAAGGATTTACAAAGTTGGTCATAACAAATACACCTAGAGGAAAGGTTGAGTTAAGTAGAAACCAAAAATGGACACTTGATTAGTTTTTTGAAATAAAGGAGTGTGAAAATTTATTAAAGCTGAAAGAGAAACAAGTACAAATAGAAAAAGGGCATCAAACAACCTTATCAAGATCAATCAAGTGATCAAGTTGATGGGACGCGCCCATCGGAAGTTGAGTCTTATCAACAATGTTTCAATTACATATATGGTCAGAAGCCCACTTCACCAAACAATTAACAACACTATTCCATTCCCTAGGAATATGAGTGAAAGTAATAGGCTCCAAAGAAGTACACAAATTATGAATCTGATCTGCAATCAAAGCTAACTTTCAACTAACAATTTCATAATGTTGTTGATTCAATAGACGTATCACCACTTGTGAATTAGATTCACAGATAAGCCTTCTCCAACCAAGGTCACAAGCATTCTTCATAGCATAAAAAATAGCTATGGCCTCCATCAAGTTGTTAGTGTAATGACCTTTATGAATAGAAAACACAAATTGGACATCCTGCTTCCTATTTCTACCAACACCACCAATGCCAGTAGGGCTTGGATTTCCCTTGGAAGACCCATCCATGTTCATTTTAAGAATACCCTGTGGAGGGGAACTCCACTTCCCCACCCTATTTATCTTTCTCAAGGGATTTCTACACATCTTTCTTAGCAGATTTCCATGTGAGGGAGGAATATTCAGATGATTATTGAAAATATCCTCCCCTAGTTCCATGGCCTTAGAAATATCGCGTTTTGCAGAAATAGTTTCCCCCAAAGAATGGAGAATTTTCCACCATAAGTGAGGAACCTCTAAAAACTCATCCTTAAAGATGAAGTGGTTCCTTTTCAACCAGCTATGCCAAATACTAAAGGAGGGTCCAAGAGTTCAAGCAACTTGAAGAAATGAAGTCCTGATAGGAGCCTTACCCCAGTGAGAAAAGAATTTTTCCAATGAGGAAACATGCCAACAGGATTAGTTCCACAAATTCCACCAAGAGTGCCAAATATTTATGCTAAAAGAGTATTGGAAAAAGAGATGAGAGATATTTTCTTCACTACTTTGACATAGAACACACATTGAGGGTCCTTGGAAGCCACACTTACATAAATTATCCCACGTAAGACATTGGCTATAGACCACCAACCACATAAAAAAATTACATTTGGGCCAAGAAAACTTGTACCAGACTTGCTTCCACCAAGGCATCTGAATGTCCCCAAATGCCTATCAAAGAACTCAACATATCCTGCAGACACTAAAAAATTCCAGACAAATCTTCGTTGTCCCAAGCAAGAACATCATTTCCAACCAAAGTAATACACTCATGAGACTAAAAAATCTAAAACAACTCCTTCCTACCCTCCTCAAATCCTCCTGGAGGCCATTTAGAAGGGTGTTTCCAACAAAAGGAAGGAACCAAACGTCTAACACAACATATCTTATAAAAATTAATTGTTTCCCAACTAGCAACACTAAAATTTTAATAGAGGGCATGTAGCTAAGGATGAGTGGTAAGAATAGGAGGGTGCCCATCCCAAGAGTCAAGCCAAAATAAAGCTTGTGATCCCAAATGAATGATCCAAAAGAGACCATCTTTAACCAACTGAGCTCCAAAATTTAGCATATTCCAAATCATGGATCCCCTCCATTCCAGAGGAAAGTGATGAACTTAACCACATCAATATTTGGAAAATACTTATGGGTGAGAATACGAGCCCAAAGTTGATGTTGGTTAGTACACCAATGTCAATAAAATTTTGTAGCGAGAACCTATCCATTTAAAATAGTTGATTGTAAGCCAAGGCCACCCTCCTTCTAAGGTCTACACACTATTTCCCATTGAACCAAACTCCATTTAGAAGTTGAAAGGTTCCCACTCCAAAGGAATTGACTGGACAGGGCACCAAATTCCTAAAGAAAATACATTGGAGCAACCTGAACAAAACACCTATAAATAGGAAGGGCTTGAATGACCAATTTTAATAGAGCTAGGCAAACAGCAGTTGATAGCCATTGATGAGTCCAATGATTAACCTTTTCTCGTAGTTTATCAAGCAAAACTTGCTAGGAAGATCTAGGATGTCTACCAATAGTAAGAGGAATACCCAAATAAACAAAGGGAAGAGACCTAATCTGAAACCTCAAAATAGCAACAATATGCCTCTAAATATCCTAGGGAGTATTGAAGAAAAAAATGGAGGATTTGTTGAGGAATTGTTGTCATTAATTTTTTGTCCCAAAGCTACAAGATACACATCCAAAGCATGCCAGTAGCTTCCTAAAAATGGTCTTGTCCCTTAAATGAAGTATCATCCACAAACTAAAGATGCAAAATAGGAGGCAAGACAACACCCCATTTCCACCCATGAATCAAACCCTGGTGAGCACAAAGCTTAAGAAAGTGGTCCAAACCCTCAGCTAGAATGATAAAGAGATAAGGTGAAATAGGATCCCCTTGGTGAAGTCCTTTAGAGGCTCCAAAGGGCTCTGAAGGAACACCATTCACCAAAATAGAAAAAGAAGTTGAAGTAACACAATCATAATCCTGTTGAGATAATGGGTGTTGCACACATTGAATAATATTGTTATATTTTATTTTGGTATGTAATGTTGTGCCTAGATGGATGTGTAACATGTAAAGATTCTCATGGAATATTCTTGATGAGTTGTATTGTAACATTGTGATAATATTTCATGTAATTATTTAATATTGGGGAAAAGAATTAAATGCCCAATATTAAATGTGGGGTCAGTGGGTTAGGTAGCACATGGTTTATGTAATACCACTTAGTGGTTTTGTGGGACTTGCTACTATATAAGCAGCCACAAGGGTAGTTGTTGTAGAGAGATATAAAGAGTGATAAGGAGAAGACAAAAGGCAAGAGTTGAGTGGGACAAGGCTTGACAGGTTAGCCAAGGGAGCATTTGTGAAGGTTGAAAGCATGGCATGGGATGTGTGGATTCATACTTGTTCACATAGTTTGCTTGGTTGTGGCTATGGCAATGAAGGCTTCCATGGTTGTATGGAAATGATATTTTTTGCTGAATAATACATGATGATGGATGCTTTTTGGAGGCTGGGTTTTTTTCCTCAATGAGGGTTTCCCAGGGTATATCTTGTGTCACAATTTTGTGGGTATGTTGTCTATTCTCTTGCATGTGGATTTTAATTTCGTGTTTATTTTAGATCTATTATGTGTTATGTGGAAATGGTTATATTATTTGCTGCCAAGTTTCCTTACAAGTGGTATCAGAGCTATGGTTGTGTTGTTTGTAACCCTAGATTGAATCCATGGGAATGCATGAGAGGATAAAAGAAAAGGGCAAGATATATGAATGATTTATTGCAGGTCTGAGGGTTTTGGATTTGCTGTTATGATGGGATGTTAAAAGATTTGGGCATGTGAAATTGTTGGACAAAATATTTTTTTGGATGTTTCATTTAAATGAGGGTTTTGGGGGGTAGCATGTAGAAATGACCTCCTGGGTAAAAACAGATCTCACCATTGGATCCGGGTCGACATTTCCATAAATTTTGATATATAATATGCCCTAGTTTGGCCATATTCAGAGAAAATGAAAGAGTTTTTTGGTTTCAGCCCATGATGGCCGTCAAATTTAATCCCGTCAGAATTTTCATCATTGAAAAAAAAAAAAAATGAAAAATCGTACTGAAAATGGTAAAAAGACTGTCTTAGTAAAATGGCCATAACTTTCTCTCAAAATATCAGATTTCAGAGTTCTTATAGGCGTTGGAAAGCTAATTCAGAGCACTACAACATGGTGTAGGTTTGGTTTTGTGATTTTAAAATTTTGTCAGGTTTTCAGAGCCCTAAAGTCAGATGTTATTTATTTTGAGCACGGATTGGGGTATAACTTGAGTATACGAAGTCAGATTTTGGACTTTGAGTAGTCAACAGAAAGCTCTTGGAGAGCTCTACACATTGATTCAGATTTAGTGTAAGTTTGGCATGATTTATTTGTTGATATATTTATCTGAACAGTTTATGGTATATATTTTGACTATGGTAACTTGTGAGTTTATGGCATTGGAGATTTAAGATTTGATGTCATTGTATACTCAGTTCATATTTTAGATTGGTCTCATGATGATATGGTTAGCAGTGTTTGATTTGGATATGCATGATGACTTGTTGGATCTACAAGTTGTGCAGTGTTGTAAGCGGTCTATACTTACAGGTTGCATTTATAGCTTGGTTATGGGTTGTCTTTGCCCATTGATCTTTCATTATTGATGCATATTCAGATTGGTGACTTGGATTTGGGTTGTCTATGCCCTAAGTCACATGATTTTATCTTCATGTAGAAGGGATGAGATGTTGTTACTAGGTACAGTCATGGTGGAGGATTGTGGTTGACTATTTTATGCTGACAGGTTGGACATATTGAGAACCAGATGCTCAGTTCATGGATGTGATCATGGTGTCATGGATTTTGGCATGACTTGATTGGTTATACAGGTACATCCTTGATGTTCATTAGCTTGGATTTTCTGATTTGGTTATGGTGGTATATCTTCTTGGTTGAGGATCATGGTTATTTAGTTTCTTTTGAGGAGCTCATGATGTGCACTTTGAGTTCTTTGATGGTTTGATGCCTTGGTTGATTCTCATGGTTAGAGGATGGTTTTTCATCATGATGTAATGGATAGATTGGATACATGGTTTAGTGGGAGCTTGTGACAGTGATGGCATGACAGTGCAGGATTAGTTCCTGGTTTGGTTTATATCTTCTTGGTTTGGAGAGGATGGATTTTATGATGCCATAGGTGACTTGGTACCACGGTTGAGTGGGAGTTGTTGGCATTGATATATTTATTGAGTGTTTGCAGATGTTGGAGGTTTGTCTTAGATCCTGTTGCTGCAGAAGCGTCTTTGACATTTGCATGGTGCACTTGTTATCTTCATGGTGTGTGAAGATAGTTAGATCTTGAGGACTCATGGAGTTCTTGGTTATCTTCAAGGTGTGTGGAGATGGTTCTTCCTGGTATGTAGAGATGGTTGCATCTTGAGGACTCACAGGGTCCTTGGCAAATGTGTGGTTTATGCTTTTATTTGGCATGTTATCCTTGGTATGAGGATGGTATCATTATTATGTCATGGTATACTCTTGATACGCATTTAGAGTTGTGACATGTTATGGTATGTTCATGTGGAGCATATTATCTCTTTGGTTGAGATGGTTAGATCATGTTGTCATGTTTATGTTCCTGAGGCCATGGTTGGAACTTTGACATTGATCTTGGTTTAGTTTCTTGGTATTGAGTACACTAATCATAAGCTGGATACTTGATGATATTGCTATGTTGCATTTGGAGTTGGCATGGATTGATTGGTTACAGGTGCTCATGGATACTTAGAGATGGTGGTGACACTAATTTCTCTTGGATTAGAGAAGTGTTTGTTGGGACGGTTGATGGTTTCAACAAGAAGTCTGAGGGGCAGTCACCTGATATGGACTTGAGAGGAGATTGTTCTTAGATGAGTCTTGGTTGGAGACTTGGGTATCTTGATGAGCATTCTCATTCCCCACTCTTGGTCTACTCAGCGGTTTGCTACTTGAGAGGTATAGCCCATTATTTTCTCTCAGTTGCATTATATTTATGCTTGTCTTTCATGGATATGGATCTTGAGCTATGGTACATGAGTTAGTTTTGGAGGGTTCATTTGAGAGATGGTTAAGCATTGGTTATCTCCATGTGCATATGTTGTTATGCTGGTTGAGTTTGGGAGATGGTTTTATATTGGGCATTTTCCTTGGATTAGGAATGGTTATTCCTTGGTTTAGGAATGGTTTATTGAGTTTGATCTTCTTGTGAGAGGCTTACATCCATGATGAGTTATATGGTATGATTTGAGTGTTGTTGAGGGTTCTTGTTGGGGTTTTATGGAGGAGATCATACTTGCATAGTTTACATCTAGAGGTGTGTGTAGAAGGACATGATACAGGTTATGATTTGCATGGTTTCTCTGATCTTGGTTATCTTCTTGGATGTTTAGTGTTTCCTACATTGGATTTGAGATTGGTTAGAGATTGTGATCACTGGTTTGTGCTCATGTATGTCATGTGAGAGATGACATGGTTATTTCTTTCTCTTTCCTCTGTTGGTTGGGGAGAATTTGGGAGACTATTGGAGACTTGTTACAAGAGTTGTTCTTGCAGGATATTAGTTTATGTATTGTGGATGTCCTTGATACTACATGGATTCACTTCTTTGAGATGTGTTGAGTGGATTGGTTATAGATTTGACATTATCTTTTGCAGTGGGAGCTTCTTGGTATATATGTGGTAGGTATTGCTCTTGAGGCTTGTGATTGCAGGTTGCAGATTGGATATGTCGGTTATATAAGATTCACTTGTTATACCTTTGAGGTATGGATAGTTGGATGGGTTTGGCACTTGCTGTGGGTGCTATTTCAGCTATGGATATTTTGACAACTACGGATACATGTGATTACCTTTGGATCAGGTTTTTGTGCTTGGAATTTTAGTTGGTACAGGATTTTATGATCTTCTAATGTGACAGGTTGGGTGGTTTTCTCTTTGGATGGCTTCTATGTATGTCCAGTGGGAGTGGCATAATAGGAGGTGAGATCATTCATGTTCGAGATGCTAGATACTTTGATTTTGTCACGGGTACCAGGATGGAGCACTTGGTGTATTTTGATCCATGATGGTGGATGTGCTAGGAGGGATTGTTCCCTTGTTCATTTATGTGGCTATGGATTGACCCTATGCAATGTATACAACAAGTGGGAGATTGTTGAGATAATGGGTGTTGCACATATTGAATAATATTGTTATATTTTATTTTGGTATGTAATGTTGTGCCTAGATGGACGTGTAACATGTAAAGATTCCCATGGAATATTCTTGATGAGTTGTATTGTAACATTGTGATAATATTTCATGTAATTATTTAATATTGAGGAAAAGAATTAAATGCCCAATATTAAATGTGGGGTCAGTGGATTAGGTAGCACATGGTTTATGTAATACCACTTGGTGGTTTTGTGGGACTTGCTACTATATAAGCAGCCACAAGAGTAGTTGTTGTAGAGAGATATAAAGAGTGATAAGGAGAAGACAAAAGGCAAGAGTTGAGTGGGACAAGGCTTGACAGGTTAGCCAAGGGAGCATTTGTGAAGGTTGAAAGTATGGCATGGGATGTGTGGATTCATACTTGTTCACATAGTTTGCTTGGTTGTGGCTATGGCAATGAAGGCTTCCATGGTTGTATGGCAATGATTTTTTTGCTGAATAATACATGATGATGGATGCTTTTTGGAGGCTGGGTTTTTTCCCTCAATGAGGGTTTCCCAAGGTATATCTTGTGTCACAATTTTGTGGGTATGTTGTCTATTCTCTTGCATGTGGATTTTAATTCCGTGTTTATTTTAGATCTATTATGGGTTATGTGGAAACGGTTATATTATTTGCTGCCAAGTTTCCTTACAAATCCAATTCACCCACAGTTGGAAAAAACCAAAGGACAAGAGGATCTTTTGGAGAAAACTCCATTTGACTCTGTCATAAGCCTTAGCCATATCCAACTTAATGAACATAGCTCGCTCTTTTGATGTATGCATAGAATGAATAACTTCAAAAGTAATAACAATTCCATCAAGAATTTGCTTACTAGCCACAAAAACCACTGTGTTCCTCTAAAATCACAACTAGAAGGAAAATCTTGAATCTATCAACAATCAATTTGGTGATAATTTTTTACACAACATTATAAAGAGCAATGGGAAAAAAGGAGTCAGGATTGTAAACACCTTCTTTCTTAGGAATAAGAGTTAGTAAAGTACAGTTCAATGCACAAAGCATTTTCTTATTCTAAAGGGATTCCTTAACCACCTCCAAGAGATCCATATTTATAATTTCTCAAAATTCCTAAAAGAATTCCACAAGGAAGCCATCTAGGTCTGGAGCTTTACCTTTATTCATCCCAAACACAACCTCTTCATGTTCAAATATTAAAATTGGACAAAGAAGAGAATCATTCATAGCATTGGTGATAAGAGAAGGAATGCATGGAAGAATTAAGTTCTCCTCCTCAGCTGTAGGCTGAGAATCCTCAGTAAAAAAGTTAGAATAAAATTGAAGGGCTTCCTTGGTCATAGTAGACTGAGAAGAAATCTTAAGTCCTTCAATAGTAACAAGAGAAGAAATATACCCTTTATTATGGTGAGCCTAAATAGAATGATGGAAAAAAAAGTATTTCTATCCCCTTCCTATAGCCAATCAATGTAATGCTTTTGTTTCCAATAAATCTCTTCCTGAAGTTCCCATTCTTCCTCATCCCACATATCTAGGGATTTTTCCCTGCCAAAAGCCTCTATAAGCCCAAAGTCCCTAATTTGACAAGTAATCATTGCAAGATGATTTAGAGCATTCCTCTTTCTAGATTGAAGGTAGAAGATAGATCTTGAAAAGATAAAAATGAGGTGAACCCTTATTATTTTGAGATGAAACTAAAACTTCTCTAGCTAAATCTGCCAAAACAATGTCATCCTCTATAGAATTTTATAAAGTCACCTAAGCCACTTGTTGTCCCTGAATAGCTTGAATTGGTTCTAATTCAAGAGCTGGTATGACCTCCATACTCACCCCAACACTATTAGAAGTGACGACATGTAGGACCCCTTCTTCCAAAGCTAAATTTTCCAACACCTCAAACCTATTAAAGCTTACATCTATCTATCTATCCATGAATGGCCTCTTCTGACCTCATCCTTTAGCCTTAGTTTTAACAAGTAAAAATCCTTCCTTTTCCTTTCCTTGAGGTTCATCCATCATGGGAGTTTTCCATTTGTCCTCTTTACCCAGAGCAAGAGGAGTCAAAGAGGAGGAATGAGCATCCTTATGAACTTTAGGGCAATTTTGTAGGAGATGGCCATATTCATGACAAAATTGACATCGAAAAGGTAGAGATTCATAATCTAACTATCGAATCCATGATGAAGATCCCAAAAAAATTTCCATCCAATCCAAAAGTGGATTATTTAGATCTATCTCAACACAAATCCAGGAAAAAAAATCACCTTTTTATCAAGGGTTTGTATAGCAATTGTTATAGTCTTTCCCAAGAGTCTAGCAATTTTATGTAAAATATCTTCTCACCAAAACTCTAGGGGGAGGCAAGGTAGACGGACCCAAATAGGAAGTCGAGAAGGCATCTCTTCAGCCAAATTAAAACCTACATGTCATGGTTTAATAAATAATCCAACCTGATTATAAAAATATGGGCCACCTTCAAAAAATCTATTACGATTTGCAATATTCGAGAAAATAACCATAAAATAGCTATTTGCCATATTTCCTTCAATCTACCAGGAATGCCGGATCCAAGCCTTAAGAGTGGACAAAGGAATATGAATAACAAGAATACCAAGAAACTTACAAATTAGAGCATGTTTACTCCACTATGAGACATCTTCTTCCACCAAATCAAGAGGAATGACCAAAAATGGGCGATCATGGGTTCTAGGAAGACACCCATTAACCTTCTTCATATTAGGGCTAGCACTTGTATAAAATGTATCTACCTACTGAGAATGCATGCTTGAAGAGGACCCATTGTGAACCTTATCCATATGAGAAAGATCCACAACTGATGCCATAGAAATCTCTACCATGCAAAGATTCAAACCAAGAAAATAAACAAAAACTAGAATAGTTGCCAGCAAATTGAAAAAGTCCCCACAGATGCCAAATAGAAACAACACCCATAAAAATAAACAAAAAACTACTCTATTGTTGAAATGCTTCCACAAAACCCATGCATGCAAACCTACAACCAAGCTAGGGAACCTCCATCTCATAAAATATTTAATCATACTACAAGAGAAGAAGATAGTTTTACTAAAGCATTGAGCAAGTGATCAAAGATGGACCAAATACACAGGCTTGATCAAGCAATAGAGTAAAATATTAAGGAACTTGCAATACATGTTGAGTGATGCTAGTGTCAACCGAGGCATAGTAAGTGTCAAGAATATATAGTTTTGATCAAGCATCGATATTAACCAAGTGATAGTATATTTTCCAAACAAGAAAATTAGTAGTGACCGAGTAATCTAGTGATGACCAAGTGTCAAAACACACTATTGGTAAAGAGACAACATTCTATTAGTTTATAAGAAATCATAATTTCGAGCTGACAAAGTTAATTTCTTAGGATATGTAAAGCATATTAAAGATAAGGATGGATGGCCTAGAACATCTTAATTAAGGGAAACTATGTTTATGTGTTTCTATGAAAAGATTCATAAATAAGTTTGGAGAAGTTTCTAGACCAGAAAAAAGGGCATGAAATGTTGGAAGGAATCAATGAATATGAGCTCACCCTAAGATCTATAGTGATGTTTAAGTGGTAAAAGATTAGAATTACCTATTTAAGTAGGTACAAGGGTCAACCCAATAAGGTTGGAGAATTTGTGGATGTTATTGATTGGAAAACTTAAGAAGAAGGCTAAGAAGAGTTGAGAAGAGGTGAAGAGTGATTGCTTGAAGGGTTTCCAAGCAAATCAGAGACTAAGATGACAATGAAGGCTAGTTAGTGGATCAACATTTAAGCTAAATTGAGATCTATAATTGCAAAGTGAGTTGTGTTTAGGAGATCAAAACCTATTGTTCCTTTCTAACCATTGTATCAATTTGAAATCATTTAATCAAGGTTGACCTAACAGTCATATGTAAATCCTTCGATCAAGGTGACATTCTAATGGAATGTTTTAAAGCCCTCTAACAAGGCCACTCCTAACCAGGTGATTAAATTCTTTAACAAGATCAAATTTAACAGTTTGTTTTGTAATCTTTAACAAGGTTGGCTCCTAACAGAGCTCACTTCAGAAGAGTGAAAATATTGATGACATGTTACTAGTGGTTTTTCCCAAATTGAATTTCCACGTTAAATCCTAGTGTCAAACTTATGTGGATGTTATTTGTGATGATTTATGATTAATGTTTGAATTCTTCAAGTATGTTATATTTAGGACAATAGACTGCTAGTTGATGTTACTGAAATTTTATGATAGAGACTGAGCTAATGATTGTGAAGATCTAAAGTAGTTTAAGTGTGTGTTTGTTCAATTGGTACATCTAGAGCTTGGATAACTTATTTAACCACCCCCCCCCCCCCCCGCCCCCCCCTGTTATTCTAAATATTCTAACAATTAGTATCAAAGCATTGGTGCTTGTAAACAAAAGTTTGAAGGTACTTGAAGTTAAAGATCATGATGTATAAAACAAAGGTTCCAACATTGAACAAAGAAAACTTGCCTACATGGAAAATTTTGATGATACTACATCTAGTAGGAATTGGTGATGGTGCAATACATTTTGTGGAAAATGAATGTGTGGAGATAACAATAGTCCCTCTAATAGCCTAGCAACTGAAAGAGAAGCAAGAACACAACCAATCTATGATGGAGATTGCATCAACCCTTAGCTATGTCAAGTTTGATGACAAATACTACAAGGATGCCAAAGAAATGTGGGATACACTAAAAAATATCTTTGGAGGAGACAAGAATGTCTTGAGAGAAAAATCAGAGAGCTTGAGAGGTAAGTTTGATGAGATGAGAATGATATAACATGAGGATATAGTCTAGTATTGTGCAAGAATCAAAGAAATCATTAATGCTATAAGAGGAGCAGATGGAAAGATTGATGATGAAATTGTGATCAGCAAGGTATTGATACCTCTACTTCCTATTTAAGCTATTATAGCTTTTGCAATACATGAACTAAGTTGTACTCTAGTTAATGACCTAACTCTGGAAGGTGTGATAGGTAGGCTTACTACTTTTGAGATGTCAAATTTTGATAATTTTACTCTTACCACTATTGAATCTACTTTTAAATCACAACTAGCACTTAGTAAGAAAGGAAAAGGAAAATATGTGAAAACTGATAGTGATACTTCTAATGATGAACTCAATGATCTTGTAGCACTGATGGCTAGAAGACTTCTAAGAGGAAAAGGGATATACAAAGGTAAGCTTCCCATAATCTATTTTTTACATAACAAAGTTGGTCATATTGTTGCAAGATGTCCTGATCGAGAAGATAAAAATGAAAGAAAGGAGAGAAAGTACAAAGTAAGAAGAGATGACTGAGACAATAGAAGAAACAAGGATTACAAAGAAAAAGGTAAGAGATCTTGTTGCATTGCTAGAGAAGAGACTAATAATGAATCTAAAAGTAATGACGAAGAAGTTCTCTATGTTGCTATGAAAGAAGATCCTTTTTTTTTAAAAGGGGTAAATGCTTTGACCTAGAGCTATGAACCAGTGAGGCCACAAATGGGGGACCTCATCCCCATGAGATTTGAACATTCATGGCAAGGATAACAATGCAACAACTTAACCATCATAACATGCCACTATTGACCTGAAAGAAGATCGTAATGAAGATGAGAAAACTACATTAATCTCTTACATGAATAAAAGTGATAGATGGATAATTTATAGTGGTTGTTCAAATCATGTGACTAGAGATAGAAGTAAATTTGAGAACATTGGACCATACAAGGGTAGTTGCGTCAAATTTGACAATGATGTACCATATCTTATGCAAGGAAAAGGATTAATATAATTGATTGACAAGATCAAATGTGACAAAATTTATTAGGTTGAAGGTCTTAACTATAACTCGTTGAGTGTTTCACAGTTGAACAAATTAGGTTACAAAGTTGAATTCTATCACAGAAAGGCCAAGATATTTGATGTTGATGGTGAGATGATTAGAAGTGGTGATCAAACAAGAGGTAACTTGTTATATCTAGATTTATCTGATGAGACATGTTTGTTTGCACAATATGAAGATATTTGGTTATGGAACAAAGGTTATGTCATGTCAATTTTGACAATTTGGTTAGGATTAGTAAAATGAAAAGAGTATAAGGTTTGTCAAAATTGAAGAAACCTAAAAATGCTATGTGTAAACAATTTCAATTGGGAAAAATGACAAAGTCTAGTTTCAAGAGAAAGATATATTCATCTAATGATATTTTGGAATTGGTTCATACTAACCTTTGTGGACCTATTGGTGTTCGAAGCTATTGTGGAGACAAATATTTCATTCTATTTGTTGATGATTATTCTAGAATGATGATTGTGATATTTCTTTTTTTTTAAATGATGCTTTTTAGTTATTTAAGTGGTATTTGGCCAAAGTTGAAAAGGAGATAAGAAAGAGTTTGAAATGCTTGAGATCTAATAGAGGTGGAAAATTCATTTCCAATGAATTTAACTTATTCTGCAATGATAGAGGAATCAAAAGATAAATGTCAGCACCTAAGATCCCTCCTCAAAATGAAATAACTAAAAGGAGAAATAAATTAATCTTGGACTATGCCAGAACATTGGTGATGGAGAATAATGTGTCATGGAAATATTCAAGAGAAGTTATAAGTATAGTTTTCTATACTTTGAATAGAGTGCAAGTCAAGAAGGGTACAAATGTTACAGCTTTTGAATTATGGTATGGATATGCACCTAATTTAAAGTATTTTAATATTTTTGGAAGTGAATACTCTATATTAAAGGATAGTAGAAATGGAAAACTTGATGCCAAAAGTGATGAAGGCACATTCTTAGTTTATTCCACTAAGAGAAAAGCTTATAAGTGTTTGAACTCTAAGATTAACAAAGATATGGAAAGTGCAAATGTGAAAGTTGATGAATATGCAAAAAAGAGTGCAGTTGAATGCAAAACAGATCCTAAAGACTAAAATGCTTTCACATATGTGAATGAAAGTGCTCCTTGCACCCCACCTTAATTAGAGAACAAAGCTACAAATCAACAACAAAACGGGAATGTCAAGTTGCAACAACCAATTGTCTAGAAATAGATTATGGATGTTGAGAAACAACAAAATGATGTCAAGTCATAGACAAAAGGAACCAAATATTAGGAAGACAATGTTGAGCAAGTAGAACATGAACCAACACCTAGACAAGAGAGAGAAAATGAGCTTGAAATTATTTTTCAAGATGAACTTGTAGTAGAAGAGAGAAGAAAAGAACCTATACTAGAAAAATATGTAAGAAGACATCAAGCACCTAAGAAAATTTTTGGAGATAAATAATATGGTGTTATTGGAAAAAAGTGGGTATTTAGGAATAAACTAAATGAAAAATGTGACGTTAGAAGGAAGAAGGATAGAGTGGTATGTAAAGAATATGTGTAAGAAGAAGGAATTGACTATGGGGAGATATTTTCCCCCGTTACAAGATTAGGAGTTAGAAGACTACTTGCATATTCTTCTTACAAAGGATTTAGGGTATATCAAATGGATGTCAAATCTGTATTATCTAAATGGGATACTCAAAGAAGAAGTGTACATAGAGCAACTTGAAGGATTTGTTGACCCTAGCAAGAAGAATATGGTTTGTAAGATGCACAAGTCTTTATATGGTTTGAGGCAAGACCCTAGAGCATGTTATGAAAGACTACACAGTTATCTGGTGAAAATTGGATTTACAAGAACTAATGATAATAGTAACCTATACTTGAAGACTAGTAATAACAATGAGGTATTGTTATCTAAATTTTTTGTTGATGATATCATATTTATAGGCAAGGAATCATTATGCAAATTATTTGCAAATAAGATGAAGAAGAAATTTGAAATGTCTATGTTTGGTGAGGTCATTCTTTGTTGGATTACAAGTATATAAAATGAAGCAAGGTATTTTTATCACTCAATCCAAATACCTCAAGGAGATATTAAAAACATTTGGAATGTAATATTCAAGACTAGTTAGTACACCTATGTCCACTGGACATAAGTTATCTAAGAATGATGATTCTACTTATGTGAACCAGACATTGTACAGATCAATGATTAGAAAATCACAATATGTTATTCACAGCATACTTGATATTGCATTAGCAGTTGAGATAGTTGCAAGATTTCTTGCAAGTCCTAAGGAGAATTAGATGATGGTAGTGAAAGGGATGGTGAGATATCTAAAAGGAAAAGAAGACTATGGATTGTATTACAAGAAGAATAATAAGTTTGAACTAAAGGTGTTCACTGACTCAGATTCAGTAGGAAATTTTGACAATAGAAAGAGTACAAGTGGAGATGCATTCTTTCTAGGAAAAAGACTAATTTTGTGGAGAAGTAAGAAGAAAAAATGCATTTCTCGATCAACAGTTGAAGCTAAATATGTGGTAGCAATAGCAAATTGTTCAAATATTTTATGGATCAAACAATTGTTGAAAGGTATGAAGGAAGAGATCATTGATCTAGTTGGTATCTACTGTCATAAAACTAGTGCTATTAACATATCAAAGAATCTTGTAATGCACAAAAAGAATAAACATATTGCTATCAAGTATCATTACTTGAGAGAACTAGTTTAAGACAAAGAATTGAAATTGGAGTATGTAAACACTAAGGAGAAATTAGTTGATATATTCACTAAAGATTTACCTAATAATTCTCATGAATATCAAATAGGTAAATTAGGGGTGATTCCCCTAGACAAGGCTACTTAAATCTAAAATGGTGCTTTGCATCAAATGGATTAATTAGAATATCTTACAAGTTGATGTAGACAAATCTTACTTTAGGAGTTGCCTAAGGTAGTAATGAGGAAGAAGGACAGAGCATTGTATAGTCATACATAGATGACAAAGGATGAATTTAGTACTTACATGAATATTTCTACATGGAAAAGATGCATGAGATAGATAAATTACCTTTCACATTGTTGTCAAAGAGGGAGAGATTACCATGAAGAAGTGATGTTATGAAAGAGGAATATATCATAAGAAAAAGGAAAACATAAAGTAATCAGTAAGAAGGAGAGATTCTATAAGAAAGAAGGAGTTCCTAGAACTAAAGGTGTTGCATAGATGAGAATCAAAATGAAACTAAGAATACTAATAAAGATCTAATATTGTACATAAAGGGAGTTTTCTTGATGTAGTATAAGTTTTGGACTATATGGTAACTAGAGATGCTTCCATCAATGTGAAAGAGGGAGATTGTTGGAAACTACAATTGGAAAAATTGTTATATCATCATTGATGTCAAACCTTATTGGGGAGATAGTTTTCTATCTAATTTGAGTGTCATATATATTTGATTGATGAAGAGGATTTGAGAAGTTGGTGATAACAAAAGCACCTAGAGAAAATATTGAGTTATAAAGTAGAAACCACAAATGGACACTTGATTAGTTATATTTTGACAAGAAAAAGTAATTGTTTAATCATACTATAAGAGAAGAAGATAGTTATACTAAATTCTTGAAAAAGTGATCAAAGATAGACCAAATATATAGGCTTGATCATCAAGCAAGAAACAAAAAGATTAAGGAACTTGCAATACATGTCGAGTGATGCAAGTGTTGATTGAGCCATAGTAAGTGTCGAGTAGAAATAGTGTTGACCCTACATCAGTATTAACTAGGAGATAGTATATGTGTTGAATAAGAAAATTAGTAGTGATCAAGTAATCTAGTGATGGTTGAGCATCATAATGTAGTGTTGGCTAAGGGACAATAGTTTAATAGTTTATAAGAAATTATAATTTCCAACTGACATAGTTGATTTATTGAGATATGTAGAGTATTTTGAAGATAAGGATGGATGAATTGGAACATTTAAATTAAGGGAAACCTTTTTTGTGTGTTTCTATGCAAATATTCACGAAGAATTTTGGAGAAGTTTCTTGAAAATAAAAGAGGGGATAAAATGTTGGAAGGATTCAATGAATCTAACCTAACCCTAAGATCTATGGTGATGTTTAAGTGGGAAAATATCAAAATTACCTACTTAAGTAGGTACAAGGGATAACCTAATATGATTAGAGTAGTTTTTGATGCTATTCATTGGTGAACTTAAGCAAAAGATGAGAAGAGTTGAGATGAGGTGAAGAGTGCATGCTTGAAGGGTTGCTAATTGAATTAGAGACTAACATGACAATGAAGGCCACTCAGTGGATCAACATTTGAGCTAAACTAAGATCTTTCATTGCAAAGTGAATTGAATTTGCTAGATCAAAACCTATTGTTACTTTCTAACCATTGTATAAGTTTGAAGTCCTTTAATCAAGGTAGACCTAATAGCTATATGTAAATCCTTTAATCAAGGTGGCATTCTACTGGAATGTTCTAAAGTCCTCTAACAAGGCCACTCATAATAGGGTGGTAAAGTCCTTTAAAAAGGTCACATTTAAGATTGTGTTTTGTAACCTTTAACAATGTTGGCTCCTAACAAAGCTCACTTCAGAAGAGTGAAAATATTGGTGACGTGTTACTGGTGATTTTTTCTCAAATTGGGTTTCCACGTTAAAGCATAATGTCAAACTTGTGTGGATTTTGTTTGTGATAATTTATTGTTAATGTTTTCATTATACGTGCCTATTATATTTAGGATAGTGGATTATTAGTTGATGTTACTGAAAGTTTACTATAGAGACGAAGCTAATGATTGTTAAGATCTGAAGTAGTTTAAGTGTTTATTTTTTCAATTGGTACATCTAGACCTTAGATAATTGATTCACCCCCACCCCCTTAGCTATTCTAAATACTCTAATAGGTATATCATGAGAAGTGATCAAGCTTGTAGCCCTAATAAGAAAAATTTGTTGATATAGTAGTAAAAATTTGTGGGTGTCATCTCCACCCCAATTTTACCTTCACCTTGGAGGGTTTCTGGGTTACCAAATCTTTGTGTTATGTGTTGATCATTAAATTTCATGTTTATGGATCTGATTAGGTATTAGATCTAAATATCATTACAGTATATGTTTATGTGATGTATCATAGAAAAATGGAAGTACTTCCATTTAGGACTAGTTTATCCCTCTAAGCAGGTGGCTTGGGGTCATGTCAAGTGCCTTGATTGGGTATTTGACTAGGTCTTGATTTTTATGTTGTTCTTCTTCTCTCTCCCCTATTTCTAGCTCTTTTTCAAGTAGCCTTTTCGAAAGATCTGAGATCTTTGACATTCTTGTTGAGATAATGGGTGTTGTACACATTGCATAATATTGGTATATTATGTTATTTTATTTTATTATATAATGTTGCACCTAAATGCATGTGCAACATGTGAAGATTCCCATGGGATATACTTGATGAGTTGTATTGTAACATTGTAATAATATTTCATGTAATTATTTAATATTGGGAAAAAGAATTAAATTTTCAAAATTAAATGTGGGCTCAATGGGTTAGGTAGCACATGGTTTATGTAATACCACTTGGTGGTTTTGTGGGACTTGCTACTATATAAGCAACCACAAGGGTAGTTTTTGGTGTGAGAAGACTGAAGACAAAAAGGCAAGAGTCAAGCGGGACAAGGCTTGACAAGTTAGCCATGGGAGGAATTTTGAAGGTTGGAAACATGGCATGGGATGTGTGGATTCATGCTTGTTCACATGGATTGCTTAGTAGTGGCTATGGCTTTGAAGGCTTCCATGGTTGTATTGAAATGGTGTTTTTTGTTGAATAATACATGGTGATGGATGCTTTTAGAGGTTGGGTTTTTCCCTCAATGAGGGATTCCTAGGGTATATCTTGTGTCACAATTTTGTGTGGGTATGTTTTCTATTCTCTTGCATGTGGATTTCAATTGTATATTTATTTCATATCTATTATGGGTTATTTGGAAATAGTTATATTATTTGTTGCAAGTTTTCTTACGAGTGGTATCAGAGCTATGGTTTTATTATTGTAACACTGGATTGAATCCATGGGAATACATGAGAGGATAAAAGAAAAGGCAAGATATATGAGTTGTTTATTCTAAATGTGAGGGTTTTAGGTTTGCTATTATGATGGGATATTGATAGATTCTAACATGTGAAATTGTTGGACAAAAAGGTTTTTTGAATGTTTCATTTAAATTAGGGTTTTAGGGGGAGCTTATAGAAATGACCTTCTAGATAAAAACAAACCTCACCATTGGATCTAAGTCGACGTTTCCATAAATGATGATATATAATATACCCTATTTTGGCCATGTTTAGAGGAAATTAAAGAGTTTTTTAATTTTAGCATGTGATGGCCATCAAATTTAATCCCGTCAAAAAATTTGTCTTAAAAAAAATGCTAGTAAAAATGGTAAAAAGACTATCTTAGTAAAATGGTCATAACTTTCTCTCAAGATATCGGATTTTAGAATTATTATATGAGTTGGAAAGATAATTCAAAGCACTACAACTTGGTGTAGGTTTGGTTTTGTGAATTTGACATTTTGTCAGGTTTTAAGAGCCCACAAGCTTCTTTTTTTTTTTACTTTGAGCACAAATTAGGGCATAACTTTGGCATATAGAGTCAAATTTTTGACTTTGAGTTGTCAATAGAAAGGTCTTGGAGAGCTCTATATATTGGTTTAGATTTGGTGTAGGTTTGGTATGGTCTATTTGGTAATATCTTGATCTAAATAGTTTATGGTATGTATTGACTATGGTAGCATTGTGAGTTTATGACATTGTATATTTTGGAGATTTGGATTTGATGTCATTGTATACTTAGTTCATATTTTAGATTGTTCTCATGATGATATGGTTATCAGTGTTTTGGTTTGGGTATGTATGATGACTTGTTGAGTCTACAAGGTGTGCAATGTTGTAAGCAATCTATACTTATAGGTTGTATTTGTAGTTTGGTTATGGGTTGTATTTGCCCATTGATCTTTCATTATTGATGCATATTAAGCTTGGTGGCTTGACTTTTTTTGATTTTCTATGCTTTAAGTCATAATGATTTTCTGATTTTTATTCATGTAGAAGGGATGAGATATTGTTACTAGGTATAGTCATGCTAGAGAATTGTGATTGACTATTTTATGCTGAGAAGTTGGACACATTGAGAGATAGTTGTTCGGTTCATGGATGTGATCATGGTGTCATGGATTTTGGTATGACATGATTGGATATATAGGTATGTCCTTGATGTTCATTGGTTTGGATTCTTGATTTGGTTATGGTGGTATATCTTCTTGGTTGAGGATCATGGTTATTTAGTTTCTTTTGAGGAGCTCATGATGTGCATTTTGAGTTTTTTGATGGTTTGATGCCTTAGTTGATTCTCATGGTTAGAGGATGATTTTTCATCATGATATCATGGATAGCTTGGATAAAAAAATTAGTGGAAGCTTATGGTAGTGATGAGGTGACAATGTAGGATTAATTCCTAGTTTGGTTTGCAGATCTTGGTTTCACTTGGTACTGACACTTTGGGTGTGTGAGTGTAGACTTGGAGGATCTTTATGTAGGAGATGGTTTTTATGATGCAATGGGTGACTCAATACCATGGTTGAGTGAGAGATTTTTTTTGGCATTGATATATTTATTGAGTCTTTGGAGATGTTGGAGGTTTGTCTTAGATCCTATTGTTGCAGAAGCATCTTTAACATTTACATGGTGCACTTAGTTATCTTCATGGTGTGTGAAGATGATTAGATCTTGAGGACTCCTGGGGTTCTTGGTTATCTTCATGGTGTGTGGAGATGGTTCTTCATAGTATGTGGAGATGGTTTTTCTTCATGGTGTGTGAAGATGGTTTTATCTTGAGGACTAATGGGGTTCTTGGTAAAGGTGTGGTTTATGCTTTCATTTGACATGTTATCCTTGGAGTTAGGATGGTTTAATTTTTATGTCATGGTATACTCTTGATAAGCATTTAGAGTTTTGACATGTTATAGCATGTTCATATGGATCATGTTATCTCTCTGGTTGAGATGGTTAGATAATGTTGTCATGTTTATGTTCCTTAGGCCATGGTTGGAACTTTGACAATGATCTTGGTTTAGTCTCTTGGTATTGAGTACATTGATCATAAGGTGGATACTTAATGATATTGTTATGTTGCATTTCGATTTGTTATAGATTGATTGGTTATAGGTTCTCATGGATACTTAGAGATAGTGATGATGCTGATTTCTCTTATGATTAGAGATATATTTGTCAGGATAGTTGATGGTTTCAGCAGGAAATCTGGGGGGCATTCACCTGATATGAACTTGAGAGAAGCTTTTGTCTTAGAAGAGTCTTGGTATGAGACTTGGATATCTTGATGAGCATTCTCATTCCCTGCTCTTGATCTACACAAAAATTTTCTACTTGAGAGGTATAGCCCATTGTTTCTCTCAAGTGTATTATGTTTATGCTTGTTTTTCATGGATATGGATCTTGAGCTATGGTACATGAGTTAGTTCTAGAGGGTTAATTTGAGAGATGGTTTAGCATTGGTTATCTCCATGTGCATATGTTATTATTATTCTAGTTGAGTTTAGGAGATGGTTTTATATTGGGCATATTTCTTGGATTAGGAATGGTTTATGAGTTTGATCTTCTGGTGAGAGGCTTACATCCATGATTAGTTATATGGTATAGTTTGGATGTTTTTGTGGCTTCTTGGTTGGGGTTTTATAGAGGAGATCATACTTGCATAGTTTACATCTAGAGGTGTGTGTAGAAGGATGTGAAATAGGTTATGATTTGCTTGGTTTCTCTTTGGTCTTGGTTATCTTCTTGGATGTTCGGTTTTGCTTACATTGGATTTGAGATTAGTCAAAGATTGTGATCACTGGTTTGTGCTCATGTATGTCACGTGAGAGATGACATGATTATTCCTTTATCTCTTTAAATTGTTGGTTATGGAGAGCTTGGGAGACTATTGGAGATTTTTTTATGAGAGTTGTTCTTGCAAGTTATTGGTTTATGTGTTTTGGATGTCCTTGAGACTACATGTATTTACTTCTTTGAGATGTTGTGAGTGGATTGGTTATAGATCTGACATTATTTGTTGTAGTGGGAGCTTCTTGGTATATATGTGATAGGTATTTTTTTAGGCTTGTGATTGCAGGTTGTAGACTAGATATGTTTATGATGTGAGACTCACTTGGTATACCTTTGGAGGTATGTATAGTTGGATGGGTTTAGCACTTGTTGTGGGTGCTATTTCAACTTTGGATATTTTGAAAACTATGGATAAATGTGATTACCTTTGGATCAAGTTTTTTTTGTGCTTGGCACTTCAGTTGGTACAGGATTTTATGATCTTCTAATGTGATAGGTTGGGTGGCTTTCTCTTTGGAGTGCTTCTATGTATGTCTAGTGGAAGTGGCATAATAGGAGGTGGCTTCATTCAAATTTGAGATGTTGGATACTTTGATTTTGTTGCAAGTACCAAGATGGAGCACTCTATGTACTTTGATCCATGATGGTGGATGTGCTAAGAGGGATTGTTCCCTTGTTTATTTATGTGGCTACATATAAAACCTATATAATGTATACAACAAGTGGGAGATTTTTGAGATAATGGGTGTTGCAAGCATTGCATAATATTTTTATATTGTATTATTTTATTTTATTATGTAATTTTGCACCTAGATGGGTGTGCAACATGTAAAGATTCCCATGGAATATGCTTGATGAGTTGTATTTAACATTGTGATAATATTTCATGTAATTATTTAGTATTGGGAAAAAGAATTAAATTTCCAATATTATGTGTGGGGTCAATTGGTTAGGTAGCACATGGCTTATGTAATACCACTTGGTGGTTTTGTGGGACTTGCTACTATATAAGTAGCCACGAGGGTAATTGTTGGTGTGAGAAGACTGAAGGCAAAAAAACATGAATCGAGCAGGACAAGGCTTGACAGGTTAGCCAAGGGAGCATTTGTGAAGGTTGGAAGCATGGCATAGGATGTGTGGATTTGTGCTTTGTTCACATGGATTGCTTGGTAGTGGTTATGGTTTTGAAGGCTTCCATGGTTGAATTGCAATGGTGTTTTTTGCTAAATAATACATGGTAATGGATGCTCTTGGAGTTTGGATTTTTCTCTCAATGAGGGTTTCCTAGGGTATATTTTGTGTCATAATTTTTGTGGGTATTTTGTCTATTCTCTTGCATGTGGATCTCAGTTGCATATTTATTTCAGATCTATTATGGGTCATGTGGAAATAATTATATTTTTTTAGCAAGTTTCCTTACACTTCTAGGTCAAGGAAGTCCTTCTAAGTCAAGGTCAACCTCAACCTTGACCTAGGTCAAGGACAACCTCAACCCTAACCCTAGGTCCAATTTTTATTTTTTATTTTTATTTTGATGGAGGGTTCAGACTTGCGAGGTAGCCCAGTGAGGCATGAAACCTATGAGCTACCAACCAGCAAAGGCCACCACATAAACTTTTTAGGAACCCAATATGGGCCCACTCGTGCCTGAAACCTCGTCAGCTTAGAGCCAAGGATTGAGGGGCATCCATGCTATCAAAATCACCTAGGGAAAGATCCTAGCCTCATCCCTTATGATGTTGAATCCTTGCACTCAACAAGACTTGATCCCTGGTGGGCTCTTTGTGAGCCATTCAACTTCACTAGTAGACCAAGGGCCCATTGACAAGTCCAAATTTTAGATTTTAGAGGTTTCAGGATATCGAGCTTTAGAAATTTTTATTTCCTGCTTCTGGGTCAGTTGTTTTAGATTTCAAAATAGTAAACTCTTAAAATTGTATTTAATTTAGGTCCATTTCTAGGGGTTAAGGCTTAATTGGAATTTAATTCCATTTGTGTCCTAGACTAGTATAAAAAGAAACATTTCTCTCTCATTTTGAGATTCACTTTTTATGAGGAGGAGGAGGTTTTTCTATGATCTAGTTTTTTTTACAATAAACTTTCATGATCAAACATCCAAGCATTCAAGCATTCAATTCATCAAGGAGATCCATTGATAGATATTAAAGGATTCAATCTCTTTGGAGCCCTCTTGTTGAAGATTCCAACATCCACATTCATTCAAGCTTCTTTCTATTCCAAGATCCATTCAAGATTTGTGTTGAAGATCTAATGAAATTGATTTGAGACATCCTACATTCAATTCTACATTCATTTGGAGCATCCATAATTGTGGATTTCAAGGATTTGAATCCTCCACAAGGATTATAACATAAGAAAGGTGAATAGTTCAATTTACTTTGTTTATCTATATTGCAATTTCAATTTCCAAGTTTATTCTAAACTAGGGTTTGATCAAGGAAAACCCTTCATCTAACAAACAAAACCCTTTTTCTTGCAGAAGTAGGTGTGGGACAACAAATATCAATGCAGATTTGAGTTTCCTTTTCAAAAAAGTTTCAGGATCTATGAACAAAATTTCCATTGGAGCATTGTAGGTAAAAGTTAGAAATAAAGGGGTAAGATCTTAACCCAACTTTGGGTCAAGGTCAACCTTCTTCAAAAAGACAAAAGGTTTTTGGGTTTTCTTTGTTTCTACATTTCTAGTCCAAATCTAGTTGCAGGATTTCCCAAAACTACACATAGACATCAGAAAATAGCATTTTCCATATTTACCCTACTTCAAGGTTAGTATTAGTTTTCAATTCAATCAAAGATTTCAATACATATTTTCTATAACAAAATATAAGGTTTTCTCCTTTACTAATATTCTCCATAGATTGATTCTTTTGTGTAATTAACCTTTTTGGTTGATCAATTTGGATCTCTCCTTTAGAAATTTGGATTTAGAGGTAGATCTTATATTTCTTTCATCCCTCTACATTTTTATACACACTTTTTCTTCATTATGCATTTTGTTTAGCACTCATTGTGGATCATACATTTTGGTGAACCCACGATAGACAACTCTTTCTTTTATGGTGTTAGATCTTGCATGTATTGGATTTCTATTATGTGTTTGCATCTCATATCAAGTAAAAATAAAAAAAATTCATTTCTTCATGCTTTGTGTTTTCATAGTTTCTTTTATTCACATTGCATTAGTATATGAGCTTTACTACCTTTTGTTCTACTTATAATATTCTGGTAAAAAGAGGTCATAGACTTATGGGTGCCTTTGATCTTGAGTCTTCCTTTCCTTTCTTAGGATTCCAAATGACAATTTGATTATTCATGATTCCAACCCTATTATGGAGAAAAACTCTTCTTACTCATCTCATGATGAGGACGATGCTTTAATATTTCCTCATAAAAAAGTCCAAAAACTTTCAACTGAACTTGATAAAATGGGTAATTGGCTTTTTCAAGAAAACCATAATCAAGATTCTATTCAAGCTATAGAGGCTCTTAAGAAAGTCCTTCATGATAATGATCAAGATGTTAATCTTCTACGTAGTATCACTCACCTCATGCATTCAAATGTTAAACCTTTAGTTCAAGAAGCTCAAGATTTAGGATTTATTCCTCTGGTTGCTAGTGGTGAACCTTCTACAATTCATTTACCTAGTCTTCCTACTTATACCCCTCCTTTGGTGACTATAATGGTTCCCTCTCTTTCTATGAGTGTTCCTCCTAAATCCCTCCCTTCATTACAACCTTCTTACCATAATTTTCCTTTTACTTAATCCAATCATCTTCTAGTTGTGGTTCCAAGTGTTCCTCCAGTTGTATCTTCCATTGCTATCATTTCTTATGCTTTACCTAGTGTTTATAATGTTGTTGTGCCTACTATTTATTTTAGTGATTCAATAATTATTAGTTTGGCTCAAATGGTATCATTTTTATAGCAACTTGCTTCTTTAACTCAAAACAAGTTTAGCATTTGTACATGTGACATGAGAAGTCCTCTATCCTTAGATATCATTGATACTCTTGTTCCTTGGCAAGTTGATATGCCTTGTCTTAAGAATTACAATGGAGTAGGAGACCTTGTTACTCATGTTAAAATATTTAAAATCATTTATGGTGACTATGCTCATGACCATAGGATGTTAACCAAGTTGTTTGCTCAAAATTTTTGTGATAAGGCATTGCAATGGTTTTTTTCCTTGCCTCCTTATTCTATTGACTCTTTTCAAAAACTTTCCAATGCCTTTATTCAGCAATTTCAAAACAACATTGGTCTGCAAGTGATTTTAACTGATTTAATGCTTTGTAAACAAAACACTAAAGAAAAATTGATTGAATTCATTGGTATATTTAAGAATTTACATACTCATATTTCTTATCATGTTCCTAATATTGATATTCAACATCTTTTTATTTCAAATTTGCAAAAGGATATTAGAGATAAGATTCTTCATACTAAATTTACCTCTTTTCAACAACTTTGTGCAGTGCTTCATCATTATCAATACAAGTAAGTCAATTTGAGAGAAACTCTCCAATGGCTCTTGTTCTAGTTGATAAGAGTGATGCTTCTCCTAATCCAAACAAATTTCAAAATCCTAACAATTATGTCAAGATAAACAAACAAGCGACTACAATTGTTGATCAAGTTGTTTTTACATCTCACAATGCTACTTCTACATCCACTGCTTTTCATTTGAATTGTACGTTTACTCCTCTCTCTAAATATTTACATTCTATTATGAATAGGTTGTTAATTGCTAAGATAATTACATTACCTCTTATTCCACCTCTTTTACCTACTATGATTGTGTCTAAATCTTTTGATCCTAAAGCTTTTTATAACTACCATTGTCAAGATGGTCATGATACTGAGAAGTGTTATTCTTTAAAACATAAGGTTCAAGACTTGATTGATTCTAATGCCTTATCTATGGATACTTTTTTATGGTAGTGGGAACAAGTTTGTCTCTCCTCCTAATAAAAACCTTCAAATCTATACAAATCCTTTACTTACACATGATACTAATGTCATTGCTCAACCATCTTCTATGGATATTTTTTATGATTCAAAGATGGATGATCTTAATCATGTTATCAACCATGTGGAGCATTTTGATTTGTCACAATCTATATCTCCACCTCAACCTCAAACTCAATCTCAAATTCAACCTCTAGATACACAGAACTCCTCAGCTTAAATTCAAAACTCAACCCAAAACTCAAAAACAATATAAGAATAAAAGACCTCAGGAACACTTGATTACCTTTGATGATTCTAAGATTATTAAAGCTCATGATGGTCTCTTTTACATTTATGTTAATATTTCTAAGATACCTACATGTGGTTTTCTAGTTGATGGAATAAATCCTTAGTCAATGCTATTAATGAAGAAAATATTTTTATGAAAAGCTTGTAACGTGATTCTTATGATACATATAAAAGTGTGGATTCAAACATGTAATGGTTTTCAGTATCCATCATTTGGTTTCATTGATTTCCTAGTTGAACTTTGTGGTAAAATTGTGAACACTACTTTTTTCATTGTTCCTACTTCTGATCAATTTCAAGTTAAGCTTGGTTTTCTTTGGTTGTATGTCATGCATGTTGTTGCTTCTCCTGTCCATAAGTGTCTTAAACTTGTTCATGATGAAGAAGTGAAGATGATTAACTATAGTTTATATCAACCTTCTAGGCCTAGGGATTGTGCTACTTGAATTCTTTTGGTCTTCAATACCTAATTCATGTCCTTTTTCGCTCATATCAAGCCTATAAGTATGACAAGATTCTCGAGTTAAGCATGCCTCTAATGGATCTTAATTGTGGTATTTTTCCTGCACCTTTGATACCTCCTTTATCTATGGCTCTTGATTCTATTCATCAAGCTCCTAGTGTTTCTTTTCAATTTCCTAAGAATCCTATTAATCCTCCTATAGAATCTGTGAAGGATCTGGTAGTTGTTCCTCCTAGTTATCAACATATTTGAAATAAGATAAAATGTAATCAATCTGCTAATGAACATAGTACAAGAAGTGTCATGCTCAAGATAAGGCTCGTACTTTTGTTATTCAAAATTCTTTACCTTCTTTTGATCAATCTATGCATAATGTGTTAGACATCAAAGTTAATGCTAATAATGAGGTTAAGATGCAAAATTATGATGATTCTATTCATATTTTAGGTCTTATTTTTATTAATTTTGATGAAGAAGATACTCTTGATGATGTTAATGATGAATATGAGACTATTAACATTGACATTGATTTTCCTAATATGTTTTCATCACAATTGATAATGACAACTAGTATTGAACATGATGATTCTCAAGAGGATCCTTATTTGGAATTGGCTAACATCCCTACTATGTTGTATATAGTCCCTCTTGTGAGTTACCCACCTTCCCTAAATGATATAGAACAAGATGGGGAGAGTAGGTAGTGCGCTTGATTGGTTGGTCCTTCATGGCAGCCTATTGTGTGTTTGTCTATTGTATTATGCTTCTTTCATAATGTGTTTGCTAAATGTTTATTAGATTCTTTTATATGATCCTTGTTTCATTTTTTGTCCAAGGTGATATAGGAGTCAAACCTGTTGTGCTACTCCTATATATGTATGTATTTTTCTTCTATATGTTGTTTCCTATTATGTTGTACCTATGCTTTTGTTCATGACATTTTCCTTGTGAAATATGCTTGGATCTATGACTTGGCAGCACTGATTCTTTTTGGTCTCCATGTCATGGTTCGAAAAGATTCTTCTTTGTAACTCTTATATGTTCTTTCCTCCATTGTCATTGTATTTCTACTTTCTTTGGGGAATGATTCCAATTCATTTACAATAATATCATATATATATTATCTTATGATCATACTGACCTCATGGAAGGTAGATCCCTTCTATGTTCTATGTATGTTTATGTGGTATTTCTCTTGATTTTTTTTTGTTTGGGGGCATCTTGTAGTGGAAACGTAATCAGTGAAATTGTTTATGTTTCTATTCAATTCATTTCTCCTGTTAAAGTGTTAGTAATGACTTTAACATGAGAGCATATGCTCTGCTCACTTATTGCATGCATGCACTTTCAATATATATATATATATATATATGCACTTTCTATGTATGTATGTATGTGTGTGTGTGTGTGTGTCTATATATATGTGTGTGTGTGTGTGTGTGTGTGTGTGTGTATGTATACATGTATATATACATACATATATATATGAATACATATATATATATATATGAATACATATATATATATATATATATATATATATATATATATATATATATATATATATATATATATGTATTATATATGTATACATATATATATATATATATATATCTATATATATATATATATATATATATATATATATATATATATATATATATATATATATATATACACATATATATATATGTATTAATGTATGTATATGTATACATATATATACATATATATGTATATGTATATATACATATACATATATATATACATATCTATACGTATCTATACATATCTATATGTGTGTGTGTGTGTGTGTGTGTATACATATATGTATGTATATATATATATACATATATGTATGTATACATACATACATATATATGTACATATGTATGTATACATACATACACACACACACACACACACACACACATATATATATATATATATATATATATATATATGTATGTATACATACATACATATATATATGTATGTATGTATACATACATATATGTATTTATACATACATATATATGTATATGTATATATACATATACATATCTATACATATCTATACATATCTATATATGTGTGTGTGTGTGTGTGTGTGTATACATATATGTATGTATACATACATACATACATACATATATATATATGTATGTATGTATGTATACATACATACATATATATATATATGTATGTATGTATGTATGTATACATACATACATATGTATGTATACATACATATATGTATTTATACATACATATATATATGTGTATGTATACATACATATATGTATGTATATATGTATAGATATGTATGTATACATATATATATATATGTGTATGTATATATGTATGTATATGTATGTATGTATATATATATGTATGTATATATATATGTATGTATACATACATACATACATACATACATACATACATACATATATGTATATATATGTATGTATACATATATACATACATACATACATACATACATACATATATATATATACATATGTATATATATATATGTATACATACATATATATATACATATGTATATATATATGTATGTATACATATATGTATATATATATATGTATGTATACATACATATATATATACATATGTATATATATGTATGTATACATACATATATAGATATGTATGTATGTATATATATATATATATATATAAAGGTACTTCTCTCCCTTTATGGATTAGTAGCTAATCTTTAAAGTGTGGATTTTTATTTTTATAGGATCTTTTGATCCATCTAGTTCAAAATTATTTGATCCCTTAAGGTTGAAGGTGTCCTTAAGGCTAGATCTCCTTTACTTTTGGTTTTACTCTTATGGAATATAATATTCCTAAGGGTGAATCTTTAATGAGTTGACTAGTGAGTAGCCACATTCACTAGGTGGTTTAATTCCATCTTTCCAGTTGTGTTGTTTCCTTGTGTGGTTCACAATGGGACATAAGTTCTCACTGAGCAAGATAATCTCTCTCTCTCTCTCTCTCTCTCTCTCTCTCTCTCTCTCTCTCCTACAAATGTCTCTCTTATTGTGATCTTGAAGTTGATAAAGAATTGAGTCCTTGGGGCCTTGCGAATTTCTTTGTCCCTTTGTTTTCAATAAGATTATATTTTCATTACAATCTCCTTTACCAAGATTTTGCATCGAGTCCATACTCTTGCTAAAGTGGGGCCTAAATGTATCATTAAAAAATGGACACACTTCCATTTAGGACTGGTTTAGCCCTTTGATCAGGTGGTCTGGGGTCATGTCAAGCACCTTGAGTGGGTATCTCACTAGATCTAACTTTTTCACGTATTCTGCTTCTCTCTCCCCTATTTCTAGCTCTTTTCTAGTAGCCTTTTCTGAAGATATGAGATCTTTGACCTTCCGGTTCAAGGTTGACCTTAATCTTGACCTAGGTCAAGGAAGACCTCAACCCTAACCCTAGGTCCAAATTTTAGATTCTGGAGGTTTCAGGATATCGGGCTTCAAAATATTTATTTCTCACTTTCAGGTTAGCTGTTTCGGATTTCAAAATGGTAAACTCTTAAATTGTATTTAATTTAGGTCTATTTCTAGGGGTAAAGGCTTAATTGGAAATTAATTCTCCTATGTCAACCTCTCTAGAAGTTTGTGTCCTAGACTAGTATAAAAAGAAGCCTTTCTCTCTCAATTTGAGATCCATTTTTTATGAGGAGGAAGTTTTTCTATGATTCGATTTACAATACACTTTTGCAATCAAGCATTCAAGCATTCAATTAACCAAGGAGATCCATTGATAGCTATTGAAGGGTTCAATCTCTTTGGATTCCTCTTGTTGAAGATTCCAACATCCACATTCATTCAAGCTTCTTTCTATTCCAAGATCCATTCAAGATTAGTGTTGAAGATCTAATTCAATTGACTTGAGATATCCTACATTCAATTCTACATTAATTTGGAGCATGCATACTTGTCGATTCAAGGATTTGAATCCTCCACAAGTATTACAACATAACCAAGGTGAATAGTTCCATTTACTTTGTTTATATATATTGGAATTTCAATTTCAAGGTTGATTCCAAACTAGGTTTTGACCAAGGAAAACCCCTCATCCAACAAATAAAACCCTTTTTCTTGCAGGAGCAGGTGTGGGACAACGAATACCAATGCAGATTTGAGTACCCTTTTTGGAAAACTTTTGGGATCCAAACAAAATTTCAATCAAAGAAGTGCAGGTCAAGGTCAAAAATAAAGGGCGAAGATCTTACCTCGACTTTGGGTCAAGTTCGACCTTCAGAAAGACAAACTATTTTTGGGTTTTCTTTGCTTCTTCATTTCTATTCTAGATCCGATTGCAAGATTTCTCAAAATTGTACATAGACATTAGAAAATAGCATTTTCTAGATTTACCCTACTTCAAGGTTAATATTTTTTTTCAATTCAATCAACATTTCAATACATCTTTTCTATAACAAAATATAAGGTTTTCTCCTTTATTCATATTCTCCATAGATTGATTCTTTTGTGCAATTAACTTTTTTGGTTGATCAATTTGGATCTCTCCTTTGGGAATTTGGATTTAGAGGTAGATCTTATATTTCTTTTAGCCCTCTACATTTTGATACACACTTGTTGTTCATTATACATTTTGGTGAGCACTCATAGATCATACATGTGATTCATGTATTTATTGAGATAAAGGTTAGTGGTGAAGGATATCAATTTGATAATTATTTGAAAGGATAAAAGTTTTATAGGTCTTAATTAACACCTCCCCACCCTCTCTTACTCTCAATATCTTGCTTTCCCAATAGACTACCAACAATTGGTATCAAAGTTGTGTTATCTTAGAAGAAGTATAACCACTTGAGAGTCAAGATCTGATAGATGGAGGCTTATAAATTGGAAAAGATCATTGAAAATCAAAAGCTTGATATACAACTTACACTATAGAAACTTGAAGCAGCAAGAGATGAATTGAAGAAATCCTTAAAGAAAAGGAAGGAATTGGCAATCTAGCATAATGATACCCAATATCAAGAAGAAGACAGTGAAGGATTGATCAATGATGGAAATTCCAATGAAAGTGACATAGCAATAGAAGATCTATTGGAGAGGAACATTACACTAAATGATGAGAGAAGAGGACTAAAGAGAGGGCATGAAATCCAATCAGTAAGATTGTGTGAAGTGACTAAACAAAAAAGGAAAGATGAAGAAGACAAGACAATGGTTGATGAAGACAAAAGGTAGCATAATCTAAAGGCATAAAAATCAATGAACAAAGATCAACAATACATTAGTAGTAGATAAACATCAAAAATAATGAGATTCCAGCAGCAATATGTGACAGCAAACTATAATCTACTAAGATAGAGTCCAATAGTATATCAAAAGCTATGTCTAATAGAAAATTATAACCTACAAAAATATTCACCCTGTAGCCATAGTCTAATATAGCAACAAAATTTAAAAGTATTTTAACAAATAGCCTCCATACTAAACTAACATTAGTAAACAGTAAAATACCATAGGAAACTATACATAACTAGTAAGATTGATGTCACATCCAACTTGATGGAGCACATACATCTAATCTACATTTAGGAATTAAAATATTTCCTTATAGTTTCCTTCATCCTTGTCATATTTAGCCAATGCCTTTTTCTACATGAGGCACAAGAAGGTAGTAGAGTTTTGCATTGCACATGACTTGAACCTTAGGGCAATACCCATCTTCCTTTCCAAGTCTAAAACCTTGGTCCTCAACCTTTGCAACTCAATCTTTAATGTCTCTAGCTCTTTAGCCATAGTTTGAGATTTAGTGGAGTTCCATTAAATAATGGTCATGTTTTCTTTTTCTTCATCAAGCATTGCATCTTATGTTAAGTTCACCTATTATACTTGCATGTTTTTAGAGAGATGAGTGGAGTTATTATTTATAAATTTTTCCAAACTTTTAGTTATTTCAGTTTCACTCCTCATTGCCTTAAACATTATCTCTCTTCCCTCCCTTCTCCATAGGTTTCCCACTCCCCTATTCCTCACCATTTTCCCCTAAGTCTTAATCAACTAGGTGTGCCTTTTTACCTTTATCAATGGAATGAATCGATAACTTGTAGGATCTTCATGAATTTCTCTCATTTTTTAAATTCTCCTCCTTGACCTCTTCCTCACTAATCACCTCTTGGGTGATGAATTGTGGTTTTTTTGTTAATGAGGAGGGGTTTTTACCCTTCCTCTTACTAGTTGTCAAGGGGATAGTGGATGTACTTTTCATATCATAGAGATCTATAACAATAATGGAGGGTGCGAGGGTTTTCAATGTTCCCAATCAAGAAGCCAACTATTAAGCACCTAAGTAATAAATACATTTCTTTTTGCTAGGGTCAAATATGTCTATGATTCTATTAGGTTGTGGTGAGATTGAGTTAGGGGATTCTTAGATGACAATAGGTTTAGGGGGACAGGGGGCTAAGTGGAACATGTGGAACTTATAAATTAGGCTTTGATGTAATGGAATGGGTTTTTAGCCCTATTTTTTTGTAAGATTCACAACTTTCCTAATCAAGGTCTCTAAGGATTTTAATAGGAAGAAAATGTAGGAAATAAGTTTGTCCTAAGTGTTTCAACATATGCATACATCAAAAATTATCTACATATCTTTTGTTAACAAAGTTATTTATCTAGCTATTTTATTTTTAAATTTGTTTTATAATTTAATGATTATAATATTCTAATAATTTTATATTTAAATTATTTAGGTTTTTAGTCTAGTTGTGAGTTCAAGGAGACCGCTTACTCTAGTGATCTCTTCTCAATGGCTTAATTGCTAAGATCACTATAATTGGCGCTTAGTACCCAAGATCATATTGCCTTGTCCAAATCTATAAGTTCGGTGACCAACAAAAGTCCATAACTTGCAAGTATGACTTGTGATCTTGAACACATTAGCCTAATAAAAGCATATAACCTACAAGCTCAACAATATAAATGGTAGTGTGTTGTTTCTGGGATGGGTTGGTTTGCCTATGCCAACTATTTATACTTTGAACAATCATAGTATGGTTAGTACTATAGCTATTAATTAGTTTGGTTAATTCTTTGCTAGCTGGTTGCTTCTTGGTTGTTAATGTAGTTCTTTGCTGCAGTGATGCCTACTACTTGTTTTTGCTAGTAGTGTGCTAGTTGCTAGCATTTTGTCTGTAAGAGCCGACCCCCTAGTTTTGGTCGCTTTATATTTCAAAAACAATATAAGATATTAGAACCTTGATCACTACTATAACAATGATACTCAAATAAATAAATAAATTCCACTTAGTGCAAACATCAAAATATATTAAACTATTTATTTATTTTAATATTTAGTAGAATTAAATCTTTAAAAGTTATTTAATTTCAGCCATTTATATCAAATTTATTTATATAACCAAATACTTTGTAATCGAGATATATAAAAATCATGCACACCAATATTTTTTTTCCGAGATATATGTAAATCATGTTGAAATTCTTTTAAGTGGGTCACTCCTCTTATATGTGACTTCTGCTTTTTAAAGCCCAAAATAATTAATTGTCGCCCTATAAAGTATTATAATGTTTGACTTCATTGGAAACTTTTTATCTTAAGTTGGGGCCCTTGTTCCTATTTAAAATTTGCCTTTTAAAAAGTTTTGAGCAATTAAATTCTTCGCCTATAAAAGCAAAAGATACGTAGTCAAAATTCTTTTTATCACAAATGTACGAGAGCACCCAACTTTTCCCTTGTATTCCTTGCTGATTAGACGTGCTTGTAAAGTCATGAGGAAGTTCCAATATATGTTTCAAATTTTATGTTCAAAGTACATTTAAAGTTGGAGGACAACCATGTGCAAAGTTGTAAGGTGTGCTAAAATTTCATATTAGAAGTACAATGAGTAGAGGAGGATTTGGTGGTTTTGCAACTTACAAGAATCCACTAACCATAGTACCCATTTGTTGATATATTATTTTACACATTTTTATTAAATTGTATAATATAGTTTTATATTTTAGATATGTTAATATATTTAATTTTAGTGTTTTATCTAGGCTAGTTAAACATAAAAGTTGATGAAACTTGTTGAAGTTTTTTTATCTTATTCATCTAATTAATTTAATTTTTCTTGAAATATGTACTTTTTAATTACATTTATGCATCTTAAATGTGATCATAGTCATGGCCAACATGATAAGTTTTCAATATTCAAATCATTTCTTGCTTATTATGAATTAATTGAATTTAAAATAATGATAGTTATCAACTAACTTCCTTATTAGATCCATTTGAATTGGGATCTAGAGAGCCAGCCTAACAAACATGCCCTAGAACCCTAATATCATATTAGTTATTGCATTGTTTAATCAAAAGAGAATGAAATCAAAACATTATATATTTTAGGCTTATATTTGCATCAAATATAGGTATCACATTATATTTATGTTAGGCATCTTGCATACACCATGTCTTTGATCTCAAGTTAACAATAATTAATAAGGTATTACGATAACAATATTTGCATACCTTATATCATACATGTGATAAATTATGCCCTATTAGCCATTGTATCTATTTTGTCACTTTTATAGTGTTTCCCCTTACCTTTGTTATCTCCTAGTATTTTTGTTTCCCACTTGTATTATCACTTGTCATGTTTCCTTAGTGTTATTTTTAATTTTGTTTTTTTGTCTACCCTATGTCCTTACCTTTCCCTTTGTGTTTCCTAGGTTGTTCAATGTTTCCTTAGTTTTTCATGCTACTGGTTTCAATTAATGGCCCCAAGTTCTCCTAAATTATGTCATTCTTTATGCTCAAGGACCTCAAGGTGTTTACCAACTTGAAAAATGATCGCCTCCACTAATATGATCACTTCCTACTCTTTAGGCTCTAGTAGACCTAAGCAACCCTACAATAAATAAATACTTGAGAACTAGTGAAAACACAAGTGATGTCATTATAGATTGGATCTTGTGACTTAAGAGTAGGAAAGGTTTGGAAATTGGATGTGCCACTCTTATGGACTTTTAGGTTTCTATGAGATGGTAAAGATCAAATACATTAAATATTATTAAAATAAAAGGATTTGAATGGGACAGTTTTTTTTTTTCGAAGGATAAAGTTGTCTGAGGGGTTAAAATTGTATCATTTCCTACATAAACAAAGTCAAATGGTCAATAAAGTATTAATTGCAAACATTAAATCATAATTTGGTGGTTTTAAAGTAGTCATGACCTTAAAGTGACACAACTTATGAATGGCTCACAATATGGGCATTCTTGATAGTAAAATTAGATGCACTATTTTCTTTACCATGGATTTGGAGACATGTTGAAGCATTGGTCTTGGATTCATTGTTTGTCACATATGTATGGTCTTGTTCCTCAACCAAGCACTTTTTGGAGAGATGTTTAGAATCCCAAATATTATCATGTTAGAAGATTGATTGGTCCACACATTGATGATTACACTTACAAAATGTCATGTTGTACACATTGTGTGTCCTCGTTCTTTTTGAACCAATATTTTTGGGAGATACACGATGGCCTTCTAATATTCAAGTCAATCATGTATTGTTATATTTTAAACTATCTTGTAACTCTTGATGATTCAAACAATCTACCATATTATAATACAATATTAAATAAGGAGTTATTTTCTATAGAAATCCTTACATAAATATATAACTATGATGATCTAATTATTGTTATTCTCCTTCTCTTATAAAGAGATTTGTGAATCCTTCACCTTTATTGATTTCTAGTACAAAATCATTGATTGATCTCCCCTTATGCATACTACTTTAGAATTTACCTCTATTTCATCTTGCACTTATCCAATTAACCTTATTTCAAATTTAGCTTTATTGGATGAAGTTTCAATAAGTATTAAAAGTTTGTTTTATAGGTATTATCTATGAATTTGATATAGAAATTTAAGGATATATGTTTCTTCCTAGATAACGATTAAAAAACACATGTTATCACATCATCTTTTCTTTTAGATATTTTCTTTTATAATTCTTCTCAAGTTTTTGGATTGTATTGTACTATGCATTTTTTAGTTCTAATTGTCATGACACAAGCTTGCAGCCTGCTAAGTTTGTAACTAGGATGCCTTATGACCTTAGACACAAGGGAACACCTCTAGGTTGTGGATGACTAGTAATGGAGATGGACCTCCAAAGGAGGTAGACTTCCTCTTTTGGTACTCACCTAATATATTGTTTACTAAGAAAAGGGAAATAGATGTTTGAAATGAAATCTATTACTATCGTAGGGTGATGAAACAAACTTATAAACTTATACTTGAAATATCCACTTAAGTTTAGCATACAATTTCTTAATTATCTAGCATGCTTTTGCACAACTTGAATCTTGCATAAAATTATACATCAATGTTTTACATGAAAAAACTTTGAGCTTTCACAAACTTGAGAAGAAAAGACTAGTACTTTCACAACTAAACCTAGTTTTGCTCCTTACACAACAAGTAGCCTATATGAACATATATAGTTTCTTTGTCCTATGGTGATGTATGCAAAACATTTACTTCACGATTGAATAACATGACAAAAATAGATATTTGTCATAGATTTACACACAAAGAAAGAGAACTCTTCAAAACAAAAACTAAAACTAAATTGTAGTAATATAAAATAATGTTGTCTGAATTTTCTTGAAAATTGTTAGAAAAAACAATAATTACAAAGATAAACATTTCAGAAATGGAACCCTGTCTTGGATCTAACTTATTTGTGCTTATGAAAGCTTTATAAAACTACTCCAAATAGTGTCATAAATGCTCAAAATTGCCCCTTGACCAAGTGTATACACTTAAAGGCTTTAAAGAGCCCCTAGATGCTCTCAACTGTTTACAAAAGTCACCAACTTTTTCCTATATTCTCTCATTGAAGCTTGGGAAGCTGCTTAATTTGGCCTATCTCTTTACTCCAGCTTGATGAAGTGCTCAAGCAACCCTTTAAAAGGGCCACCCTTAAACATCACACACTAAGGAGAAAATTAAGCTTGGAAAAAATAAGTCAATTTTGACTATCTAACACTTTTAGTTTTAGAATGAAGCTTGGTGTGTGATGTTTTAACCATCCGCTCTAAAAAACTTGTGACCATTTCTCAAATGTCTTGGAATTGGATAGAGTTGATTTTAGCACTTAGAACCTCCTTATCTTCTCAAAAGGGTTTCCAATCAAACTCAAACTGCCTCTTTATTGCATCCACACCCAATACGCATCTTTTCACATGTCAAAAGACACCGAGGAGTTCCAAAGTCTGCCACTCATTTCACCTTGTAAATGTTGCCCCTTACTTGCCTTCAAAACTAGCATGTGCACCTTGGTCTTTGAAGTTGATAAATAAGTTATTTCTTTCCATTCTAAAGCTTATTCCAATCACTTGCCAACGTAAGATTTATGTTCTTGTATGATTTTCATACAAACAAATACTGTCTTCCTCTTGTCTTCACCAATTCAAATTGCTCTCATTGAGGAATAGAACAAGCAGCGTAACTTTTCTTTCTATATCAGATATATTAACTTGCATGATTTAATGATAGAAGGTGTTTTGACTTTAGGTCGTTGGATCCATAGGATTGTCTCCAACTCGATACCTCTTGATGCCCAATGTTTTTAGATATAAGTGTTCTCTATTGACAACCATTATACTGTATACCAATGAAAGTCCTTCAAATATTTATAACCTTCACTTACAACTTCAATGTTATCATTCATATCATTGTGACTATCCTTGACCATCATAATCACTCTTCCTCTAAACTCTGTCTGATTTACTCTTGCCCGGTATGACTACTTTGCATGCCCTCCACCACTGTTTGTACTATTTCTCACAGTTTTTATCACTATTTGTACTTGGTACGCACATGCTTTTTTTAATTATCACTACTCATTCTATTTACGTTCTCTCACTTTAGTATGCAACAAAAATCACTTCATATCATGCATTCTCTGTTCATTATAACATCATGCTCCTTTTATTTTCCACTGATCATAATGATAGCTTCTTAGCACTGCTCAGTGGTGGCTTCCCATGTCAATTCTCATGGCAATGCTTTGCTCATCAAAATGTCTTACTCTACCTTATGACAGCCTTTTCCACATGAGTTTCTTATCACTGTCCTTTACAACAGTGTCTTTCACTGTTATTTCCCTTCATAACAGCAACCTCGCTATTTTCACATTGTTTAAATCACTATTTTGATAACAACAATCACTTTTTCTTTGATAACACCCTTGTAGTTATCTGCATCTTGACTATCCTTGAACGGTGATATCCTTTTTTTTGGCATCACCATTTTATTGTTGTCTTGTATGCCTCTCTATCATTTGTGTCATATCACTAGCATTCACTATGTCTCCTTCAATTTCATATTTTTTCCTTGTCATTTAACAGGTATAGAAATCTATGCAATCAATATGGTTGCGGTCTCCATCAATATAATATCTCTGCAATGACGTGTGACACTGAGGACCTTTAATCCACATTGTTGTTCTTATATTAAATTTGTCATTTCAACCACCTTATGGTCTAAAAACTAACTGTAGACTCAAACCTCCTTATGACAGTCATAAGCAATGTAACAATGAAGGGGCGTTATACACTATTCAAGTGCAATTACATATGTGAGATGAGAACTCTTTCTTTTATGTTTTCTTTAATGCATGTGTGTACACTTTTAATTGATCATAAAATGAATAACTTAAATATGACTTGACCAAACCTATCATTACTTTCTTTCCCACAGGATCAAAGGACATTCTAAGATGCCTTCGTTTTTCCTTGATATTCTGAACTTGTTTAATTGTTTCCTTCTTCCATGGCCGCCACCAAAGCTTTTCCTCCATCCGTCTTTCGCATTTTTCTTGAAATAAGGAAATACATAGAAATAAAGGTGGTAAAACTAAGTCTTCACAATGCAAATGAATGCATTGAAGATTGTTGTTAATTCTGACCGCCATGAAAAACTAAGGCACGGTCGAAAGAGATCTAAGATGACCAAAAAAAACCCAACTTCTCAACTTTACTTACAAAAGTCAAAATCTTTCATAAATAAAAAATTCCCTCCAAAGAATGATACATAGCCTCTTGCAAAATGACTAAGTGGGTGTTCGGTGCCATAAGTTCTTACAATGGGGATTTATACTACATACACTATTATATTTATTTATTCTTAACAAAAGAAATGTTGTTTGCTAATTTTAGTATTCATCTTAGAAAATTTGCAATTAGCATATGAACTACTTGATTGCAATTTATGATGGGGTTATGTCAATTTCATCCATCATTTTAACGTGTTTGTTGTTTTATTTTTTCTTGTAGAGATTTTTTCTCTACAAATTTTCTTCCTTTACTCTATTTATCAAAGATATCTTGTAAATGAGTCCTCGTTAGAACTTAAATGTTTATAGATTTTTGGTTCCTTCTTATGTTACACTTGTGTTGGTGTGGAAAGAGTATTAAATAAATAGTTTTCATCTGTATCTTATACACATGGTTAATCTTCTTATGATTAATGGATACTTTTGAGGTGGATTATGAAACTTTCATATATAAATAAAGTCCATCTTGTAGATTATGAATAGGACATTGTATCCCATTTGCATAATGTATGCATTGCATAATCTAGCATTCATTTATTGTTGCTCTCTTATATAAGATTATTATTTATTTTAATATAGCATAATCTATGACTAGTTAACAAGGAATACGTGTGATCAAGTCTTTATTGATCCTTTGGCTTTAAAATGTCATTTTTAAAATATTTCCACTTAAAGAAAATAAAAAACACAAAAATAAGGTTCATCTTTTTGTGTCTCGTACCATATGATAATTTTGTGTTAGATTATCTTTAGCTCTCCTATATATATATATATATATATATATATACACTGTTAGTTTTGTAGATTATATGTAAGTCATTGTGTCTATCTATCTTGTATACATTATATAGTCTAGCATTTTTTGTATTAAATATAACGTAGTTCAAACTTTACATAATTATATGTTTGTTAGAATGGTATAAAGCAATACAAAATAGCATTATTTGATTATAATCAACAAGAACTATATATCTAATACAATAATATCTATGATTCCACTTTGTGCAATAAAAAAAATTTGTACATGCATAGGTAAATCAAATAATACAAAAGAGAATAGTATAATGTCATTGATTGTCGCTCATATCCACCTAGATACAAGGTGCATCCATCTGATAATTATATCCTCATGTACCATCTAAACATATAGGTGCACTATCCTTTCTACTACAGATACTTGGATAGCTTTTGGAGGGATGGTGGTCATCAGGATGGCCTTCAAAGGTTCTTTTGTTGGCATGAATGCCTAAGGTAGATTGATGAATACTGTTGAGAAGATTGTAAGAAGTATTTTGTAGATGATTGAGTTCTTATGTGTTGTAATCATGATTTGGTTTTTCATTGCTATCAACAGACCAACTTTCTGACAATTATGGTAAAGTAGTAGAGACAATTTTGTTTTGTGCAATTTGTGGTTCCTGAATTGCTTTTAGTATAGTTAGCAGTATGTTCTTAGATGCTTATATATGCTATGTCTATGTTCACAGAAAGAGATATGAAGGTTTCAGTGAGTAATGGAAGATTTGCAAAAGACTAATTGCAGGACAGTTTACAGAAAATTGTATCTTGTTTTTTGTGCTATATCTTTTTGGCAAGGTTGAAGCTAGTTCTTCAAGATTAGATTTAGTTAAAGACATGTTGGTAAAGCTATGTTCGAGATGGTGGAATATAGTTTTCAGTTTGTGAAGATCTCTGAAGGATAACATGCAGGTTATTCCTTAAAGGATGACTATATTTTTCTAATTGATTTAGTATGCTTTGAAATGTATGGAACTTGATTGTAAAATCTTAAGATGGTCCTATATTATTCATTGTATATTGGGAAAGCCTCAAGGTCAACTTAATTAGTTATTAGAACTTGGTATAAAGAAAAGATGTTTCCTTGACTGGAAATCATCTTATGCAGTCATATGTTATTGATGTAACGTTATGCAAGCTTTGGATACAAATTTGTGAATGTTAGAGCAGTGTTTGATGCTGAGGATAAGTTGTGGACTTCAAAGGAACTGTATTGGCAAGATAAGTTTTTATTTTTGTTAGTTCAGTTTCTTGGATATGTTATTTTGAATTGTTTAGTGAGAGTAGTTCTGAAGCAATTTGGATAGTGGGTTTCATTGTCTTCTTATCAACTCCTAATAGGGTTGGAATCTCCTAATAGGGACTCAAAGTCTCCTAAAAGGGACCAATATGTATCAATTGTATTCAATTGACTCTATTATAGCCTTTCACAAGGAACTTTCTATATTAGTGTACATTATCTTGTGAGAATTATTCCCTCCAAGGTTTTCCCTCTGATCAAGGGTTTCCCTAGTTAACATATCTTGTGTCACTTTACATGGTTATTATCTTTTGATTATTGTATCTCTTGATTACATGTTTCAATTTTGTTAAATTTGATAAAAGTTGTTTAAAGCACATAAATGATTCAACCCCAAGAGTTGCAAGAACCAAGTGTTGTAAAGGAAAAATGATAGAAGAAGTTGTATGGAAAATATTAACATATGTGACCCTTAAATATGCATGAAAAGTTGAGATCATTAAAGAAATTATTTTAGTGACATTGAATTTCATTAGGGGAAGTTACAAACATTAGAATAGAATTTGAACCAGAATCAAGGAGTGACAAGGACAAAGATAAAATTACAAGGAGCATGAACACAAGTGGAGATTATGCTAGAGAATGGGCAGTCAAATAAGAGGAAGATAAGAAGATTGATGAAGGACTTGTATTTCTTATGAAGAGAGAGCCTAAAGGTAAGAAAAATTGTTATTGTTGGACTTACAAATAACATGGTCATTTTTCATCACACTGTTCCAAGAGAGTAAAGAAGACAAAACCTAGGAAGCCTTATAAGTCAAAGTTTACACAAGATTTCTTCTATGCTAATGAAGATGATGAGATCAATTTTAAAGTGATAGCTTTTTTAAAAACTGATGATGAAGATGATGAACTTGGATTTGTTTCTATTAAAGAAGAGAGTCTTGAAAAGGAAGTAAAAGAAGTAGTAGAAAATAAAGCCTTAGTATCACACATTGAGAATAAAAAGTTTGATTGGATTATAGATAATGGTTGTTCTCACCATATGACAAGAGATATTAATAATTTTGTTGATTTTAATAGTTAAGATGGAGGAATAGTTAGAGTTGTAAATAGTACACTATGTTAGATTAAAGGAAAAGGATATATATTACACTTGATGGGAAAACTAAGACTAAGGATGTTTACTTTGTTTATGGTTTGGAACAAAATCTTTTGCATGTTGGACAAATTGTGGATGAGGGATATCAATTATAATTCATAATGAAGACTTGTATAATCAAGGATAAATATGGTAAGTTGATTGGTACTGGTACAAGGACAAGAGGTAATCTATTTTAATTGAATACTACTGAGATGACATGTTTGGCAGAAAAGGTTGATGACAGTTGGCTATGGCATAAGATATTTTGTCATATTAACTTTGATAGCATTGTGAAGATAAGTATTATACATGCAGTTAAATATTTTCCTAAGATTTTGAAACCTACTAACATGATCTACAAGGAGTGTGTGATAGAAAAAAAAGAGTTGATTTCCAAGCAAAGTATTTACTACATCAGTGAAGTTAGAGATTGTGTACAAAGATTTAAGAGGTCCTACAAGAGCAAGAGCATTCTATGGAGAAATATACTTTATGCTTTTTATTGATGATTTACAAGGATGATATAGGAAGCATTTCTTAGAGAAAAGTCTACAGCTTTTGAGAAGTTCAAGTTATTTAAGAATAGAGTATAAAATGAATCTAGTTTTAAGATTAAGTGTTTGAGATCATATAGATGAGGAGAATTCATTTTGAATGATTTCAACATCTTTTCTGAGGATAATGAAATAAAGAAATAACTTTTAATCCCTAAGAGACCACAGAAAAATGGAATAGAAGAAAGGAGAAACAAATTAGTTGGAGAGGCAGATAGAGAAATGATGTTTGAGAATAATGTTTCATGTATCTTTTGGAGGGAAGCAATGAACATTGTAAAATACACAATGAACATAGTACATATTAGACAAGACACTCATAAGACACCCTATAAACTTTAGTTTGGACATACACTTGTTGATAATAAGTATTCAATTGTATATTTTCATTGATGTTACACAAATGTTATACTCTAATTGAGCATTGCTAGTTGGAACCGAGTTCAAAATACTCCAATATACACCAAGAATAAGTTTAGAAGAAGAGAAGTTTAGAGATTTCTTTGTAAACTGAGTTAATTCGGTTACCAAAGGAGTTCAGTGTAAATCAAGTCAAGTCGGTTACCAAGGAACTCAGTGGTAATAGAGTGACCCAATTTTAGTGGTAATAAAGGCATAACTTTTGAACTGTAGCTCTGATTGACGAACCGTTTACATTTTCGGAAAGCTCTCGAAGCATTCTATAGCCCCATGGACAATCTATGCTTGTCCCCCATTTTTTGGCCCTTTTTGAGGTCATTTAATGCCCCTAACCTGACTTTGAAGCATTCTTAGGAGGTCTCCAAAACTCAAAAAACTGTAATAACTTTCAAACCGTGGGGCCTTTTGACCTGATTCTTTTTTTGGAATGCTCTAAATTACAATTACATTCATCTAGCCAATTTACACCTCCTAGTTCACCAAAATGATGGCCCAATTACATGCTCCTATTTTTTTGAGATTTTCTAGCACACTGATAGTGGAACTGTGAGAGTTGGAACCTTTATTTGACCCAAATGGGTATCCAAAAATAAAAACACATGAAACAAAAACTAAGTCTAAGTACATTTTTTTGGGTGACACAGGATTGCCCTTATACCTCTGGATGCTCCTGCATCAACTTCAAAGCATGGCAGGAACTCATGAGATTGCATTTGGGAACCACTAGAGATATAGGCCTAAAATTCCTAAAGAACCATTGTGTCACCTCATGATCCTTTGACTGTGGATCAGATGGTAGCTAAAAAGAATCACAACACAATGATGACTAGCAGTGCTTATGTTTGCAATTATGTTGAATTAGATTAATTCAAAGATTTTCCTATTGCTCATGAGATGTGGAACAAGCTACAAAAGGTCTATGGAGGAGATGACAATGTGAGGAGAGCCAAAGAAAAAAGTTCAAGAGGTCAATTTGATCATATGAAGATGAGAGAAGATGAAAACATTGCAAAATATAGTGAGAGAACCAAAGCAAGTGTGAGTGAAATCAAAGCCTCAAGAGGAAAAATAGAAGATGAAATAGTAGTCAGAAAGGTATTAAGAAATCTTCTTCCTATTTATGCAATTAGAGTTTCAAAAATTCAAGAAATGAGATGTGATCCCAAAAGTGGTATAACTTTGGATGCACTAGTGGAAGGTTAACATCTTTTGAGTTGGATAACTTTGATAACTATCTTCCTAGATCTCGCAATATAGAATAAGCATTCAAAGAAAAAGTAACCCTTAGTAGAAAGGGAGGAAACTCAAAAGGAAAATAGTTCTAAAAGTAAAGAAGAAGAAGAATTTGATGATGATCTTGAAGTCATTGAAGCCCTACTTGCAAGGAGGTTACCAAAAGGCAAAGGTAAATATAAAGGCAAAATTTTGTTGATTATTTTTTTCTTGTGAAGAAGTTGGTCACATTGTTGCAAGGTGTCTAAACAAGGAAAGTAAAGATGACAAAAAATCCAGCAAGTTCAAAGGCGAGAAAGATTTCAAGAGCTATAAAGGCTACAAAGACAAAGGTAAGAAATCTTGTTATATTGTTAAAGATTTTGACAGTGATAATGAAGATGGAATGGTATATATTGCTATTAAAGATGAATCAAATGATGAGGATAATGAAAAGATGGCACTTATTTCTCATCTTAGCAAGAATGACACATGGATAATAGATAGTGGGTATTCTCATCACATGACTGGTGATAAAACTAAGCTTGAACACCTGGAACACTATGATGGTGGAAGTGTTAAATTTGGAAACAATGAACCATGTTATGTAAAGGGAAAAGGTTGCATTGCATTGACTAATGGAATCAGATGTGATAATTCCTATTAGGTTGAAGGAGTGAGATACAATCTTCTAAGTGTGGTACAATTGAACAACATTGGATTCAAGGTAGAATTCATGAATGGGAAGGCAGGGCTTCTGGATTGTAAAATAAACCTAGTTGGAACAGGCAATTAGACATAAGGTAATTTATTATATCTTTATCTCATTGATAGTTCATGCTTCTTGGCACATGTAGAGGAAATTTGGTTATGGTATAAAAGGATGTGTCATTTAAACTTTGATAATCTAGTTACTATAAGCAAGAACAAGAGAGTAAGAGGTATTCCAAATCTGAAGAAACCTGAAATGGCCATATGCAAACAATGTTAGATTGGAAAGATGTGTAAACTATCTTCAAAAGTAAAAATTTCAATACTAAAGAAGTCCTAGAACTAGTTCATATAGATCTTTGTGGGCCAATAGGTACAGAGAGCCACACTAGAGAAAAATTCTTCATTTTTTTCATTAATGAATATTCTAGGATGATGATAGTAATATACTTGAAGGATAAATTTGAAGCTTTTCAAAAATTCAATTGGTATATGGCTAGATTTGAGAAAGAAATAGGCAAGAAGTTAAAATTCTTTAGATTAGATAGAGGAGGAGAATTCATCTCTAATGAATTCAATGAGTTATGCAATGAAAGAGGAATCAAAAGATAGGTATTTGCACTTGAAACACCTCAAAAGAATGGCATAATAGAAAGAACAAATAGATCCATCATGGATTATGCAAGAACACTGATGATAGAGAACAATGTTGCAACCAAATACAGGAACGAAGCAATCAGCACAGTAGTTCATACCTTGAATAGAGTTCAACGAAAGAAAGTTATAGATCAAACACCTTATAAATTATGGTATGGCTATAAACCTAATGTTTATTATTTCAAAGTATTTGGAAGAAAATGTTATATCCTGAAAGTGCAAAGGAAAGGAAAGTTTGATGTGAAAAGTGATGAAGGCATTTTCCTAGGATACTCCAACAAGAGCAAAGCATATAAATGTTTGAATCTTGCTACTCACAAGGTTATAGAAAGTGCACATGTAAAAATTGATGAGTTTACAAAAAAGAATGAAGAACAAAGCAACAAGGAACTTGAGGATTACATAAAATTTTTTTACTTTGAACCTGATACCTTACCCAACATTTAGCATATTATTCCACCCGAGTCACCCAAGTTTGGTGCGTCAACCCAGTTGTATCTAGTGCAACCAAAATTGGAGACAATTCAAACCAAGTCTCAGATAGAGGAACCTGAGTCACATTCTATGGGAATCGAGTCTCAGATAGTAGAAACATAGTAGAATTTAGAAATTCATAGAACCTTTAAGCATGGTGAACCAAGTGAATCCAATCCAAAATCTAGAAGCAAGATACCTATACTTGCTAGATATGTCAGAAGGCATCATGGACCTAAGAAAATAATTGGAGATCAGAAAAAAAGAATAATGACAAGGAATAAACCAAAAGGTACATGTTTGCTTACTGAATTTGACCCTAGAACTATTAATGGTGCATTGAAAAATGAAAGTTGGATAGAGGAAATAAATGAAGAGATCAAGAAAATTGAAGTACCAATACTTGGACTCTTGTTCCTATACCCAAGGGTAAAAATGCAATTGGTAAAAAGTGGGTAAATTCACAAACAAATTGAATGAAAATGGTAAAGTATCAAGGAATAAGGGAAGGTTAGTGTGCAAAGGATACACTCAAGAAGAAGGTGTAGACTATGGAGAAATATTTTCTCCTATTTCTAGACTTGAAGGAGTTAGAACACTACTTGCATATGTTGCATTTAAAGGATTCAAAGTGTATCAAATGGATGTAAAATTAGCTTGCTTGAATGGAATTCTAGAAGAAGTCTATATTGATCAGCCTAAAGGTTTCATTGATCCAAACAAAAGAGACATGGTCTATAAGTTACACAAAGCTTTATATGGTCTGAAGCAAGCTCCTAAGGCATGGTGTGAGAGACTTCATGGATATTTGGTAAAGATTGGTTTTCAAAGAACTAATGATAGCAGCAATCTGTATATTAAAGAGGGACCACAAAACAAAATTTTGTTAGTAGAAATATTTGTGGATGATATCCTATTTACAAGTCATAATGACTTATTCAAGTCATTCTCTAAAGAAATGAGGAAAAATTTTGAAATGTCAATGTTTGGAGAAATAGAATTATTTGTTGGTTTAAAAGTTCATCAAATGAAGGATGGTATTTACATTACTTTGTCAAAATATGTCAAGGACATGCGAAGACCTTTGGAATGGAATATTCCAAACTAGTTGGAACACCTATGTCTACTAGACATAAGCTATCCAAGAATGATGATTCAAAATAGGTAAATCGGACTACATATAGATCTATGATTGAGAAACTTCAGTATGTTGTTCATACAAGACCTGATATTGCATTTGTAGTTGGTATAGTTGCAAGATTCTCTACAAATCCCAGAGAAAATCATATGATGTCAATCAAAAGAATTATGAGATATCTAAAATGAACTCAAGACTATGGTCTATTGTATGAGAAAGGAGAGAACTTTGAGTTGAAATCATTTACCAATGTTGATTGGGCTAGAAGCATTGATGATAGGAAGAGCACTAGTGGAGGTGCATTCTTTCTTGGAAAGAGGTTAGTGAGTTGGACAAGTAAAAAGTAGAATTGTATCTCTTGGTCTATAGCAAAGGCAGAATATGTTGTTGTAGCATTTAATTGCTCCAACATAATGTGGTTTAAGAAACTGTTATCAGGAATGAAGGAAGAAATCAAGGATCTAGTGGTTATCTATTGTGATAATACAAGTGCAATCAATATATCTAAAAATCTAGTGATGCAAACCAAGACAAAACACATTGCGATCAAGTATCATTTTCTAAAAGAATTAGTTCAAGATAAAGAGGTTAGATTGGAATATGTTAACATAGGGTAAGTGCAAGAAGTTGGGTCTCAGTTTTGGGTAAAAAGTCGAAGTGTTTTTTCTATTTTTGAAATTTCTTGACAATTGATGTCAAATTTTGAGGCATTTAGAGATTCAATATAAAAAAAACTTCAAAAATAAAAAATTTAGTGTTCGAAATCTAGTTTTTTAATATTTAATTTGTTTTTTTACCCATATGATAGATTTTATTTTTGGTATGGATCTTTAAAAACCACTTTTTCAAAATGCATGTTTCAGGACCATACCACACTCGTGTATGGACATCATAATTTGACACAAATAAATGAATTTTTAAAAATCCTTTTAAAGGGAGTTACCTAATACATCTAAGATTGATTAAAATATTTTTCGTTAATTTTTTATTCAATTATTTTATTATTATTAATTATTAATTGGCTATAAAGGTAAATTTAAAACCTCTCGTGTACTGACATAATAATTTGATCAAAATTTCACTTTTTTCAAAAATTCTTTTTTTTAACCTCAAAAGAATTGTATGTAGATTGATGACATATAAATTAATTTAAGAAAAAATATAAAATAAAAAAATTTATTAAAGTTTTAGTGAACTTTACTATTTTACATTTAGGTACCACCTTTCATTAAAAAATAATGCAAAAATAGTAAATAAAATCATAGCACAATAAAATTTATATTTATGATATTACGACAGTGAGAGCTCTAATGGATTTTTGTTTCATAAAAAAATTTGATTGGGAAGACCCTGTAAAAATATTAGCAAGGCGTGAGTTTGTCAGTTCAATGTCTTAGCCAAATCTTGAGAGGTCAAGGCATAGGAACCTATCCCAAACCAAAATCCAAGGTAGGAGAAAAAAATCCCACCAAATGTTGTAAGAAACGAGGACACGTTATTTGAAATTCAAAAAATGAGTACCCATTTTGAAAAAGTCAAATTGGCATATAAACCCCCCCCCCCCCCCCCAAAAAAAAAAACAAAATTTTAAATTTTTAGAAACAAGTACCCATTTTTGAAAAGTAAAAAATGGGTACCTATTTTTGAAAAAAATGGGTACCCATTTTTTACTTTTCAAAAACAAGTACCCGAGTTTCTAAAAAATACAATTTTTTTATGTTTTCAAAAATGGGTACGCATTTTTTAAAAATAAAAATCGGGTACTTGATTTTTTTAAAAATAGATGCCCATTTTTTAAATTTCAGATCAAGTGCCTGAGCCTAAAATAGGTACCCCTTTCTAAAAGGGCGTTATCTCAATCCACAGACTTTCGCAAAATTGAGAGTCAGCTCCTTGCTTCACCCACATAAAGGAGCAGGCTACTGACATATTTACCAAACCATTACCTAAGGATGCATTTTTGTATCTAAGAGGAAAGATAGGGGTCGTTTCCCTATCTTATGCTCACTAGAGTAAAGATTAGTGATGAATCAACCAAACTATGTCAAAGGTCTATCAAGTTGATGCAAAGAAGTCAGAGCTAATTGCAAATGAATCAGTACATCAAGTACATTCTAAAATTACTATGTCAAGTCTTTGGCATTTGATGTCTAAGAGGGAGAGAATCATGTCATATATTCATTGAGAAATATTGGTGTAATCATAGAAGAATCAAAGGTAGTAATCTATAAGAGGGAGAACTTGATATTGTGGAGTCTAAAGATAAGATGGTAGAGGGAGAATCTCAGAGGGAGTTCTCATAGATAGCTAGAGAATTAGAATGAAACTAAGGATATTATAAAATCTTATAAATCATTTGAATTCTCTAAGTTTTATTTTCTTAATGACATGTTGTGTTACCATCAATGCCAAAGAGGGAGATTGTTGATAATAATTATTCAATTGTATGTTGTCATTGATGGTGTACAAATGTTATACTCTAGTCGAGCATTTTCGGTTGAATCGAGTTTAGAAGACTCTAATATACCCTGAGAATAATTTTATAAGAAGATAATTTCATGGGTTCTTGTGTAAACTAAGTTAGGTCAATTACTAAAGGAGTTCAGTATAAATTGAGTCAAGTTGGTTACCAAGGAACTCAGTGGTAACAGAGTGAACCAATTTTAGTCAACCTTCAGCAGATTAGTTTTATCTATTAGTTGGTTTTTCCAAGCCAACCCAGTGGATGTTATTTTCTTAATTGAAAGGGCATTCAATCCGACTTGACATTGTGTTTCATCTATATGAAAGGTCAAGTTGTAGATTGAAAAATGAGAAAGTGGTGAAGAAGATAAGATGCAATAGAGAAGGATATCTAATTAAGAGCAAAGTATCCAAGGAGCTGCAAAGAATATTCTAATCAGGGAAGATCCATAGGATAAGTCAGAATAGTGATTTGAATCTACAATTTAGTTGCTTCATTAATTAGTTCAATCATTCGTACTCTCTAACAATTGTGGCAATGAAGAAATCTCTTAACAAGGTTGACTTAACAGTCGTTTTGGAAATCCTCTAACTAAGTGGCATTTCTATATTGAAGTGTCTTAAGACCTCTAACAAGGTCACTCCTAATAGGGTGATTTAAATCCCTTAACAAGGTCACACCTAACAATGTTTTTTGTAACCTTTAATAGGGTTGGCTCCTAACAGGGCTCACTTCAGAAGAGTAAAAAGTTGTAACTAGTTGCATTGGCAGTTTTCCCAAATTGGGTTTCCATGCTATATCTTGGTGTCTCATGTGTTCATGTTATTTTCTTTCTGCTTTATCTTTCTACAACTAAGTTACTAAAAGTTAATAAACATTAATATATCAGATTGCTTTGTTAACTGAGTTATAGTGAATATCTAGTTCTAACCTAGCAGTGATTTTAAAGGAAGTTTGCATTGACATCTAAGGGATTTGGAATTATTTTAGTAGTAACTAATTCTCCCCTCCCCTCCCAATTACTCTTATATTTCCAAAAACACCTACTATGAATAATTTAAAATCTTTGGAAATGAGTGTTATATCAAAAGAGGTGATGATATTGGGAAATTAGACTCTAGAAGTGATGCAGGTATGTTCCTTGGATATTATTTGTAGAGTAATAAATATAGAAATTTTAATCAAAGATTAAAGACTATTATTGAGAATGCTAATGTGAAAGATGACGAAAAGTTTAAAATTCAAGAATGATTTATTGATTATGATTCAGATGACAATAGTAATCAAATGACTAAATATCATAATGTTAACTAGGAATTATTTTATGAGACTGACACTAATTTTTAAATTGAAATATAAAGAGAAGAACAAAAATAAGAACCTAGATCATAACCTAGAGAAAAAATCAAAATAGAGAAAGGAATACCTAGTTATGTTGCAAGGAATCACCTTGTAAATCAAATCCTTGGAAGTGTGAAAAAAGGAGTGATGACAAGAAATAAAGTAAGCGAAGAATTATGGTGCATGTCTCAAGTTGTAACCTAAGACTATTGAATAGAAAGAAAATAAGGTTTCCCTTTCTTAACCCTAATTTTCAATGTGATGATCCAAATTGATTAAGCATAAGAGAGTGTTCAATGTAGAAATGGATCAAGTGATGGAGGTTATATATTATTTCTATTGTGGGGGGGAGTATGTGCTTAAATCTTGAAATAGATAAAAGACAAATACTAACCTTGAATCTACAAAAATGCTATTAACTGATGTCTGTATGTAGTTTTGGAAAATCTACAACCTTTTCCAGACTAGAAATATTGAGACGGAGAAAACCCAGAAATCTTTTGTCTTTTTGAAGGGAGGTTGACCTTGACCCTTTTAGCGGGGCACAATCTTACCCCGGGGCACAATTTTACCCCAAAAAGTCAACCTTAACCTGCACTATTTTGACAAAATTTATGTTTGTAGATCTCGCAAGTTTGACAAAAAGGGTATCTAAGTTTTCTTTCCAGTTCATTGATTGTTCGACACCTATATGTGCAAGAAAAATGGTTTTGTAGTTTGAATGAGAGGTTTGCCTTAGTCAAACCCTGATTTGGAATCAACCTTAATAATTAAATTGAAATAGAGAATGCTAGCAAGTAATAGAAGTAAATCTAACAATGAAGCTATGATATTCAATAGATATGCAATTGTATTTGAAATGTAAACAAGTATATTGATATGAAAGCTTCAACATAACATTAAAAAATGTAACTGCATCTGATCATTTCGTAGCAACAATCGGGCTTTTTTCCTGCAAGACAAATCTTGGACTCAGTGCTAATGGTTCATGAGGTTATTCACTCTTTAGAAGCTTACAAGCGGGAAGGTATGTTTCTCAAACTAGATCTTTCAAAAGCCTATGATCGGGTGGACTGGTCCTTTCTTGGAAAGGTCCTTCAGGCCTTTGGTTTTGACAATAAATTATGTAAACTCATTTCTCAATTGGTGTCTACAACCTCTCTTGTTGTTCTGATAAATGGAGCCCCCTCTGAGTTCTTTAAACCTTCTAGAGGTCTCAGGCAGGGAGACCCCCTATCACCTATCCTCTTCATTATTTTAGCTGACTACATTGGGAGGCTTATTGAACATAAAAAGTCTAATGGAAGTCTTATAGGGATTAAGCCTTCTTTAAGAAATGGCCCCTTCACTCACCAACAATTTGTGGATGACACTATTATGGGCGGGGAAGCTTCTGTGAAAGAAGCTAAGACTTTGAAAGAGGTTCTTGATACTTACTCGAGAGGGACTAGTCAGCTGATTAACTGAACAAAAGCTCGACCTTCTTTGTTAACACCCCTGAAGTAAGACAAAGGAAAATTGCTAGAATCCTTGGTTGTGGGGTGGGCTCTCTCCCTTCATTCTATCTAGGACTCCTCTTGGGCTCCTCTCCCCTTGACTCTTTCTGGAATGGTATTCTGGACAGATTCAACAAGAAGATGGTTGGATGGAAAGGTGCCTCTCTCAGCCAGGTTGGGAAATGTCTTCTAGTCAAATCCACTCTTCAGAACCTTCCCATTTATGCTCTGACCCTTTTTGAATTCCTGTGAAATTTGCAGAGAAAATGGAGAAAATCCAAAGAGACTTTCTATGGACCAGACTGGAAGAAAAGAAAAGGTACCCTCTTGTTGCCTGGAAGAAGGTTTGCCTCCCCAAGAGATATGGAGGTCTAGGCATCAGAAAGCTTACCCATCTCAACAAGGTGCTTCTTGCAAAAAAAATTTGGTGTATCTTCAATAACACTGGTGAATGGAGAGACATTCTGGAAAATAAATACCTCAGAAGACCCTCTCTTCATTTTACTTTATTCAATGAGGACATCCCTAAAGGGTCAACTATTTGGAATGGTATCCTGAAGGCCAAGGACCTGGCTAAGGCTAGGTTCTCTTGGAAATTAGGCAATGGGGAGGATATTCAGTTTTGGTCTGACAGGTGGTTATGTCAAGGCCCACTTTCTAGCAACCTAGTTTTTGAGAGATGGGTGCAAGAATGCATGGAGCTATATGGGTTTAAAGTAAGCAATTATAGGGTTGGTCAGGAATGGAGAGACCTTTCCCTCATTTCTGAGGACTTGAAACCAATTATGACTATGCTTAACGCTTTGATCCCTAGTAATAATAAGGATGAGATGGTCTGGAGGGATAATCCCAATGGAAGTTGTTCTGTTACTTCTGGCTACAACTCTCTCTGGGGTTTAAAGGAAAAACCCCCTTGGGCGGATGCCTGGCTCTCAGGTCTCACTCCTAAGATCAACATATTTTATTGGCTGGCCCTTCAGAACAAAATTCTAACGTAAGATAACCTCATGAAGAGAGGCCATGTTATACCCAGTAGATGCCCGCTCTGTAAAAACTAGTCTGAGTAGGGAAATCATATCTTCATTCAATGTGACTTTGCTAGGGAGGTATGGAATTCTCTTAATCATGAAATCGAGATTCTCTAGTGCTGGTCGGATAACCTCATCGACTTTTTCAGTCATTGGAAAAGCCTCAGTAAAATTGCAGGCCGGTAGGATAATTATGCCTGGTTTTTGCCTCACTTTTGCTGGAGTATCTGGAAGCAAAGGAACAACAGAATTTTCAAGGACAGAGAGGAGTTGGCTATAATTCTAGAAAGGAAGATTTTGAAAAACAAAAAGAAAACCTTCAAGTGATGAAGGAGGGGGAAGTTGATATAGGGGACAGGAAGATGGTCAAAGAAAAAGACAGGGATCCCAAAAGACAGGATGCCAAATGGATTCTACCCCCAGAAGGATGGTCAAAAGCCAACTTTGATGGCACTTCTAAGGGCAACCCTGGCCCCTCTGAAAGCGCTGGAATTATAAGAAACAATTTTGGGGAGGGGATTGCGGCCTTTGCGCTCCCGCTTGGAACCTAGACCAACCATTTGGCTGAAGCCAAAGATTCGTGCAGTGTGGTTAAGCTGGCTTTTGAAGCTAGAGTTTCCAAGCTTTGGCTTGAAGGGAACTTCGAAAACATAATTAACAATATTAATGGTATCTCCCCTCCCTCGTGGTCGATTGCAAATATAATTGATGAGACACGTGCCACCCTCACAAAATTTGAGAAGGTCCACGTCACTCATGCGTTTAGAGAGGCAAACCCAACTGTTGACTGGTTTGCTAACAAAGGGGTGGGAGCAGACCAAGAGATGATTTGGCATTCCGAAAAAGATATTCTGATGGAGGCTAAGTCACTAATCGAGCTAGAGAAAATCCATGAAAGTATGGGTCAATCTAACTATAATCATGTTTAATAAAGAAAGAATGGATGTTGGTATGAGCAATAATATGTTTCTTGGTTTTTGTATTCTCAAGGGATTTTCTCCGTCTTTTCGACACGTTTGGAGGATTGTTATCGTTTTCACTCGCTATTGTATCAAAGAGGTGAACGATCACAAAACCAATAATAGAAACAGAGCCAAAATCTTGGCTGGAAAAAATTTGCAGAGATTGGGGCTCATGAGAATTGTTGAAGAAAAAAGGGACGTCATGATTGGAGAATAGAGCAGAAAGGAGCCGGTAGGTGAAGTGGAGAAGTTGAAGAATATGGGCAAAGTCTGAAAAAAAACTAGAAAAGGGCAGAGTTGCAAATTTTTTCAAGAAACTCCATGGTTTTGACCCTGAGGTCACCAATAGCATGGTGAACTCATGGAACAATGGCAAGGTCATGGTGAATAGGGTTTCCTTCCAAATCATAGAGGAGGTGGTCGCATAGGTCACTAGTATCCCTATGGAGGGTTTCAAATTCTAAAGGGACAAGAAACTTTCATCCAATGCAGTCAAGGAGTTTGTGAAAAATTTTGCAGAGATGAACAAGCTAGAAAAGAAAGAGTCTTTCTATGTGACAGAGACTATAGAGAAGTTATGGAGGTATGTTTTATATGCCCTCATTGATTATGTTACCCTAGACCCTAGGTTTGATCGGGTCAAAACTCACCATTTTGTGATCTTAAATCATTCTCGCCATAAGAAAAGAATTTCCATACCTTTTTACCTTCTCACTTCTATGAACAAGGAAATCTCCAGTTTCAAGAAGAAAGCCATTGTTAACCCTGCTTTGCATGAGGGATTATTGCTCCTCATCCATGAGCATTTCAAAGCTCAGTCTATATGCAAGAACCCTCCTCATGTTGAGGATGTTGACGAAGGCAGCTCTAGCTTTTCTTTTGACTCTGATGACATTAAGAGCATTAGCTCAGAGGAGGAGAATGTTTCCTCAGGAAAGAAGAAAAAAGGTCAAGCCAGGAAATTGTCCACTGCTACAACTCCCAGTAGGAAAAGCCCTAGGGACCACGACCAAGCTCATGCAAGAGAGGGTTATGCTGAGGAGGAGGAGGAAATGGATACGGAAGATTCTAACAAAGTGTCAGAGGAGGAGGTGGAAGAGGATAAACCTAGGAAAAAATGGAAGAGGGAGGGTGTGAGAGTTGAGGAGACTAGAAATCAGAGGACTGATGCTATTCCTCTTCCCCTCTCCCCTGTCCAGTCTCAACATCCTTCAGAGGAAAAAGTGAATGTCATCACTGGTGAGAACGAAGGGGAAGTGCAGGTCAAAAATAGGATAAAGGCCTAGAAAAATTTCAATGGGACGACTACTACTATGGGGATTTTTAGGGAAGCTATGAACCCTCAGATCCTGGTGGACAACCTGGAGTAGCCTAGGCTAAATGAGCTCATTGACTCAGCTATCCTAGCCATCTCGGACAATGCAAAGGAGACTGGAATGAACCTTCTGAATAATTCCTATAGTAGTATGATTGACAACTTCAGATCAATCAAATGGATCTTCCATGAGCTGGAGGAAGTTAGAGAAAGGGTATCCCAGATGGAAAGTATTAATAATTAGACAGGTAATGACAGCCAGGAGGACCAAGAAAATAGAGAAAGCTTAAATGAAAGGAGATTAAGAAATCTTAAAAACTACAACCACAAACTGGCAAGTCAGATGATTTCTCTCCTGAATTTGATGAATGACAACATCCAATCCCTTGTTGGTAAACTTAAGGACAGGGTCTTGTTGATGGAGGAGGGAGGACAAAACAGGGATAAGGCCAGGTCGGATGATGTGTAATGCCCCGCTCGAAGATCCTTGGAAACAAGGATGAAAAACAAGCCAGGACAAAAAATTTTTAACAAGTGTAAGTGCACATGATACAACCTACACAAACCAAAAGATCACAATGGAAGACTGAAAGACAACCAAGCACCAACGGATCTCCAAATGCCACTACCAACCAGAACACAACCATGAAAACCACAAAGACCTACCAAGCTGAAAGACATAAGCTGACTCTTGGAAACTAGCTAAGTTTGAAATCCTGAAGCCCAGAAATTTGGCTAAGTCTAAATTTTTGAAGCCCTAAGTTTTCCTAGAATCTACACCTTAGCTCGTAGAGGTCTGAAACCCATCTCAAATGAATCGTCGCACGAAGGACTACAACAAAAACCCAAAAACTGAATTTCAAAAGAAACCTCCTAAATACAAAATGCAACAACATAGGCTTCAAGAACGCCCAAAAGGGTATCTAGATCAACTCTCAAAATGATCGAAACACTACAAAAAGTGCCCATTGGTGGCACGCGTAGGTTTTAACCAAAGGGCGTACGACACTTTTTGCTAAGGGAGGGCGACACTTCTCCCTTAGTGCGTGCGACACTTCTCAAGAAGGTGTGCGATATTGGAAAAGTATCACGCGACATTTCTCATGAAGTCGTGAGACACTCTTCCAGTGTTGTACGATAGTTCTCCAGTAATGCGTGCGATACTTTACAGTATCATACGACATTCTTTCTATGGGCGTGCAATACTTTATCAGTGTTGCACAATGCTGAACAAATGTCGCCCATAGAAAATAAAAATACTTCAAGAACCTAGAAAAAGGCCAAACACACAGAAAAAGCTCCACACCGAGGAGTACCGGATCCACATTCCGAGGTGAGAGCACTCGAACAATTACAAAGTAACTGAAGGATAGAACACTAGAATCTAACCATCTACCAAATAGAGAAGGGAAAAGTACAAAAAGGAAACATCACATTCAACTGAAATAAACATCGCAATAACATAGTAAACATTGCAATGAGCAAAATAAGCAACTAAGTAAGCGATTCCTTCCAACCGTCAATGGTGTCATAGGACCATCGTGGGCCCTAGCCATCCCCCGCACATAACATCCCAAGCCACCGATCAAATCATTGGTGCTGTCGTAATAGGGACGTCACTACTAAACATGCTACAATGTAAGTAAATGAAATCTAACATGCTAGTAGTAAGCATAAGATAAAACTGTAATCAGATAACATCATCTACTACATGCTAATCATCATAATGAGGAATGCGTCAAAACTAACATCATCTAAACATGATAACATCATAATGAGAGCATAAATCACAAGAAGCATACTCTGTATACCGAAGTACCAAGTGACACATCTAGCTATAGTCATACTAGGACAATAGACTGTCTCTGTACACCGGTCCCTAGTAGTGGTGAAGGTAGCTACGCCTCCCAACCACGTGGCACCCATGGGTCCACACCCGCCGTGCTGATGGAGATAGTGATCCAACCACAAACACACAAAAACAAAACAACCATGGCTAACACTCATGCCAAGCAGTATGATGACTGAAACCAAGACATAGACAATGCATAAACTGCAGGTCCTGGTCAGACACCTCAATGGGCTTACTATGTAGGAACTAACATCATGGAGAGTTGCTTGTCATCAAAAAGCCCAAGCTAGGACTTGCGCAGATTCAACATCCCTCAACGGAAAGGCTCTTGCACCCCAAATATTTTATTATCTTAAGATTATTACCGCCCAATATTTATTTAATTTTCACTTAATTAAAGCTTCCTTCGCCAACCCTCTGGGCACAATGATCACTAGGCTACAAGGTAGAAGCCCCCTCCATATGCTACCCTACCCTACCCATGCTCATCCAACGATGAGTGCCCGTAGGCATGCAAACTCCCAACCCAACACCAATCATCACAACTTCCAAAAGTACCACGAAAGATGGAGCCCTGCAGGTCACCCAAAAATGTACATGTGTGTGGCACACCACCATCACAAAGATCATACACAAGGATAGGATGAGAATGCAAACAGAAGTCAATCGACCGAAAAACATAATTGGGATGACGGATGCTACACGCATCCGAAAGAAATGAAAGATGCAAAAGTGTTTCGACTGGTATCCAAACGGATCATCCAGGTCTACGAACCACAATGTGCCAAGAAAATTTGAGAAAACAGGTCGGCACACAAAATGAGGTAAGAACTTCAAATTTTGGAAAAATTCCAAAATTAAAACCCATTTGGCCTTTGGGTTCAAAAACTCCAAAAATCCAAAAATAATTGAAAACGGACACCATACGTAAAAACAGCCAGCATAACGGCCAAAAAACCCAAACCCCCATTTCAAAAATAGATAAAAAGTTCATACCCGACCAACCAGGAAAAACCAACAAACAGAAATGGAGGGGAACACTAGTTCTCATCCTCCTAACATACAGCTACAAGAAACAGAAGCAAAAATGGAGTAAAACCAATAAAACGAGAAGGCCCTACCTGATGGAAACAAGGGCAGAAATCGAAACCCGCACAATAAAATAATCAATCTGCCAAAACTGCTGAAACTGACGGCAAAGCAAGAACTCCTCGAGCTAAATCCAACAAGACCAACCTCGCAAAGATCCCACGCTCACAGCTCCCAAAACGAACAAAACAAGAATTCTACAGAAGAGGATTTCCAAATTGCTCTCCAAATTTCAATTTCCAAATTGTGATAAGTGATTTATGAAATCACTTTTCCAATACTTATTCACTTTTTTGGGTGAATAGTCGATTCTGAAAAATAGCTAGCTGGAGTAGTTAAACTCCGAATTGACCCAAACGAAAATAGGTTATTATCCACAACAAGATTTCACCTAAGGCAAAGCTGCCAGAAATTAAATCTAAAAAGATTAAAACCTAAAAACCCCAAAAACATAGAAAAATACTTAACACTTTCGCGACAAATGCGAACTTGTAGATGCACAGACATACTCACTAGTCTAATCACATAATGCAAATGAGTTCGGATTTACTAATCACTAAAAGGTTTTGATCTAAACAATAACAATAAGGGTATGTCGACCATATAGGAATGACATGGGTAAATATAAATAGTTGAATCACTAACTCCATGTGCCACTGCCAGGGATATAATTCTTGCACACTAAAACACACAATCAAGTGCAATGGAAAATAATATCATAGCCAAAGCAACATGTATTAAAATACCTATTTAATCCATTTACATCACTCACATTCACAGAAAGCTTAAAGATACAAGAATGAAGTAAATAACCATAGCATAGAATCCATCTCATAACATAATCAACAAATAGGTCCAATACATCATATAACCAGATACCATCATAGATCTACTATCATCTCAAAATGGCATCAACATGCAAATGTGATAAATTGAACAGTATAGCAGTAAAGCATCTATGGTACTGAATCCAAGTATAACATTCGACCCTCAGGTCATCATAAGGTACAAAATAATAAGAGTATCAAGTATCTCTCGAATCAAAATAGACAAGACATAGACTGCAAACATGAGAGGCACTAAATGATGACAAGGCCACAATCAGTACTCTCACCAGTATGGATCAGGGCATTGAGAAGTTCCAGGATCAAATGGAAAAGGAGCAGCAAAAGATAATCAAGGCAGCTCAGACTATGCAGGAAATGGAGAAGATAACTAAAGACTAGTTTTCTTGCCTTTTGTCTTTTTGTCTTCCTAGCTTTTGGCTTTTCGACAGGCTTTCTGTAGTCTGTTTTAGTTTGTTTATTTTTTGGCCTTTGTTTTGGGCTGGGCCTTCGGGTCTTTTTTCAGCTGTTGGACCTCTGTTTTGGCTGGGCTTCTTTGGCTTATTATCAGCCTTGTTTATGTAAAACTTATGGGTTTCAGGATCCCTTAAAACCTATTTTTCTTATCAAAAACATTAAAAAATGTAAATCAAAACCTCCATGATTGTATGCTTAGAATCCACCTTGATAGAACAATGAATCAATCTTGAAGATGAACAAAGGATCTTGAAGGAATATCATGCCACCTAGATCTAGGGTTTGAATGATGAATCTTGAATGCTTGAACCAAATCCCTTCAAAGGATTGAATGCTCTAATCCTTGATCTTCAATGGAAAACCTAATGTTTGATAATATCTCCTTATTAATAGTAGGTAGTCACTCATAGATCATGAATGCGCTTATGAATCATAAATAGATTATAGATATGCATGGATGTCAAAATGAGTGAAGAAGGCTTCCTTATATAGTGATCTAGGGCACTAACTCCTAGAGAAGGCCAACATAGGAGCATTAAATCCCATTTAACCTTAATCCCTAGAAATGGACATAGATTAAATGTAGTTTAAGATTCTACCATTCTAAAACTTGAAATAGTCGACTCAAAAGCAGGAAAAGAAACTTTCTGAAGCTCAAGATCTTGAAACTTCTAGAAATTGAAAATGGGACCTGAGGTCAGGGATAAGGTCAAACTTGCCCTAGTTTAGGGTTGAGGTTGTCCTTGACCTAGGTCAAGTTCAAGGTCAACCTTGACCCAAAAGTTTGTCCTTGACCCAGAGGCCAAAGTCCTCAGTTTCACAAAGTAGTTTATCAAAAATAAGCTAGAAGTAGAGAGATAAAATTAGAATAGGGGGAAAACATCCAAATCCATGCAAAAAACCCATTCAAGGTGCTTAACATGACCCCAGACCACTTACTTAGAGGGCTAAACACTCTTAACATGGGAGTGGTTCCATTTTAAGATGATACATTAAGCCCCCACTTTAGCAAGAGTGTGGACTCAATGCAAACTCTTGGTAAAGGAGAAGAAATAAGAGATCCAAGTGGATTCATAATTAGATAAAATAACACTTTAACTAAGGACATAAACCCTCAAGATAAGGATTTGAACTCAACATAAATGCATAAGAGTGAAAAAAAAAACCAAAACAACAACATAAAAGGGTTAGTACAAACAAACCCAAATCAACTAGCACAAGAAACCTCACTAAGAAATATTTCTCATACTAATATCATATTTGGAAAGATAACATAAAAACATAAGTGATAACATAAGAAAGACAAGAGCAACACTATAAATAGTATAGCTTCATGATCCAATCCTACTAGCATGAAAGGGAAAAAGAAAGAAAGGAAAAAGTGATTACCTCTCCTAGTAAAATGCCCACCTTACCATGAATCACCAAAATAGAGGGAGAGCCAAATAGGTGGCCAAACCTAATAGTTCACCCATTAACTGTACTTGCAATTTGTAAATACATCTTCTAATGGATTTTGCAATATTTATAAATCCACCTTCTTGTATCACTATGAATATAATTTGTGTATCTTCTCAAGATTTAGCAACTTATATGTATTACCTTCAAAAGATTTAGCATTTTGAAAATTTTAAAAGGTGTGTATCTCTTCAAGATTTAGCAACTTATGTGTGTTTCCCGTAGAGGATTTAGCAATGTCTGTCCCTTTAGGATTTGGAAACTTATGTGTGTTACCTTCAGAGGATTTAGCATATATATATAAAAGAAAAAAGTGTGTCTCTTCAGGATTTAGCAACTTATGTGTGTTACCTTCCAAGATTTAGCATATAAAATAAAAACTATAGTATAAGGGAGACCCTATATATGCCCCCCTCCTTATCATGGTTATCTACTAGACATGTTAAGGAAAAGGAGGAGGATACCTACTTCACAAGGAAAGAAGATATATGATTAACAACAATGTATACCATATTCTTAACGAGGGATATTGACCTTTACATCCAAGAATATAGATAATCATGAAAAGGATATGTCACTTATGAAAGAAAAAAAATGGATCCTCAAAGAAAAATATCTTATCAAAAAGACCCCCACCATAGAGGACTGCTATTCGATAAAATATCATCTTTCAAATCAAATAGGAACAAAGATTTAATCATCAAGCCCTCTCCAAGGAATAGGGAAAGGAATATTTGGAATGAGGAAAACAACTCTAACACCAAAGCAAGGGTAAGAGTTTGTAAAAAATCATAATTTGCAGCATAGAGAAGAGGTTATGACCAAGGACAACAACCTCCTATAAAAAGAATATCCATAGTCAAAACATCATTATATGTGAAGAAATAATATTGAAATATAAATTAATGCCACTAAGCTCCCTAGACAAAGAGAAAGAAGAAAGAACCTTTCCCCCTAGGGGTGAAGACAAGGGACACCCTTGCAAAACAAATGTCATAGAAAAGATATCTTGAATAGATTCTATGAATGAGTATAGAAAGAATACAAAATCATAGAAGATAAGGAAGAAAGAATACCAATTAAGCCTAATAAAATACCTAATAGATCCTAAGAGACTAAATGAAAATACACCACTTGCCCCCTAGTCCAGAGATAAGAGGAGAAGAGATCTATATTTTATCAATAGGAGGAGAATCCCCTATATCAAAAGTATGAAAGAATTGTAAAACTACACAAGACTGAGATATAATTCCTAAAGTAGTTCATTCATAAACATACAATTTAAAATGTCTACAATCAGCAAGTGTGTATTACAATAATGGAAAGGAGATTTGTACTTGGATAAAGCATCTTTTAGTATAGGTTTAAAGATTTATTTTATAGAATACATTAATTCAACATATACCTATTTAGCCACCTCTTGATGAATATCAAAGTTATCCAAGTTAGGTATAGGGAGAAGTTTATAAAGAGGAGGACGATGATTGACATCACCTTCCTTAACTTGAAATTTTGAACAACCAACACCATACAAATCTAGTTGAGAGGGTATATGAACTGGATACTTAATACCATGCTCATGAACTCCAAGACCTAAACCTTTATAACCTTGTTTAGTGATCATCGTATATCATGTAGTGTACATATCACACAAATCTTCTACAGGAGATGATTGTTTATCATGTTTATGTGAAAACATTTTATAAGATGAAATAATAGATTTTGAAGATGTGTTTTTACCCTTTCCCTTAATATCATCATGCATCAAAGGAGAAGGTAAATCAAAAAAATTGCACATCTGTATCCTAAACTACAACTTGAATACCATCATAAGAAGAACAAGAATTAATAGATGGAGAAGTAGGCATTAGATTAGGAATGATAGGATTCATATTAGGAAGATTAGAAGATGGTGTATCATCTACCACATCCTTCACATAATCCAAAAGAACAATAAGTCTACCACATGAATCTTTAATGAAATTTTTTAATTAGAAAGATTGGTATCGATTAAATTTACAAAAACACAAGCAAGAGTAAAATGAAAGATCATGGACATAATAAAATGAATGATACTCTCATAAACATCATAATTATGGTGAAGAGATGCTAAAAGAAGGTTAATAAGGAGCATAACCACACACCAAAGAATCTTAATAATTTTCATAGTAAACAAAATGCAAGAAATGTTTTTGTATTTTATGGAATATATAGAATTTTTTTTATATTTTTAAAATGCAAGAGCATAAACTAAATATAATCTTAATGCAAGAAAAGTTCTAACAAATATGAAATAAAATATAACACCACAAAACACAATAGAGCATCTAATTCCACAAAAGATAGGGGGTAAGTGTGTCTAGTTCACGAAAATGAATAGAAAGAAAATAAGGTTTCCCTTTCTTAACCGTAGTTTTCAATGAGATGATCTAAATTGATTAATCACAAGAGAGTCTTAAATGCAAAAATGGATCAAGTGATGGAAAATAGAGAGAAAGGAGGTTATATAATCTTTCTATTGTGGAGGGGGAGTATGTGCTTAAATCTTGAAATAGATAAAAGACAAATACTAACCTTGAATCTAGAAAATGTTGTTTTATGATGTTTTGTTAGTACCTGATATGGTCACAATTTCAAAGCTTCAAGTTTAGAGTTGTTGAACCACTTCGAACTGAAGTTCAAAGTAGTTCAAAGCAATTCAATGGTTTAGTTGATCTGTCCTATAGGTTCAATAGAAACAAAATTCAGACTCTCGGTTCAAAATTGCAGATTTGTTAATTCAGAAAGGTTCAGAACTCTGTCTCAATTCACATTTCAGGCTTAGACTTCAAAGCAGTTCAATGGTTTAAAAATGCAATATTCAGCCTTATTCAATATTTTGTTGATTTCTTCAATCGTGATGGAAGATCCTTTCGAGGAAAAGCATAGAATTATAATGGATTATGGGAATTGGACATTGAGAAACCAAAGTATTTAGAAGGCCAAACCAATATCAAGTGACATACAATGAGCTTACGTTAGAATTCATCCATCTTAAAATGGAACAAACATATACAAGCAGAAGAAATCTTGGATTCTCTGATGACAGAAGAATAGTCATATTTCGAGGGTCATATCTCAGAATTCAACTATTGGATCGAGCTTAAATTTGGATATGTGTTTTCAATCCTAGTTCTCTAAATCTTCATCAAATAGTTTTTTGATATTGCATATGGATCAAAAGTTACGGGTTCTTGAGTGCACCACTATCGGATCAGCAATAACAGTCATAAAATGTAAATGACAGAAAATAGTCATATTGAGGGGGTCATATCTCACAATCTAACTATTGGATTGACCTGAATCTTGGATATGTGTTGTGAATGCTAGTTTTATAAATCCTCTCCACAGAGTTTTGTAATATTCACTATGGATCAAAAGTTATGGGTTCCTGTTTGCACCTCTATCGGCTCAGCAATAGCAGTTACAGAATCCAGACAATCAAATTGGTTCTCAGTGCGTGGGGCATAACTTCCAATAAAACCATTGGATTTGGCTCAATTTTAGATATGTTTCTAAGAAGAAAGTTATGTATGATCTGACAAAATATTTTTTCAAACTCATTTCTGGTTAATGAGTTACGACTGATTGAGTGGGATGCTATCAAAACTATCAATGACAGTTACAAAATCATAATAGAACCTCATCAATAGCAAATGCCACTTGTCAGCATGAGTATACTATAGGGGCCACGAATTTGAAAAGATAAAAGACTATTTTTATAATGATATAAACACCAAAAGGAAGAGGGAAATCAAAAAAATTTCAAGATTCAGTTCGAAAACTGAAAAGCCATGGGAAAGAACAGATTAAAGAAGTCAGCAACAGAGTAAACAGGGGGGGGTTCCATTTTTTCTCTCCAAAAGACTGCAGACTTTATGCTACAGCAAGGAGGAGAGGTTTTCCCAATTTTATTTCATTTTCTTGTGAAGTTGTGGAGGGCAAAGAAAGTTTTCATTTTCCTGTTCTAAACTGTGTGTTAGCAATAGGAGAGTTTTGATTTGTTACAGCTTTCTTTAATGGTGATTGTAATAGCAAGTGCAGCTTTATGTTTTCAAAGGAGGGAGACTTCAGAGTTAATTATTTTTCAAAACTTTGAGTTTGAGCAATCTACTTTCCACTAAGTGTGATCTTGGTGTCACTTTGGTCTTCTCTGAAATATGTTGTTATATCTCTATATCTTCATTTCTGCACTTTCTCTAGAAGATGGATAATGTGTTTCTTGATTCTATCTATTGTTAGGGTGAATGGACTTTGTGTCATTTACCATTTAATTTCTTGTAGTTGTTTAGTTTTTCCCGCATCTATGTTGTACTTATAGGTAGATGTTTGATATCCTTTTATGCTTTCTAGTAAAAGCATTCACATTTGATTCATTGAATATTTCATACGGGGAGCTATACACGATAAAATTCAGAGGAAAGTTATCAATCCAATGATAACTTGTCCAACTGTTAGTGCTGATTAGTCTTCTCATTTGGGCATTCAGGGTTATATTTGTATATATTTTCTTGGAGGACAATCTATTCACTAACATGTTTGTATGTAGTTTATAGAAAATTTGCAACCAATTCTAGATTGGAAATGTCAAGGTGGAGAAAACCCAAAAATATTTTGTCTTTTTAAAGGGAGGTCGACCTTGACCCTGTGAGCAGGGCACAATTATACCCCAAAAAGTCAACCTTGACCTACACTATTCTAACAAAATTTATGTTCACAAATCTTGCAAGTTCGACAAAAAGGGTATCTAAATCTACTCTCCAATTCATTGTTCCACACTTGTATCTACAAGAAAAATGGTTTTGATTTTTGGATGAGGGGTTTGACTCAGTGAAACCCCAGTTTGGAATCAATTCCTTAATAATTGAATTGAAATAGAGAATGCTAGCAAGTAGTAGAAGCAAATCTAACAATGAGACTATGATATTCAATAGATATGCAATTCTATTTGAAATACAAACAAGTATATTGATATGAAAGATTCTACATAACATTAAAAAATGTAAATCAGAACCTCCATGATTGTATGCTTAGAATCCACCTTGATAGAAGAATGAATCAATCTTGAAGATGAACAAAGGATCTTGAAGGAAGATCACACCACCATGATGGCTAGATCTAGGGTTTGAATGGTGAATCTTGAATGCATGAACCAAATCCCTTCAAGGCTTGAATGCTCCAATCCTTAATCTTCAATGGAAAACTTGAATGCTTGATAATATCTCCTTGTGAATAGTAGGTAGTCACTCATAGATAGTTAATGTTCTTATGAATCATAAATAGATTGTAGATATGCATGGATGTCAAAATGAGGGAAGAAGGCTTCCTTATATAGTGATCTAGGGAACTAACTCCTAGAGAAGGCTGACATAGGAGCATTAAATTCCATTTAACCTTGACCCCTAGAAATGGACGTAGATTAAATGTAATTTAAGAGTCTACCATTTTGAAACCTAAATCAACCAACTCAAAAGTGGGAAAAGAAACTTTCTAAAGCCCAAGATCCTGAAACTCCCAGAAATTGAAAATGGGACCTAGGGTTAGGGATGAGTTTTACCCTACCCTAGGTCAAGGTCAACCTTGACCCAAAAAGTCTTCCTTGATAAAGAGGCCAAAGTCCTCAGTTTCATAGAGAAATTTATTTAAAATAGGCTAGAAATAGAGAGAGAAAAGTAGAACAGGGGGAAAACATCCAAATCCATGCAAAAAAACTCATTCAAGGTGCTTGACATGACGCCATACCACTTAATCAGAGGGCTAAATTCTCTTAACATGGAAGTGTTGATTATACAACTACAAATGAAGCTTGTGAAGATGAATTTTGGATATATGCTATGAAATAGGAACTTGAGCAGATTAAAAAGAATATGACTTGGAAATTGGTCCCTAGACCTACAAATAAGAATTTTATTGGAACTCAATAGGTATTTAGAAACAATATGAATAAGTAAGGAGAAGTGGTAAGAAACAAAGCAAGTTTAGTATGAAAAGGTTATTCACAACAAGAAGGAATTTATTTTGAGGAAAAATTTTCCCCTATTGCTAGATTGGAAGAAGTAAGAATGTTTTTGGCATATGTAGCTAACAAGAATTTTAAGGTTTATCATATGGATGTTTAGTCATTTTTTCCTATTGGAGATATTGAGGAAGAAGTCTACATTGAAAAACTTGATGGATTTCCCCTGGCAGAGGAAAAGGATATAGTTTGCATGTTGAAGAAGGAATTATATGGCTTGAGGGAAGAACCTAGAGCTTGGTATACAAGATTGGACAAACATTTACAAAATTTGGGATTCAAGAAAGGTAATACAAATAGTAACATGTACTTGAGAAAGAATGATGATGGATTATTGATTAACATTGTATTTGTTGATGGCATTTTTTTTGGAGGAAATGTGAAGCTAGTAAGAAATATTTATAAGAAATAAAGAATGAATTTGAGATTATTATGATTTGGTAGATGAAATATTTGTTGGGTTTGTAAAATAAATCAAAATGAGGATGGCATTTCCATATCAAAAACTAAATATCTTAAGGATTTTTTTGAAGAAGTTTTGTTTGGAGAATTGTAAACTAGTTGGGACACCTATAATTATAGGATTAAAATTGTCTAGCAATGATGAATCTCTTAATGTAGAAAAAACAAGATACATATCTATGATAGGAGGATTGTAGTATTTGACTCACACAAGACTAGATATATCTAATACAGTTGGGATTTTAGCAAGATTCCAAGAAGATTCTAAAGAGATAAATATTATTGTAGTAAAGAGAATATTTAGATATTTGAAGGGTACACCTGATTATGTCTTACCATATAAAAAATTACATGGCTTTATCTCATGTGCATATACTGATGTAGATTGTGCAAGAAACATATATGATAGAAAAAGAAAAGGTGGTGGAGCATTCTTCTTAAAAGGAAGATTGGTATTATGTCTAAGAAAGAAAAAAAATTGCATATTAAAATCTACAGCAGAAGAAGAGTATATAATAATACAAAATAACTGTAATCAAGTTATTTGGATGAAGCAAATGTTCCAAGAGATTGATATTGAGTTTATTTAACATATTATCATTCACATTGATAATACAAGTACAATTAATATGTCAAATAATATAGTGTTACATCCAAAGACTAAGAAAATTGTAATAAAGTTTCATTTTTTGAGAGAGAAGGTAGCATAGAAAGAAATTAGATTGGAGTATGTTAGCACAAAGGAGCGGATTGCAAATATTTTCACAAAACCTTTGGCTAAGGATACTTTTGACTACTTTAGATGCATTCTTGGGGTTAATCACTAACCTATTTCAAAGTAATTCATGCAAGATTGCATTAGTATAGTATATTCAGAGCTTATTCCTATATCTAGATAGTACAATGGGGGAGTAGTCACTTTTGGGCAAACAAAGTTACTGAGAAATCTTTGAGCATTGTTCAAATAGTGTCTTTCAACACTTAGTGAGATTTTTCATATTTCTTTGGAAATGATTATTAACATAATGGCACCTTTTTCATCAATGCCAGTAGGGGAGAGACATACATGAAAAATAGTGATGATCAATGGGGAAGATTAGAACATTAAAACTCTTTACAACATGTCTATATCTATGGTGGAGAGTTATGCTTATATGGATATATTTACTTTCATGGGAGCAACATAAATGGGGGAGTAAGGCAGACTAGGAAGAAGTATATTTGGTATTCATGGTAATTTGATGTTTTCCATCATATGTTGTCATTAATGGAAAAGGAAGATATTGTTGCATCAATTTCTAAGGAATATTGGTGAATAATTTTGATGAGATTGTAAGAAGTGTTTAGAGATGATTGAGTTCTTGTGTCTTTAATTCATGACTTGGTTTGTCATTGATGTTAACATATCATCTTACTAGACAATTCAAGCAAAGTAGCGAAGATAGTTATTTTCACCATGATTTGTGGTTGTGAAATTGTTTTCACTAGAGTTAGCATTATGTTCTTGGATTCTTATAGATTCTATGCCTAAATTCATATAAAGACTTATGAAATTTTTAGTGAGTTGTGGAAGATTTGTAGAAGATAGGTTGCAGGAGAGTTTATAGGAAACTATACATTGTTTTTCACTATGTATCTTGTGGTAAGGTTGAAGCTTGTTCAGCAAGCTTGGATTTTGGTTAGAGACATGTTAGTGAAGCAATGTTTGAGATGGTAGAATTTAGTTTTCAATTTGTGGATATTTGTGAAGGATAATGTACTAGTTATTCCTTAAAGGCCAATTGTATTTTGTAATTAATGAAATATGCTTTGTTACATGTGAAACCTAATTATAATAACTTATAATGGTCCTATATTATTCATTATACATTGGGAAAGCTTCAAGGTCAACTCAATTAGTTATTAGGACATGGTATAAAGGAAAGATATTTCCTTGGTTGGAAATCACTATATGTGGTCATATATTATTGATGTAATATTATGTAAGCTTTAGATACAAATTTGTGAAGGTCAGAGAAGTGTTTGATGTTGAGGATAAGTTGTGGACTTTGAATGAATTGAATTGGAAAGATAAATTTTTATTTCAATTAATTTATTTTCTTGGATATGTTATCCTAAATTATTTAGTGAGAACAATTATGAAGAAATTTGGATATTGGATTAAGATGTGTTCTTATCAACTTCTAACAAGGTTGGAATCTTCTGAAAGGGATTGAATTCTCCTAATAGGGACTCATATGTATTGAAGAAATTTGGATATTGGATTAAGTTGTGTTCTTATAAACTTCTAACAGTGTTGGAATCTTCTGAAAGGGATCGAATTCTCCTAATAGGGACTCATATGTATTAAATTGACTCCTAACAAGGTCGCACCCTTTCACAAGGAACTTTCTATATTAGTACATTATCTTGTGGGAATCATTCCCACCAGTGTTTTCCCTCTAATCAAGGGCTTCCTTAGTTAACATGTCTTGTGTCACTTTGCATGGTTACAATCTTGTGGTTATTGTTAGAAAGTAAAATCCACCAAGATAACTAAGAGGGGGGGTGAATCAATTATCCAATTAAAACAACTATTATCAACCTTATTAAATTTGAAACATGTAATCAATAAGTGAAATAACCATAGCAAGATCACCATGCACAATAACACCAGATTTCTTAATTAGGGAAACCCTTGATCAAATGAAAAACCCCTGTGGGGATGGTACCCACAAAATAATGTGCTAATATATAAGTTTCTTGTATGATGATGGACCCTATTAGGATTCACTAAAATAAATTCAATATATACCAGCCCATGTTAGGAGACTTTGAATCCCTGTGAGGAGATTTCAACCCTATTAGGAGTTGTGCCAACCCTATTAGAAGTTATGCCAATGCTGTTAGAATTTGTGCCAAACTTGTTAGGATTTTTTGAAGGTAGAAGGACCCACTATCCAAATAGCTTCAAGGGTAAGACCACCAAACTCACTATCCAACTAGCCTTAGTACTATCTTTCACTAAATAATACAAATAAGAAATTGTCCACAACAACTTCTTTTCCAAATACATTCCCTTTGTCAACTCATCATTCCTTAACCACACTAAACACTTCTCTTATCTCAAGACATTCAATATCATGTTCATTGGATCTCACATCCAAGATCGCTCACTTGCATTACACATATTACTTGCAATCACAATCACACTTAACTACAGGGAAAATAACTTTTATTTATTCCAAGATCTCAAACTAATTTTTGTGTTGGTCTTTAGGCTTTCTCAATTTAAAATTAATATAGGACCACATTAAGATAATATAATATAAGTTACATTACGTCTTTTCACAATTACATAACACTATCATCTCACAGTCTTCACATGTACAACATCAAAATTAGCATGATAAACAACACCATATTTGTGATTTCTTCTTCCTAAGTAAAAATGCACTTAACTATAGTCTATCTCTATTAGGAGATATAATCCAATTACTAGAAACTACTTCTTAGGAACTCTGCCAAAATGATGTCTTCAATAAATTTCAAATAAATGTCAATTGTCTTCATATTTTTACATGCATACTTACCTTATCATCAAGAAATATTGAAGAACATTTTCACAACTATGCATAACCATATCTTCAATCCTCAAATTGTGTGACCTTAGTCTCTATCTACTACTCTACCAATCTTCACAAAATAACTAGTATGTTGACATCAATGACAAACATTGCCATGAATGCAATATATAATCATGCTAACAATATCACCAATGCTCGAGAAATTCTTGGATACTCTCCTATAGGAATATCATTAGTATTCTTGCTAAAAATCTCTGCCTTTGGAATTGATGGAAACATAGATAAAAAAATATCTAAGTTCTACGAATACCAAACATATATCTCTATTGCAACTGCTCAATTGTACTCTTTATTTTCAAGTCCTCTTTATCAATCAAATATGAATCTTGAGAACAACTCTTCATCAATGTGCTACTCCCTCATTGATATACTTCCCAATTCTATGTACCATGAGATGTTTTTCATGAAGATCTTCTCCCCCATTGACATCAATAACAAAGGCATCATTAGGTCAATCTATTGCATAAAATCTTCAACAAGCTCAAGTGTCCAAAGACACTATTAAATACCAGTTCCCAAGAGTCCTTTATGACTTAGCTCAAACATAGATACTCCCCTATAGAGGAAGAGTCTAACATCCAGTCCAAATAAACAATAGTTCTTTATATTGCTGGACTAATGCAATCTCTGCATCAACTAATTAGAAGTAGGAGGGCATTACCCCAAGAATACCTCTTAGGTACCCAAATTTATCCTTCAACAAGGTATTTTTAAATTTATATATGTTATCTTCTCCTTTTTATTGATATACTCTAATATATTTCTTTTTCTACAACTTTCTCTCTCAAAACATGATACTTGATAGATATGTATTTTTTCTTTGAGTATAACACAACACTCTTAGACATACTCACTGTACTTGTGTTATCATAATGTATGATAATAGGATCTGTAAACTCAACTCCAATGTATGATAATAGCTATATCTAGTCCTGTGTGTCAAATATTGTAAACATCTAATCATAGATGTGTACTTCTTCTACTCAATGGTAGGTGTCTCATCTTTGTTGGATAACCTATGATCAGTTATCATAGGTTTACCAATAGGTTTAAAACTTTCCAAGCCAAATATTTTCAACAAATCTTTCAAATATTTAGTTTGTGATAAGAACATACCATCATTGTTCTACACAATCTACAAACCCAAGAAATACTTCATCTCACTGTTGCCCCACTTTTCACCATGTACCAATTTTGCAAAGTGGAAATTAACTTGTATTATGTTTAGTCTGGTCGAGTCAGTTGGTCCTTTCTTCCTCAAGTGATAAGTATCTCCATTGATTTTTCATATTTTCCCTTCTCCCGCATTGTATGGTCAAGTGTTTAGGGCCCATTTGCCATTGCACCAAAAGCCATGACTATTAGTGAACATGGAACACCACATAATTAACCACCTGTGGGCAGGGGAGCGTGTCGCATCACCCAACAATCTCCCCCTCGACGCGCATACCAGGTGCTTACACGGGTCAGGAAGGCACTGGGGAGATTTGAACCCATGACCAAGATAAAACTAGGCTCTGATACCAATTGTAGGGCCCATTTTCCATTGCACCAAAAGCCATGACTATTAGTGAACATGGAACACCACATAATTAACCACCTGTGGGCAGGGGAGCGCGTCGTATCACCCAACAAAGTGGATTTTCTTTATCATCATGAGTTAGGACCTTTTTGGATGGAGATTCTTGAATTATGTTACTTCAAATGAACTTACTTGCAACTCATTTTATTTTGAACATAAAGAAAGTTGAACTAGCAGAAAATCTAGTTTCGTCTTCTCTTTGGCGAGTTTTCACACCTCGAAGGTGAAACTCTGTCGAGATTTACAAATGCATTTTGTGAGCTTAAATAAAGAGAGGTGAATTATGTTATGGATAGATCATTCAAGTATTTCCATGTTTTCACTATGAGAATAATTCAAAACTCACTAAGATGATAAGAAAAAAGATTGACAAAAAACTCAGAAAAAGCTTCTCCTCAGCAAGTTTTGAACCAAGAAGTCAGTTATCTGAAAGGGTATTTATGAAAAGGTAAAGTGAGTCGGTGGGTCCCATTTTTCACTCGTGAAGCCATTTCCATATTTTCAAATGCTTAAAGTAAATTGGTTAGGGCAGAAAAGGTAAAACAAGGGCAAAAGCAAAAAAGCGGAAATCGCCTTCTCCTCTGTGAGCTTTCTACCCTAGAGAACAATTTTTTTCATGTAACGAAAAATCGTTCCTGCAAGCATAGTAATTATGTAAATTGATCATGAGATGTTTTGGGAAAGATAATTGAAGCAAATTAGTTGAGTTGGTGAAGATATTTTAAATAGAATCCAGTCAGGCGGATTTCTTCTCAAGGAGTACTCCAGACTTATTTTTTTGAAATTGGGTTAAAATGGAAAATAAGTCTTTGATAAAGAAAAGTTACTGTTAAACCAGTGGAAACAGTGAAAAGATAAGGAAAAATATATTATAACCCTCGCATTTACTAATCCAATAGATTTATCCTTAAATTCACTCGTGTGGTGTGAATCATGAAATTCAATGGGCAGATCAAGGGTTCTTATATAAAGATAAGCAGAATAGATTTTCAAATTATCATTTTCTCTATTAAACTATTATGCCCTTATATTGAATAGTGCTCTCAAAAACTGTAGAGTTACAGGGTTTACTCTTGGCACTTTTCACAATTGTTGAGTTTCAGTTCACCTCAATATCAGACAAGATGGCCACAAGATTTGCTGGTTTTGATGGACCAGGTGGACTTAAGTCAACATGGCAGAATATTACAGACACTTCACTCCATTTCTTTGACATGCAAGATTTCCAAATTAGACTAAAGATGGAGCCAATTCACCCCATAATGGAGAAACTTCGACGAAGTGGATTAGTAAAGGCAACTAGATTTCAAGTAGCAGTACAAGCTCCAGAGTTGATTATTGAATGCATCAATCATTACAATCCAGATACAAAGAAAATCTTACTACCAGATCAAACAGTGCTAATCTCAATTGATAGGCAAGCGGTAGTGAACTGCCTTCGAATTCCAGAATGAGAAGAGTTCTTTGAATTAACAATTGGAGGAGCTACATCTAAATTCTCTCTAAAGAAGATGGTGTGGCAAAAAGAGATCATGAGGTCTTGATTCCAAAAGCCAAGGGGAGCTAAGAGTAAGGTCCCTAAAACTATTTTCAATACTAATCTCAAGCCTAAGATTGTGGACATTTTGGTCCTCTTGCATTGACTTAAAGGCGAGGTAGAAGCCCTTAATTTTGTAGAACAATACTTCTTTTTGGTACAAATTACTTTCTTAGATACACAGCATGTTGACTGGGTGTATGAGGTTAGTGAACATCTGTCTAGGGCCCTCAATGTGGCTAAGTTCTACAATTCATTTTATATGTCTTCTTTCTTGATATATATGTTGGCTTCCCTACGATTGCGGTCGAGACTCCCCAGAATAGAGAATTTTCCTGATGATGTGAAAAGCTATGAATTTTAGCCATGCCTGTAGTTGCAGAATAGTTATGCAGAGTATATCTGGGTAAATGATGCATTCACAATGAGAATATGCAGGGAACTCCAAGGATGTTCATAGTGGAGATTCAGTCTAGAAGCAATGGCGGTCATCAGTCAATTTGGCAGTTATTTCATTCAATATTCATCTTTTTCTTATTTGCATCTCACAGTGTTTGATGGATTTCCTCTGAAGTTGCCTAGATACCTGAATGACATGATTATACTCATCAAGGTCATGAGGCAAGTGATTCAGGTGAACGTTTTGAGCGCCAGTTTGAGGAAGAAGGGGTATGAATTCCCCATGAAAGTTGGGGCCTACAGTTGTGAATCTTGATCCAATGCTAAGAACATGCTCAAGGAATTCGAGAAAAAATTTAGACTAGAAGAATATGAAGTGGTAAGGCCCATGTTTGACCCTAACAGATATGCCAGAGATGTGCTTCAAATTGGAAGCGTAATCAAGCATGTAACTACCATAGAAGATTACTGGGTAGATTGCAAAGATGAGCTGGAGAGTTGAGATCGTGCTTTTGCCAGACTCACAGTGGATCAGATAAAGACATATGGTATTGACTTGGATGTGGAAGGTTTAGAAGATGATGGGAAAAATATGTATAGTAATACATATTTTTCCAAATTGAGAAATACTCCAATCAGTTCTAAGCCATATGTTGATATAGAAGAAGACTTTGATGTTATGTTGGCCTAGATCATCAAGAGAACTGGAAAATGGGTTGAGTAGATGGAAAAAAAGAGCCAAAGTAAGAGAAAGACTACTCAAGCTTCTAGCCACTACTACTCCCTCTTCTTCTTAGAGTGCCACAGAGTGTTACAACCACAGCTACTCAAGGACCAACTCAATCTACAGGAGAAGGTGATCAACCCCAAGAGAAAAACATTTCAATAACTCCAACTTGCCAAGGTGGTTCTCTACCAATGATTGGAGCTCAAGCCAAAACTAAAGAGAAAGGGATGGAAGAGTCGAAGGATGGTGCTACTACTCCAATCTTACTACCTCACACCACTCCAAATCCATCTCCCCACATTACTCCAATTCCATCTCCTCACCATAGCCTTGTTCCATCTCCAAGTGTTCCTCTTTTGAAGTCAACTAGTTCCCCCATTCAGATAGTAGAGATTGGGGATGAAAAGAGTAGAAGCAGTGAGTCCACTAAATCCAATGAAGCTGCGAAGGAAACTCAAGAAGAAGAGAAAGCCCCAAGTTCATCTAGGGTTCTTTTTAAAGATCCAAAGAATCCATTTTCTGCAACTACAATGGCAATGACTCTGGTGAAGAAGAAAATGTTCAGTATAGAGTCAGTTGGGGCTACTTCTAAAGTGATTAGTACTGAGTCCTGGCTAGAAGACACCTTAGAAAGGAAGAGAAAGAGAAAAGAGGAGAGTATCCCTACAAAAGATACTATGTCTCAAGAAGTTCACTCTGGTTCTGCAATAGTGAAAGCTAAGAAGTAGAAGACATTATCAATACTTGGGCAAGATCCAAAAATAGGACACTTAACCATGGAGATAGCAAAGCCAAACAAAGTAGGGAGAATTGAAGACATGATGCCTGATGATTTCACTCTGCATTCAATTGATCTTGGAGAGGCTAGACATGATACAAAGGTGGGCCTATGGAGATCAAGTAATGAGGTAATAGAAGAATAACTGGAGAGCCTCAAATTGTCAAAAATCAAGATGAAGGCCGAGATAGAAGAATTAAAAAGATTAATCAGGTAGTTAGTTGTTCCATTGGCAACCATTACTGGTGCACCTACTACCGAGAATCCTAAAGTAGAAGAAGGGACAACTTTCATCTCACAGCTTCAAAAAGATAGGCATTTTGGTTAGGTCGGAAGAGAATGGATTGAGAAACTCAATGCAAATGGAGTTTCTCTTATCAATCAAATTGAAATGTTATCTTCAGTTGGAAACTAAGAAGGATAATATCATATCTAATCACAACACTTTGGCTGCAGAGAAGGCAAGATGTGATGAGTGTGTTTCCCTCCTGAAAATGATCATCCAGATGAAGACAAAGGAGGTAGTTGAAGTAAGAATTTTGAAGAAAGGAATTGAGCCTTTGTTTGAATGGCTTTAGGGTATGCAATTCAAGTTGGAGATGATTCAAGAAGCTGAAGAAGGACTCAAGGAAACAAGAGATAAAGTGAAGAGAACTCAAGATAGGACATTTGAACTGATGAAAGGATTATGCACTAATCCACAAACTAGCAGTCAATGGAAAGCTCTTATTGAAGTGGAGGTAATGAAGAAAAACTTCTCCATGTACTTGAACAACCTGTCAGGAATGGCTTCAAGTAGCCAAAACAGAGTGACAGAGCTACAGACGCTTGGTGGATGTGTACGCATGGCTGCTGAAGAATTGACAAGTCAGCTAAATGTAGTGAAGGAGCTGGCTCAAGAGCATTCAAAGTGGCTCTTAAGATTCACTAATGTACATGTGCCTAATCACGAAGAATTGATTCCAATCATAGTTGTTGCTAAAGCATATAGAGTGAAAACTGAAAAAGGAAAGAAGTCCAAGTGATTCAGTTGACACCCCCTTTTTATTTCTATTGTAAACTTTGCAAATTTTGTAAATTTTGTAATATGACAAACTGGCATCTTGCCATTTTTCATCCTCAGAAGATGAACCGATTAAAATTCCTATTGTAACGGTCATCTCTCAAACTCTATATGTATGAAGTTGAATGATTAATGAAAGGTCGAAAAAAAATTTGGTGTAGGATACTTGATGTTGCAGGGTCAATTGAAGTGTATTTTATGTCAATTATTTTATGTTCCATTTAGTTGATAGTTGTTAATTAGCTAATTCTTTCTCTTAAACTAAGTTATAGTAGGAAGGAAAATATGTTTCATTCCTTTGTTTCAAGGTTGTGAATAAACCCCATAGGATGTGCTATGAAATATTCGGAGAAGGACTCATTAATTTTATTTTTTATTTCATTTATATCTTTTTTATTAGTTTTTGTAGATTAGTTAAGTGCTGAGTGTATGAATTCATAGGATGTGTGAGTTCTACCATTTGGTTCATAGATTAGGAAACTCTCCTTGCCTACATTAAATTTTGTTTAGGCTTGATTCGGTCTGCCTCTTCTGCTCTCAGGTTAAGGGCATATCTTGTGTTAGTTTTAGGATCAAAACATAATTCATTGCATATCATTCCATAAGGGAGTTGTACCTACCAATTCAAAGAAAAGCTAGTAATCAGAGAGTGACTTTTCAACTATTGTAACCAGATATTGTTCATGATTTGGGCATTAAGAGTCATATTCCTAAGAAGCAAGAAAGGAAAAATCTATTTACCAACACTCACCAATCATGCTCATCTCAAATTCCTTCTTCATTTCTCCTAAGAATTCCTCACTTGCTTCATCATCTCCTTGAAATATAAATTATTTTCTATAATACCTTTAGCAAATCCCATTTTTTGCCAAATACTTATCAAACCCCACATACCAAACTTTAGGTGCTTGTTTCAATCCATACAAACCTTTCTTCAACATTCAAACCATATCTCCTTCTTCTATCATAGGAAAACCTTCAAGATGTGCAATGTTAACTTCTTCCTCAAGTTCTCCATTTAAAAATGTTGATTTGACATCCATCTTATATACTTTGGATTTATTGTTAGCTGCATAAGCCTAAAACATTCTAACTGCTTCTAGTCTAGTAATAGTTGCAAATGTTTCCTCATAATCAATACCTTCTTGCAATGAATAACCTTTACATACTAGTCTTTATTTGTTCCTCACAACCTTGCCTTGTTCAATCATCTTATTTCTAAAAATCCACTTAGTTCCAATAATATTATTGTCCTTAGGCCTCAGAACCAATTCCTATGTATCATTCTTCTCAATGTGATCTAATTTTTCTCTCATAGCTTTAATCCAAAAATCATCTTTAGTAGCTTCATCTACACTTTTAGGTTCTACTTGTGAAATCAAACATATTTTTGTCTCTTTGTACCTTGTTTCTTTTCATCACTCATTTGTCCTTTCTACCAATAATCTAATTCTTTATCAGTTTCTTATTAGGTGTCAATGTCTCAACTCTTACTTTGGCACTAGGTTCACTACTTGGTTCTTCTTTATGTTCCACAATTTGTATGATATTCTTCAAATCTATGTAACTCTCACAAAAGAACTCAATATTTTCTTGGTTAGCCTTTGGATTATTCTCTTCATCAGAATTATAATCAAGCATTATTTATTGAATTCCAAACTTCTCATCAACCTTAACCTTTTTTCTCACCAAAATAGTATTAGTTCCCTGATTAAAATATTTGTATGATTTTCTTTTTAATGAATAACCAATAAACATACTTTCATCACTTATTTCATCAAAATTACCAATATCATCTTCTCTCTTAATGTAATGCTTACTTCCAAAGTTTAAACCAAATCTCATAAGGGATCTAACTAGTACCTTGTCTGATCTATACTTCATTCATGAGATATACTATAGTATTAACCACTTCTCTTCAAAATATCTTTGAAACATTGTTCACAAACATTATAGCTCTTACTTCTTCTATTACTGATTTTCTTCTCCTCTCTACTATACTATTATTCTCAAGTGTCTTAGGGGTTTAAATTTTTCTTAGTACTAAGGCTAGTTGGATAGTGAGTTTGGTGATCTTGAAGAATCCCTTGAGCAGATTGATCTTCTTATTGAAGAAAGAAATAACCTGAAAGAAAGGTATGAAGATGCAAACAACTACATTGAGAAAATGAAAGACAAGATTAATCATTTCAAATCCATAAAGGAACCTAGAGAGCAGACAAATGATAGTAATGAGGTAGTAACATTAAAGAAAGTGAATAAGATTCTAAAACATGAGTTGAAAATTGTTGAACTAAAGCTAATTCTGAAGAAAGATGACAGCAAGGTTGAGTTAGATCTGAAATTTGAAAATTAGATCTAAGATCCCATCTTACAAAAGTAACATTTTAACTTGATCCCATCAAGATAGAGCATGCGAAACTTGAGAAGTACAACACTATTGTGAAAGGAGAGCTAACACAGGGGCAAGGTATATTCAAGCAGAAAACTCAAACTTAAACATACAAAAATCCATTCTTAGAGTTACACACAAAACCAATATAAATAGCACATGAAATAACAGAAACAAGATCCATATAAGGCTAGGCAATTGGCCACCACACTGATGTAATAATTAAATTAAGTCTATCAACATGGTTGACTATGAGGCCTTCTAGGTTTCAGCCATAGACAAAGAATTTCATGAATTAAGAGTAAAAAATTGCATCATATCTTACTTCTCCATATATCATATCATTCTCTTCCCCTTCCATCTCTAACCAAGCTTCTTATATAGCCATCTAAGTCACAAATCGGCTAGCTAGGCATTTAATTATATTATAGGTCCAACCTAAGAAAAGTAAACCAAAACCTTTGCTAAATGAAGCATAAAGAATTGTGCACTCAAAGGTAGATCAAAACATGCCCTAAGATTCAGCTCCTACCATTGCAACATTTCACATTAACATAAAAATTTGCACCAAAAGAAACAATATGCCACTTTAGAAGGAAAATACTGGAAAACAAGGACCATAAATTAAAGAATAGTTCACAACTCAAGAAATACAAATGATCGAGGCTTGTGCACTTAGAACTATGCTTAAGGATAGGACCTCATCATCATATTAACCACATATAACACAGTACCAATAGTGACAATGACTACTTCATGAACAATAGTCTGGTACATAAAACAAGAAGTATTTTGGTTGATGCAAGATTGCTCAAACACCCAAATTGCTCCTGCATCAGACACGTGGGGTTAATAAAGAACTAATGTCCACATTAGGAACTACTCAAATTCTAACCTAAATCATAAATATCCAACTTATCTTGTGTAATACATGAACTCTCTTCAACTGGTTTTTCTTTCCACTGAACTAAGTATTCCATGTAGTTATTTCCTTTGGTACTCTTGCTTACTCTTTTATTCAGAATCTTTTCAATGCCTTCTTTCTTCTTTCTAGGATAATTTGGGTTATTATCATTCTCATATTATGCAAAGATATCTACAATTTTGAATATAGATGATATATCCATATCTTCTAGCAATTCCACCTTATAGGCATTTCCACTATCAAACTTCTTCAAAATATTACAAGGTCCAAACTTCTTCATTTCCAACTTACTATAGGTACCAACTAGAAATATATTCTTCTTCAAATGAATCATAACATCATTTCCAACTTCAAAATATTTGTTTCTCTTCCTTTTATCAGCTCTCTATTTATACTTTTGATTATTGTCTCCCAAATTTCTTTTAACTTCCATTGTAAAGTCCTTAGCTTCAGCACTCCTTGTCTCAATAGGAAATTCTGTCAACTCTATAGTTCCTTTAGGAAAAAATCTAGTAATAATCTCAAAAGGTTTCCTCTTAGTGCTTCTATTCATAGAATTATTATATGCAAACTAGGTTTGCACCAAAAGTAAATCCCAATCAGCAGGCTTATCCCCAACTAAACATCTTAGTAAGTTACCCAAACTTCTATTCACAACTTCAGTTTGTCCATCTATTCGAGGGTACAATGTAGAACTAAAATTTAACTTTGTGTTCATCTTTTTCCAAAGTTCTCTCTAGAAATAACCAATAAACTTAGTGTCTCTATATGAAATAATAGTCTTAGGCAAATCATGTAATCTTGCTACTTTCCTCAAAAATAACTCAGCTACATGCAATGTATCAGAGCTCTTTTTACAAGGTATGAAATGAGCCATCTTTTAAAATCTATCAGCCACTACCAAAATAGAATCATTACCTCTCTAAGTTCTAGGCAATCCAAGAACAAAATCCATGCTCACATCTTTCCAAGGTATATCAAGTACAAGTAAAGCTAAATACAATCCCACATTCTAACTAGTTCCTTTTGCTACTTGAAAAATGTTTCAACCTCCAATTAATTGTACATCTTTGCAAATCTATGGCCAAAAGTATCTCTTAGAAATCAATTTAACAATCTTATCAATCCCAAAATATCCATCAAGTCCACCATTATGTTTCTCTTTTATTACATTCTCTCTCATAGATCCTATTGGTATACATAACAAAATTACTTTGAATAACATATCTTTTTGAATGATATAATAAATTCACTTGTCACTCATTGTTTGTTCCTTGAAACATTACAAGGTTCTCCAAAATTGATATTAGTCTCATATAAACACTTCAAGTCATCAAAACCAAGTACCTCAATTCTCATCTTTGTTAACAAAATTCTTCTTCAGCTCAGTGCATCAGCAACTTTGTTTAACTGTCCAGTTTTATGCTTCAATGAAAAGGAAAAAAAACTGCAAGAACTCAACCAACTTCATATGTCTCTAATTCAACTTATTCTAACTTCCCAAATACTACAAAGCTTTATGGTCTATGTACAATAAAAAATCCTTAGGCATTAGATAATGTCTCCACTTCTTCAAAGTTTGAACAATAGCATAGAATTTCTTATCATAAATTGAGTATTTTCTTGTAGCATCATTCAATTTCTCACTAAAGAAAGCTATACATATTCCTTCTTGACTTAAAATAGCTCTAATTGCACTTCCACTAGCATCACAATCAACTTGAAAAACTTTACTAAAATTAGGCAAAGCAAGTGTAGGTAATTCTACAATCTTTTATTTCAATGTTTCAAAACTCTTTTGTGATCCATGTGTCCATTTGAAATCCCTTTTATTTCCTTGCATAGTCTTAGTCATAGCATTACAAATAGAACTAAAATTCCTATAAAAACTTGTCAATCCATGAAATGATCTTACCTCTCCAAAAATTTTAGGTGTAGGCCAATCAAGAATTGCTCTCACCTTTTTAGGGTCCATATTCAAACCATCAACATAAATTACAAAACCAAGGTACACAATCTTATCTTCCATAAATTAACATTTCTTCAAGTTAATAAACAACTTTTCCTCTTTCAATATTTGCATTGCTTGTCTCATATGTTCAAGGTACTCTTCCTTACTTTTATTGAATATTAGAATGTCTTCAAGGTATGCAATCACAAACTTACCCAAAAAAAAATTCAAAACTTTATTCATTAGCCTCGTGAAAGTATTAGTTGCATAAGTTAGACCAAAGGGCATAACCAACCATTCATACAAACCTTCATTAGTCTTAAAAGAAGTCTTTCATTCATCTCCTTCTCTGATTCTAATACGGTGATATCAACTTTTCAAATCAGTCTTTGTAAAATATTTTGCTCCACTCAAACTATTCATTATTTCATCCATCCTAGGTAAAGGAGATATATATTTCATTGTTATCTTATTTATAGCTCTAGAATCAGTGTACATTCTCCATTCTCCATTTTCTTTAGGTGCCAAATACTATAGGTACTACACACAGACCCAAAATTTCTCTAATCAACCCTTTCTCCAAAAATTCTTGTACTTGTTTGTTCAGCTCAATCTTCTCATCAGGCATTAACCTATGTGATGCTTTATTAGGCAAACTAGCTCAAGGTATCAAATCCATACAATGACTTATACTCCTCATAGGAGGCAAACCATTAGGTACATTATCAAAAATGGTGTCATGAAATTTTGTCAACATAGGTTCAATCTCAAGTGCATGTTCTAATTCATCTTATTTTTCAATTTTTCTTGGAATCAAAGCATAGAAAACATTATGTTCCTTCATTTCTCTTGTAAATGTATTCCCCTAAACCAAACATACTCAAAATCTAGTATAGTGACTCTCACTCAACTTCTCTACCAAAGGTAACAATATAGTATATTGATTCACCCAAATAGTATATTGATTCAATTTGACATGATGCAAAGCTTTTCTACAATACTACCAAGGTCTATCCAAAATAATATGACAACAATCCATAGGTATAATATCACACAAGACTTCATCATGATAATTCCCAACTTTAAATTTGACAAGGAATTATTCACTTACAAGTAGTTTATGCTCCTTCTATATCCAAGAAACATGGTAAGGCTTAGGGTGTCTCAACCTTTGCAACTACAATTTTTTAACTAGCTCTTCAGACGCCAAGTTATCAAAACTTCCATTATCAATGATTACTTTGGAACATTTTCCAACAATCCTACATCTAGTCTTGAATAAACTTCTCCTTGAAGAAGGCTCTTCATCAATTTCTTCAATCCATAAGACTCTTCTCACCATCAAGTTCTCCCTTCTTAGGTTCATTAGATGTTTCATCAAATTCTTCACAAGCTAAAGTATTTCTATTATTACCTCCAATTTTCTTTCCAAAGTTAGTACATTCAAAAGCTATGTGACCTTCTTCTCCACATTTGTAACAAGTGTCCTTAAACCAACATATTTCTTCCCTTTTTCCATTATTATTATTCCTAGATTAACCAATATAGCTCCCTCTAGATTAATTACCTCTTTTACTAGTAGGTTCATATTCTCATACTTTATCTTGCATTGTATTATCAGCTCTACTACCTTCTCCATAACTTATGCCTTTGCTTCTCTAAAATATACTACCTCTTCATCTCTGTCTTTGATCGTATTTATTTTTCAATCTTTCTTTAGCCTTAACAAATAATTGATATGCTTCCTCCACACTATCCATCGTAACATATTTTATCTCATCTTGAATTCATATTCTTAGGCCATTCAAGTATCTAGCCACCTTTTTAGCTTTATCCTCCACATGTCCAGATCTGATATCTAATTCATAGAATTATTCAGAATATTCCTTCACACACATGTCTTTTTGCCTTAAACTTTTCATTTTCCTTAGTAAACTAACTTGGTGGTCTATAGGGAGAAACTTCTTTTTCATCTTCCAAGCGTTTCCATCTATGTCTTGAGCTTTTCCTTTCCTCTCTTTTGTCTATCAGTTTGCAAATGATCCCACCAAAGAGATGTATTACCTTTAAACTTTGTAACTACTTTATTAACCTTCTTATTATCAAGAGTACCTTCATAATCAAGATATTTTTCCAATTTAGAGATCAAATCCAATACCACATTAGTTTCAAGTTTTCCATCATAAAAAGCAACTTCAATAGTACATCTAGTATTCGCTCTAGAAAAAACTAGTGTAAGAATTTCTTCATCTTGTTCAATTTTAGATTTAGGATTAGGATTAGGTGATTCCTCTTCTTCATCAGTAACATCTTCAAGGTGTACTCCTCTTCTCCAATTTTTCTCCACGGCTTCAAGTCAAGTTATAATCTACCTCAACATATACATTATAGCATTGTCAATATTTACTCTACCACAAAACATCTTGATAATAGTTCATGCAAGATCATAACCTTCTACAAGTTATAGGTTATATCTCAGATCTTCCACCCTACACCCAATCCAATAAGGTTCCCCAGAATCCAATCCACAAGAAATAACTCACTCTTATGCTTCTTGACATAGGGGAAAGGTATATTCAAGAAGAAAACTCAAAATTAAACATGAAAAAATCCCTGCTCAGATTTATGCATGAAAGAAATATAAATACTACATGAAGCAATGGAAAAAAAATCCATTTAAGGTTAGGCAATTGGCAACCACATTGATGTAATAATTATCAGAAGTCTACCAACATGCTCAATTGTGAGGCCTTCCTAGATTTGGAAATATACAAATAATTTTATGAATTTAGAGTCCAAACTTGCATCCTATCATACTTATCCATATATCATCTCATCCTCTACCCCTTCTATCTCTAACCAAGCTTCTTATATAGCTAGCTAAGCCACAAGTCTGCTACTCAAGAATTTAATTACATTATAGGTCCAACCTAGGAAAAGTAAACCAAAACCTTTGCTAAATAAAACATAAAGCATTGCACACTTGATGGAGGATCCACATGTGTCCTAGGAGTCAGCTCCTAACTTTGCAACACATTGTGTTAACATAAGAAACAGCTCCAAATGAAATAACATGCCACGCTAGAAGGAAAACATAGGAAAACAAGGACTACAAATAATGGTTCACAACTCAAGAAATACAAATGATCAAGGCTTATGCACTTAGGAGGATGATAAAGGATAGGTCCTCATCATCATGTTAACCAAACATAACATGAAACCAATAGAATAAATGGTTACTTGATGAACAACAGACTGGTACAAAAAATAAAAAATATTTTGGTTGATGGAAGATTGATCAAAAACCCAAGATGCTCTTGCATCAAAAGCTAACCCAAGCTAAGAAATAGTTAGTAAATTAATATTCTAGTAGTGAGAAAATTGATGAGCAACTATATTATCAAAGACCTTCCTATGATAAGACTAGTCTTGGATATTTCATTGGAGAAAAATCAACAAAGAAATTGAAATCAAGAAAGGAACCAAATCCAGTTGTTCAAACCCCTGTACCTAAGAAGAATTATTGGAATGAGATTGAACCAAGTCAATATAAAGATGTACCTATGGAAGTTGAAAAAGTAAGTCAACCTAAGAAAATTGATGAATCTAAGAAAATAGAGCAAGTTGAACCACCTCAAGAGGTAAGGTATGAATTCAAAGGTAGATGTTTTCTATGTAATGAATTTGGTCATATGAAGAGAGATTAAGTCATTAAAAACTATTCCAAATTTCTATTGTTAGAATTGTCATGGTTTTGGTCATAAATGAGTTGATTGTAAGAAACCTAAATTTGATAGTAATAATAACAATAGTATAATATTTAGAGACACTAATCTTGTAGGTAATGAAAGAATAATTTCATTAAGCATATCTAATGAAGGAGAAAGATCAAATAGAACAAGGAGTAACATTGTTTGTTACAATTGTAACAACTTTGGACACATTTCTAAGAATTGTAGAGCACCAATTAATCAGAATGGACCTAATTAGAGGAGTGCACCAGTGTGTCAATTATGCAAAAATTTTGGTCACATAGAAAGATTTTTCATAATGGACATATGGAACATCAATAGGAATCCTAATTTCAGAAGAAAGAAATTTTTAAAAAATCAGAAGGAATGATAGTAGTAGAAACAATTAGAAAGATGAACTAAGAGAACATGTTGAAGGATTCAAAGAAGTATTTGTGAAGGCAAAAGATGTTGAAAATAGATTGACATAAGTATGAGAATGTGTTCCAATCATTGCTTTGGCACTGATGTCAAACCTGCTACTTGTTGGTAAGAAAACTGCCTAGTTGATTTGAGTACTATCATTTGTTTGATTGAAGAAGAGAATTTGATCAAATGAGATATAAAAAAAGCACCTAGAGGAAAGGTTGAGTTATGGTAAGAAAAAGGAGTACAAAGATCAGTTAAGATAGTGATGTTATAGTATATTGATTATCTACTTAAGGCTACAAAGGATGGATACACTAATTAAGTCTAGAAGAATAAGTAAGAAGAATTGAGTCTGCCAAGCTTGATTGAGTAGACAGTAGGTGTTGAGAAAAGTTAGTACAAGCTGACCACAAAATCAATTGGAGCCAAGAAAAGTGTAAGTTCAATGTATGTCAAGTGATATAGAATAAGCCGAGTAAAGTTTAGTTGATGTATAGAATAAGCCGAGTAAAGTTTAGTTGATGTTGAGCACTAGTAAACTTTAGTGTTTACCAAGTAATCTAGTGGATGATGAGTGGAAGAATAGTATGGAAGTTGAGTGACAACATATTGATGTTGAGTGCCATTCTTCATGTTAACTCATAGATTTGACAAATTTGAGCCGACTATTTTGTTTTCTTGAATTTTTTGAAACTAGTGGAAGAAAACTAAGATGATTTGGTGGCATAGAATTTATGGTAAACCATTTTGAGGCAAATTCAAAGAGGATTGAAGAAGAATTTTCTAGAAGGGAAAAAAATGAAAAGATGGGTAGATTCATTAAATCCTACCTGATCCTACATAACCACAAAATGGACGATAGAGGATGAATGATAAAAGATCTTAGTTTTATATTTATAGAGATGGATGGTTAGAAGCAAGGTTGGTCAATGTTTGAGAATCTAAGCTAGATAAGAGGTCTACGGTATTACTTCATTTAGTGACCAAATAGAAGAGACTATTATTGGGAAGCAAAGCAAGAAGGCTTAAGAGTATGAATTCTTGAAGGGTGAATAAGATATCAGAGTTGAAGTGTGTGAAAACCAACCAGAATGGAAGATTAAAATAGAGATTTTTAATCTACAAGTGACTTGTAATTTGTTATTAGATCAAGACTTACTGTAACTTTCTAATCATTGTACTAGTCTAGAGTAAATTGTTTGGATTAAGGTTGACCTAATAGTCATTTGTAAATCCTTTAACTTGGTGACTTTCTAAGCGAATGATCTAAAGTCCTCTAACAAGGCTCACTCCTAAAAAGGTGATTGAAATCCTCTAACTAGGTCACATTTAATAGTGTCTATTGTGACCTTTAACAAGGTTGGCATTTCACAGGGTATCACTTCAGAAGAGTGAGAATGAGTAGCATGTTACTAGTGGTTTTTCCCAAATTGGGTTTCAACATAAAATCATTGTGTCAAATGTGTTATTGAATCTATTATGTTTCATGCTTACATTTCTGCAAAGTTGATTTAATAATAACCTACAAAGTTTAAGTGATTTTATGATCTAACGGATGCATGTGTGAATATGTTTTATGAATATGGATTCAATAAGCCATAAAAAAATATATTTTTACATCTGGACCTTGGGTAACTAATTCACCCCACCTCTCAATTATTCTAAAGAATTGCAACAATTGGTATCAGAGCCATATGCTTAAGAGAATTAGTTTGAAGGTACTAGAAGCACAAGGTCAAGATCTCAAAGAGAGAGGTACCCAAGCTTAACAAGGAAATCTTTCTTGCATGGAAAAGTCTAATGAAGCTACACCTAGGAGGTCTTCGAGACCATGCATAATCTACCATCGCCACTAATCATGTTCATCCTGCTGGAGCCCTAACTGCTAAAGATCTTAAAAAGAAGAAAGAACACAATTAGCTAATATTGGAGATTGCCTCTACCCTAAGTTATATTGATTTTGATGACATCAAGGGTTATGACAGTGCAAAGAATATGTGGGATGCTCTTCACACCATCTATGGAAGAGATGCAAATGTTTTAAGAGCTAAATCTAAAATTCTTAGAGGTAATTTGATGATATGAGGATGTTGGAAGGTGAGAATGTTGCTCAATATTACTCCAAGATAAAAGATGTTGTTAATGCTATAAGAGGGTCTACTAGTAAGATTGATGATGAGATTGTATTAAGAAAATTTTTGAGAACATTTTTGCTCATCTATGCTATTAGAATTTCTACAATACAAGAACAGAGATGTATACTAGGTTCCAATCTAGCTATTGAAGGTCTAGTAGGTAGGCTCACTTCTTTTGAGCTATCCAATTTTGACAACTTCAAATATAGCAATGTTGAATCTGTTTTCAAAGCTAAGTTGTCATTGAAGGAACCTAGTGAGAAGAATAAGAAAAAGGTAAAATATGTTTCTAGTGATAGTGATAAAGATGAGGAGGATGTAGAACAAATTGAAGCACTACTAGCAAGGATATTTCATAGAGGTAAAGGAAAATTCAAAGGTAAGTTACAAATCATGTGTTTTAATTACAATGAGGTTGTTCATATTATTGCTAGATGTCTAGAGAATAAGAATAATAGAGGTGGAGAGAAGTACAAAAGTAAGAGAGATAAGGACAAAAAAGCTTACAAAGACAAAGGCAAGAAGTCTTGCTACATTGCAAAAGAGGAAACCAAAGATGGATCAGACGATAATGATGATGAAGTGGTGCATATTGCAATGAAGGATGATTTTGATGAGGATGAGGCAACTATAGTAGTATCTTGTGTGAACAAGAATGACATATGGATGATTGATAGTGGGTGTTCACATCACATGACTGGAGACAAAAGTAAGTTCATTGCCTTGAATTATATGATGGAAATAGTGTAAGGTTTGGTAATGATGCAACCCATTTGATAAAAGGAAAAGGATCTATCAAACTCATAGAAAATATTTCATTTGACAATGATTATTATGTTGAAGGACTTAACAATAATTTGTTGAGTGTGTCACAACTAAATAGTTTAGGTTGCAAGGTTGAGTTTAAGAAAAGGATAGCTAAGATGTATGATACTGATGGAAAACTAATTGGAAAAGGTGATAAAACTAGAGGTAATCTATTCTACCTTGATATGAATGATTCTATTTGTCTAGTTTTAGAATTTGATGATGTGTGGTTATGGCACAAGTGGTTATGTCATGTTAATTTTGATAACTTGGTTATTATCAGTAACATGAGAAGAGTTGAAGGTTTTCCTAAGTTGAAGAAACCTAACAATATAATTTGCAAACAATGTCAATTAGGTAAAATGACAAAGTATAGTTTTAAGAGTAAGACTCAAACTTCTAAATTAATTTTGGAGATTGTTCATATAGAATTTTATGGACCAATTGATGTGCAAAGATACAAAGGTGACAAGTACATTATGTTATATTTTGATGAATATTTTAAGATGGTGATAGTTATGTTTCTAAAATATAAATCTAATGTTTTTCAAATGTTTCAGTGGTGCTTAGCAATAGTCAGGAAGGAAATAGGTAAAAGAATAAAATGTATGAGATTTGATAGAGGGGGAGAATTTACATCAAACAAGTTTGAGATGTTTTGTAATGATAGAGGAATCAAAAGATAGACATATGCACCTAAGACCTCTCCACAAAATGGAATTTCTGAAAGGAGCAACATATTTGTAATGGACTATTTTAGGACACTCATGATGGAGAAGAATGTTGCTTTGAAATACTAGAGAGAGGCCTTAAGTATAGTTGTTTATAACTTGATCCATGTGTAAGTCAAGAAAGGTACTTATTCAACACCTTTTGAACTATGGTATGGATACTCACCAAATGTAAAATATTTTAAGGTATTTGGAAGCAAGTGTTATATTCTCAAAGATTTTAGGAATAGTAAATTAGATACAAAAATTGAAGAAGTTATATTCCTTGGCTATTCCATAAGAAGTAAACTTTATAAGTGTTTAAATACTAACACAAAAAAAGTTGTGAAAAGTGCAAATATAAAGTTTGATGAATATATAGAAGTACATAAGGTTTAACCTATGAAGGAACCAGAGGAATAAAAATATTTTGTATACTTTTATGAAGGTTTGTTTTCTAATGAAGATGTTGTAAATCAAGTTGCAAATCAACAACAAGTTTCAGTGACTGTCGAGTTGCATTCAAGAACCAAGCTACAGTTAGGTGTCAAGTTATAGTTAAGTTGAGACACATTCTAATTCTAAGACTAGTGTAGATGAAAGAGATGTTGAATTACTTGATAGTGAAGTACATAGTGATTCAGAAGTTGACAGACCTAATGAGGAAAATAGAGCAGAACCAAGATTGTCAAAGTATGTCAAAAGACATCACCTTGTTGCACAAATTATTGGAGATAAATATGCAAGACCAATGACAAGGAATAGATTGATACATTATACATGTTTTCTTAGCATGCATGAACCTAAAATAGTGAAAGATTCCCTAGAAGATGTCGACTAGAGTAAAGCCATGAAAGAAGAGATTGAATAGATTGAAAAGAAAAAGACATGGACTCTAGTTCTTAGACTAGTGGGTGTACAAAAAAAAGTTAGATGAAAATGGTGAAGTCACAAGGAATAAGGAAAGATTAGTTTGCAAGGGGTATGCACAAGAAGAAAGGATAGACTATGGAGAAACATCTACCCCTATTGCAAGATTAGGAGTAAGAACTTTGCTTGCTTATTTTGCATACAAAGGTTTCAAAGTTTATCAAATGGATGTTAAATCTACATTTTTCAATGGCATATTGGAAGAAGAGGTCTATATAGAATAGCCAGAAGGATTTGTTGATGCTAACAACAAAAACATGGTATGTACACTACACAAAGCTTTATATGGTATAAAGCAAGCATCAAGAGCATATTATGAAAGGTTTCACAAATATCTTGTAAAAATTAGATTTGAGAGGACTGATGAAAACATAAATTTGTACTTGAAGATAGAGAAAGGAATAGGTATTTTACTATCTGAAATTTTTGTTGATGATATCATATTTGGTGGTGAAGATACTTTATGTAAATCTTCTGCAAATAAAATGAAGAAAGAATTTGAGATGTCTATGTTTAGAGAGATCAAGTTCTTTGTGGTTTTGCAAGTACATCAAATGCAATATGGTATTTACATCATCTGGCCAAAATATATAAAGGAGATACTAAAAAATTTTGGATTGGAAGATTCTAAGCTAGTAAGCACACCTGTGGTGATAGGACACAAGTTGTCAAAGAATGATGATTCAATTGAAGTGAATCAAATATTGTATAGGTCTATGATTGGAAAATTGCAATATGTAGTACATAGCAAACGTAATATTACATTGTCTATTGGGATACTTGCAAGGTTCTATGTTAATCCTAGGGAGAATCATTTGATGGTTGTTAAGAGAATAATGAGATATCTAAAAGGAATAGAAGACTATGGTCTATACTACAAAAAAATTGAGAAATTTGAGTTGAGAGCCTACACTAATGTTGATTGGGAACTTGGAAATATTGATGATAGAAAGAGCACTAGTGGAGGAATATTTTTCTTAGGAAAAAGGTTGGTTACATGGACAAGCAAGAAACAAAACTACATATCTCAATCTACTGCTAAAGCTGAATATGTTGTTGTTGTAGTCAATTTTAGAAACATTATATGGATCAAACAACTACTCAAATGTATGAAGGACAAAATCATTGAACCTATAATACTTTATTGTGATAATACAAGTGTTATAAATATATCAAAGAACCCTCTGATGCATACAAAGACAAAGCACATTGCAATCAAGTATCATTACTTGAGAGAGTTAGTTCAAGACAAAGAGGTGAAGATGGAATATGTGAATACAAAAGAGAAAATAGTTGATATCTTCACAAAATAATTACTTAAGGATGCTCATGATTATCTAAGAGGTAAACTAGGGGTGATACCCCTATCCAAGGCTATTTAAGAAGCATGAGTAGTGCTCGACATCAATCGAAGTTGAAAGTTGTATCTTACAACTTGATGTAGTGGATCTTACTTTAGGAGTTGCCTAAAGTAATCAAAGAGTTGGAATAGTTAATCGATCACAAGCAAGGTAACAAAGGGAGAAACTAAATATGTTCACATCTATATATTAAGATGACAAGTCTTTGGCATTTTTGTTAAAGATAGAAATAGTGTAAAGGAAGAAACATGGAATATCTACTCAAATGGAGATAGTGTATAGATAGATATAAGAATAGAATAGAGGGAGATAGATACCTAAATATTAGAAAGAGAAAGTGATAAAGAGGGAGTCATAAGGATGAGTTTATTGTCTATTGATTAGAACAGAATTTTGTAACCTATACAAAAGATGAAAGCTACTAATAGAGGGAGAGATTTCAATACAAAGAAATATTTTCTTTTTGGTATAATTTTCCATCAATGCCAAAGATGGAGATTGTTGAAAATATATTGACATAAATATGAGAATGTGTTGAAAATAGATTCATACAAGTATGAATATGTGTTTCAATCATTTGTTTGTCACTGATGTCAAACCTGCCACTTTCTGATAAGACAATTGCTTTAGTGATTTGAGTACTATCATTTGTTTGATTGATGAAGAGGATTTGATCAAATGACATAACAATAGCACCTAGAGGAAAGGTTGAATCATTATATGGAAAATAAGTACAAAGATAAATTGAGACAGTGATATTATAGTGCATTGATTATCTACTTAAGGTTACAAAGGATGGATACACTAATTAAGTTCAAAAGAACAAGATAAATGAATTGAGTCTGTCAAGCTTAACAATATGCACAATAGGTGTCGAGCAATTCTAGTGTAAGCCAAGTAGAAAATTAGTTGGAGCCAAGTAATGTCAAATTTTAGTGTATGTCAAGAGACATAGTGTAAGCCAAGTAAATTTTAGTTGATGTCGAACACTAGAAAACTTTAGTTCATGTCGAGTGATTTGATAGTGGATGTCGAGTGTCAATATTATGACGAAGATCATGAATTCGATGAATCTAAGTTGACAAGTTTGATTTTTTGGATTGTCTGAACTATGTGGAAGATAAGCTTGATGAGTTGGTGGCTTTGAATTCAAAATAAACCATTTTGAGGTGAATTCAAAGAGGATTGAAGAAGAAGTTTCTAGAAGGGAATAAAATGCAAATATGGGTAGATTCATTGAATCCTACCTAATCTAACCTAACCCTAATATTGGATGATTGTGAATGAATGGAAAAAGATCTAATTTCTCTTTATAAAGGGATACAAGGCATGAAACAATAGTTGACATGTGCGAGAACCCAAGAAAGATAAGGAGTCTAGGGTGTTGTTTCATATGGTGGCCAAACTATAGAGTCTATAATTGGCATGCAAAGTAAGAAGACTTAAGGGTATGGATGCTTGAGGGGTGAACAAGCTATCAAAGATAAAGTGTGTGAAAGCCAAGAAAAATGAAGGATAGAAATAGAGATCTGTAATCTGTAAAGTGAGTTGTAAGTTGTTACCAGATCAAGCCTTACTATTACTCTCTAATCATTGTATTAGTCTAGGGTAAATCCTTTGGATTAAGGTTTACCTAACAACCATTTATAAATCCTTTAAATAGGTGACATTCCAAGTGAATGATCTAAAGTACTCTAACAAGGCTCACTCCTAACAGGGTGATTGAAATCCGCTGACCAAGTCACATTTAACACTGTGCATTGTAACCTTTAACAGTGTTGGTGTTTCACAAGGCATCACTTTAGAAGAGTGAGAATTAGTAGCATGTTACTAGTGGTTTTTCCAAATTGGTTTTTCGTGTAAAATCATTGTGTCAAATGTGTTACTAAATCTGTTATGTTTCATGGTCACATTTCTACAAAGTTGATTTGACAATAACCTATAAATTTAAGTGATTGTATGAACTAATGGATGCATGCATGATGAATATGTTATATGGATATGGGTTCACTAAGCTATGAAAAGTTTTACTTGTACATCTAGACCTTGGATAACTTATTCACCCACCCCCCCAACTCTTAGTTATTCTAAAGAATTCCAACAATTGGTATTAGAGCCATATTCTTAAGAGGACTAGTTTGAAGATACTAGAAGCAAAATATCAAGATGTCAAAAAGAAAGGTACTCAAGACTAATAGCGGTAACTTTCCTACATGGAAAATTTTGATGAAGCTACACCTTGGAGGTCTTGTAGATCATGCACAATCTACCATCTCCACAGAGCATGTTGATCCTCTTGGAGCCCTAACTATTGAAGATCTAAAAAAGAAGAAATAACAAAACTAGACAATGTTGGAGATTGCATCTACCTTAAGTTATGCTAAGTTTGATAATATCAAGGGTTCTGATAGTGCAAAGAAAATGTGGGATGCTTTACACACCATCTATGGAGGTGATGCAACTGTTCTAAGAGCCAAATCTGAAAATCTTAAAGGTAAGTTCAATGATATGAGAATGCAAGAAGGTGAGAATGTTGCTCAATATTGCTCTAGGATAAAAGATGTTAATGCAATAAGGGGATCCACTAGTAAGATAGATGATGAGATTGTACTAAGCAAAGTTTTGAGAACACTATTGTGCATTTATGCTATTAGAGTTTCTACTATACAAGAACTAAGATGTGTACAAGGTTCTAATCTAACTCTTGAAGGTCTGGTAGGTAGGCTCATTGATTTTGAGATATCTAATTTTGATAATTTCAAATCTAACAATGTTGAATCTTCTTTCAAAGCCAAGTTGTCATTAAAGGAACCTAATGAGAAGAAGAAGAAAAAGGTAAAATATGTGTCTAGTGATAGTGATACAAATGAGGAAGATGTAGAACAAGTTGAAGCACTATTAGCAAGGAGATTTCATAGAGGAAAAGGAAAATTCAAATTTAAGTTACCTATCATATATTTCAATTGTAGTGAGGTTGTTCATATTGCTACTAGATGTCTAGAGAAGAAAAATTATAGAAGTGGAAACAAGTACAAAAGTAGAAGAGATGAAGATGGTAAAGATTACAAAGACAAAGGCAAGAAGTCTTGTTATATTACTGAAGAAGAAACAAAAAATGGATCCAATGATCATGATGATGAAGTGGTGTATGTTGCAATGAAGAATGATTTTGATGAGGATGAGGCAACTGCACTAGTTTCTTGTGTGAATAAGAATGATAGATGGATCGTCAATAGTGGGCGTTCACATCACATAACTAGACATAAAATTAAGTTCGTTACCTTGAATTATTGTGTTGAAAATAGTGTAAGGTTTGGTAATGATGCACCTTGTCTAATAAAAGGAAAAGGTTCTATCAAACTCATAGAAAAATTTTTATGATGCTTATTATGTTGAAGGACTTAACAATAATTTGTTGAGTGTGTCACAACTAAATATTTTAGGTTGCAAAGTTGGGTTTGAAAACAAGATTGCTAAGATATATGATACTAATGGAAAACTAATTGGAAAAGGTGATCAAACTAGAGGTAATTAATTATACCTTGATATGGATAATGCTACTTGTTTAGTCGTAGAATTTGATGATGTGTGGCTATGGTACAAGAGGTTATATGATGTTAATTTTGATAACTTGGTTAGTATCAATAACATGAGAAGAGTCAGAGGTTTTCCTAAATTGAAGAAACCTAACAATATGATTTACAAACAATGTCAGTTAGGCAAAATGAAAAAGTCAAGTTTTAAGAGTAAGACTCATACCTTTAAAAGAATATTAGAGATTGTTCATACTAACTTGTGTGGACCAATTGATGTGAAAAGTTACAAAAGAGATAAGTACATTATGGTATTCGTTGATGACTATTCTAGAATGATAACTATTATGTTTCTCAAATAGAAAATTGATGCTTTCCAAATGTTTAAGTGGTACTTAGAAAGAGTTGAAAAGGAAATAGGTAAAAGTCTAAAATGTTTGAGATCTAACAGAGGAGGATAATTTACATCAGATAAATTTGCAAATTTACATGTAATTCTTTCAAAAGACAAACATATTCCCCTAGGACCCCTCCACAAAATGGAATTGTTGAAAGGAGGAACATATCTACAATGGACTATGCTAGGACACTAATGATGGAGAAAAATGTTGCTTTGAAATACTGAAGAGAAGTTGTAAGTATAGTTGTCTATACCTTGAACCATGTATAAGTCAAGAAAGGTACTCATTCAACACCTTTTGAACTATGATATGGATACTCACCAAATGTAAAATATTTTAAGGTGTTTGGAAGCAAGTGTTATATTTTTGAAGATTTTAGGAATGGTAAACAAGATGTGAAAAGTGAAGAAGCTATATTCCTTGGCTATTCCATAAGAAGTAAAGCTTATAAGTGTTTAAATACTAACACTAAAAATATTATGGAAATTGCAAGTGTGAAATTTGATGAATATACAGAAGTACATGAGGCTGAACCTATGAAGGAACCAGAGGAATACAAATCATTTGTATATTTTTATGAAGGTATACCTACTAATGAAGAAGTTTTAAATTAGGTCGCAAATCAACAGCAAGTTTCAATGACTGTTGAGTCACATACTATGAATGTTAAGTTGCATTTAGGAACCAAGGTACATTCAGGTGTTGAGTTACAGAATGAAGTTGAGGCATATTCTAATTCTAAGATTAGTTTACATGAAAGAGATTTTGAATTATCTAATAGAGATGTACATAGTGATTCAAAAGTTGAGAAACCAAATGAGTAAAATAGAGTAAACACAAGATTGTCAAAGCATGTCAAAAGACATCATCCTACAACACAAATCATTGGACATAAAAACTCTAGACCAATTATAAGGAACAAGTTGAGAAATTATACATGTTTTCTTAGCATGTTTGAACCTATATTAGTGAAAGATGCCTTAGAAGATTTGGATTGGAGTAAATCCATGAAAGAAGAGATTGAACAAATTGAGAAAAATAAGAGATGGACTCTAGTTCCTAGACCAAAAGATAAAAATGTGATTGGTACCAAGTGGGTGTACAAAAACAAGTTAGATGAAAATGGTGAAATCAAAAGGAACAAGAATAGATTAGTTTGTAAAGGATGTACACAAGAAGAAGGGATAGACTATGGAAAAAAAATTGGTTTCTATTGTAAGATTGGAAGGAGTAAGAACTCTGCTTGCTTCCTCTACATACAAAGGCTTTAAAGTTTATCAAATGGATGTTAAGTTTCCATTTCTAAATTGTATATTGGAAGAAGAATTTTATATATCATAGCTAGGACTTGTTGATACTAACAAAAAAACATGGTATGTAGACTACACAAAGCTTCATATGGTTTGAAGCAAGCACTAAGAGCATGGTATGAAAGACTTCATAATTATCTTGTGAAGATTGGATTTGAGAGGACTGACGATAAGAGTAATCTATACTTGAAGATAGAGAAAGGAAAAGGTATTTTACTATCTAAAATTTTTGTTGATGATATCATATTTGGAGGAAAAGATACTTTATATAAGGCTTTTGTAAATGAAATGAAGGGAGAATTTGAAATGTCTATGTTTGGAGAGATCAAGTTCTTTGTGGATTTGCAAGTACACCAGATGAAATATGGTATATACATCACTCAATAAAAATTTATAAAGGAGATGTTGAAAACTTTTAGATTGGAGGATTCCAAGCTAGTAAGCACACCTATGGTGACAGGACATAAATTGTCTAAGAATGATGATTCAACTAAGGTGAATCAAATATTATACAGGTCTATGCTTGAAAAATTCTAATATATAGTACATAGAAGACCTAATATTGCATTATTTGTTGAGATAGTTGCAAGATTCTTTGCTAATCCCAGGGAGAATCATTTTATGGTTGTTAAGAGAATAATGAGATATTTGAAAGGAACAAAAGACTATGCTCTATACAATAAGAAAAATGAGAAATTTGAATTGAGAGTCTACACTGATGCTGATTGGGCTAGAAATATTGATGACAAAAAGAGCACTAGTGGAGGAGCATTTTTCTTAGAAAAATGATGCAGGAGCATCCAGAGGTATAAGGGAAATCCTGTGTCACCCAAAAAAGTACTTAGACTTAGTTTTTGTTTCATGTGTTTTCATTTTTGGACACCCATTTGCGTCAAATAAAGGTTCCAACTCTCACAGTTCCACTATTAGTGTGCTAGTAAATCCTGAATAAATAGGAGTATGTAATTAGGCCATCATTTTGGTAAACTAGAAGGTGTGAATTGGCTAGATGAATGTAATTGTGATTTAGAGCATTCTAGAAAAAGAATCAGGTCAAAAGGCCCCACGGTTTGAAAGTTATTGCAGTTTTTTGAGTTTTGGAGACCTCCTAAGAATGCTTCAAAGTCAGGTTAGGGCCATTAAATGACCTTGAAAAGGGCCAAAAAATGGGGGACGAGTGAGCTGGTCCATAGGACTATAGAGCACTTTGAGAGCTTTCCAGAAATGTAAATAGTTTGTCAATCGGAGCTACGGTTCAAAAGTTATGCCTCTCGGAAGTTCGATTACCATTTCTGGATTCTTCTAGATTTGCGCCGACTTCTAATGTAGCTTCTAGAGCCTTCTATTTGGTCGATGGATGCCTACTAGCACTTTCTAGAATTTATTCTTAGTCCTTAACCCTCTGTGATCTATTTAAGGAGATTTCTGGCATTGTAGAAGGCAGTTCGGAGTGGAGTTTGAGAGGAGGTACTGAAAGGAGAAATTATCTCCACATTTATGCTATTGTAAGCCCTTAGGGCATGTTTTGAAGTTTATTTTCTCTGTACTAAAAGTACTAGATTATTTTTTTGTTAATACAATTTCCCTTTTTCTATTGTGTCCATTCTGTTCTTGGGTTGTGTACCCATCAAGTGGTATCAGAGCTAGTTTTCCTGAGTGTGTAGACAGAGTGCCGACTGTGAGGCAGTTTTCACCAGGACTGTGTGGTTGTGGGTTCGAGTTAGAAGATGCCTCCACAAAGAGAGCATGGTGAAAGCACTAGAACTATTGATCCTAAGGAGGTTAGAGCCCTCCAAAGGCAGGTACAGGCATTGCAAGAGGAGAAAATGTTGTTGCAGGTGACGACAGTGAGGATGACAATGAAGAAGAAGAAATGGGACCAGAAGGGGAATTTGATGGGGAAGTTCTGAATCATGTAGAGGAAAGGCTTTTTAGGGCCATTACTAAGTTTGGGAAAAGACCCACAATTGAAGTGGGTGTATTTTCAGGAAATCTGAAACCAGATGAGTTGATCGATTGGATCAATGAACTAGAAGAATACTTTGAGTATGAGGATATCAGGGACCCAGATAGGGTTAAGTTTTCAAAGGCCAAACTGAAAGGCCATGCCAAAATTTGGTGGCAAGAGGTTCAATTGGAAAGAAATAGAAGAGGAAAGGAGAAGATCACAAGATGGGATCGCATGCTAGACAAATTGAAGAAGCAGTTCATTCCTGTGGACTATGAGCTTGATTTGTTTAAGAAGATGCATGGGTTAAAGAAAGCAAGAAGATCAATCCAAGAATATATAGAGGAATTTTACTGACTCTTGATTAGAGCAGGCCATGTAGAAGAAAATAAGGAGAAGGTTGCTCATTATATCAGTGGGTTGCGACCTAGCATCCAGGAAGAATTAAGTCTGGTAAGAATGACCAGCGTTGAAGAGGCATACCAGTTTGCCCTACGAGTTGAAGAGAAGTTGAAAAAAAGGTTTGAAGGAAGACAAATAGGGCGTGGTCAAGGAGGAAGGGGAAGTGGTAGATCATCTGGAGGCCGCAATGAAACCCAAAAGAAAAATAAAGATGTGGGTACTAGCAGGAACCAGAGGAATGAGGGTTTCAACCGCTCCCATGATCAAGACTTTGGAAATTAGAGAGGAAGAGGTAGAGGATGTGGACAATGAAGAGGAGGTTTCCATGGTACCTATTTCCATTGCAATGAAGAAGATCATCGTGCCTTTGAATGCCCTCAACGACAAGGAAGGACAGATAGGAGAGCTGAGGGCCAAGCTAGGGTTGCTCATGTGGATGAAGATGCACAATCATCACATTTAGAGGATGTAGAAAGAGGAGAGACCTTGGTAAATGAAAGAGTCCTACTAAGTGGTGAGATTGAACTAGGACAATGGAGGAGTTTGTTCCATACCAGATGCAAGTGTGAGGATAAATGTTGTGATGTGATCATTGATGGTGGTAGCACTAATAACTTGATATCAGAAGAGATGGTCTCTAAGATGAAGCTCAAGAGGAAGAAACATCCCTAGCCCTATCAGATTACTTGTGTAAAAGATGATCATAAGGTCCTAGTAAGTGAACAATGTTTAGTGAAATCCAAAATTGGGAGTTACCATGATGAAGTTCTCTGTGATGTTATTCCGATGGATGTTTGCCATCTATTGTTGGGTAGACCATGGAAGTTTGATAGACATGCAGTACATGATGGACATGCAAACACATACTCTCTAACAAAGGATGGAGTTCACCACAAATTGAAGCCCATGAAAAAGGAAGGTGAAAAGGTATGTAGCAGTGCTAGGATTTGTCTTGTTGATGGAAGGAAGTTTTTAGATGGCATGAAACATTAGCATATGTGCTATACTTTGATTCCCAGGAAAGATAAAGAAGGTAGTAGTGAAATACCACTTGAAGTTTCAAATTTGCTAAGGGAGTTTGGAGATATTATCTTTGATAATGTTCCAGATGGATTGCCACTAGTAAGGCAAATCAGTCATCAGATAGATCTAATTCCAGGAGCTAGTTTTCCTAATAAGGCTACTCACCGGATGACTCCTATTGAAACAGAGGAGCTAAATAGACAAGTTCAAGAGCTGTTGAGGAAGGGCTTGATTCGAGAGAGCCTAAGTCCATGTGCAGTACCTACAGTACTCACACCAAAGAAGGATGGAGAGTGGAGGATGTGTACAGATTCTTGAGCTATAAATAGGATAACCATCAAGTACCAGTTTCCTTTGCCAAGGATGGATGATCTTATGAACTGCTTGAGTGGAGCTCAGTACTTCACAAAGATAGATCTCAAGAGTGGCTATCATCAGATACGGATTTGAGAAGGAGATGAGTGGAAAATAGCCTTCAAGACCAAGGAGGGTCTTTATGAGTGTTTAGTCATGCCCTTTGGATTGACGAACGCCCCAAGCACCTTCATGGGGCTCATGAATGAGGTACTTAAGAAGTTCTTGGGAAAATTTGTTATTGTCTATTTGGATGATATTTTAATTTTCAGCAAGACTTTGGAAGAATATTTATTGCATATTCGTAGTGTCCTTGAAAGGCTAAGGGAAGAGAAGCTGTTAATTAATCTGAAGAAGTGTATCTTTGCAAAAAGTGAGTTAGTCTATTTGGGGTTTGTTATATCACTCGAAGGTCTCAAAATGGATCCAAAGAAGGTAAAAGCCATCTTGGAATGGCCTACTCCAAGGTTTGCTACTGAGGTAAGATCATTTCATGATCTGGTTAGTTTTTACAGGAAGTTTATTAAGAATTTCAGTGGCATATGTGCACCCCTAACTAATATAATAAGAGGGGATAGAAAAGAGTTCAAATGGACTGCAGCAGCTGCGAGAAGTTTTGAATTGCTAAAGAAGAAGGTAATAGAACAACCTATGTTGGCACTTCTAGATTTTAGAAGGGTTTTCTAGGTGGATTGTGATGCCAGTGGCAGTGCTATTGGGGTTGTATTAAGCCAAGAAGGTAAGCCTATTGCATATTTTAGTGAAAAATTGAATGATGCAAAGAAGAAGTATTCTGTGTATGATCAAGAGTTATATGCAATAGTTCAGACCGTAAAGAAATGGAGGCATTATTTATTTCCAAAGGAATTTTTTTTGTATACTAATTATCAAGCATTACATTACCTAAATAGCCAAGGTAAATTGAATCAGAGGCATATGAAGTGGGTAGAGTTCTTGCAGAGTTATACATTTGTGTTGAAGCATAGAAGTGGAAAATCTAATAGGGTTGTAGATGCACTAAGTAGGAGATAGTTGTTGCTTATAGTAATGCAAGTTGAAGTAGTTGGGTTTGATGAACTCAAGAATTTGTACCCTGAGGATCTTGATTTTGCTGAAGCATGGAAAGCTTGTAAAGAACCTGTTGCTGTAGATAGAACCAAGTGGTTAGACTATTTGATTCAGGATGGCATGTTGTTCAAAGGTAGTCAATTGTGCATTCCAAGGAGTTCCATGAGGGAAAATCTGATTAAGGAGAAACATAGTGGAGGGATGGTAGGACATTTTGGTCGAGATAAGACCATTGCCATTCTTAGAGAACATTATTTTTGGTCTCAAATTTCACAGGATGTGAAGAAGTTTGAACAGAGTTCCCAGGTTTGTCAAGTTGCCAAGGGGTTTAGTCACAATACTGGCCTATAGCAGCCATTGCCTATTCCATCAAGACCATGGGAGGACATAAGCATGGATTTTGTTCTTGGATTGCCAAGGACACAAAGGGGTAATAACTCAGTATTCATGGTGATTGATAGTTTCTCCAAAATGGCACATTGCATTCCATGCCACAAAACTCATGATGCTATCCATATTGCAGACTTGTTTTTCAAAGAGGTGGTAAGACTACATGGTCTTCCAAGGAGCATAGTTTCTGATAGAATACTAAATTTGTGGGGTATTTCTGGAGGACATTGTGGAAAAAGTTAAGAACCGACTTGAAATTCAGTTCCACGCATCACCCAAAAACTGATGGCCAAACAGAAGTGGTAAACAGAAGTCTGGGCAATTTGCTGAGATGTTTAGTTGGGGATAAGCCCAAGGGATGGGATTTGATTCTACCACAAGAAAAGTTTTCTTACAATAACTCTATAAATAGGAGTATTGGAAAATCATAATTCCAAATTGTATATGGGAATAGCCCAAGGACTGCACTAGAATTGAGGAAGATAGAGGAAGGGGAGAGGACAAGTGCTGAAGCGGAAGAATTTGCTAAACATATCAAGCATCTACATGAGGAGGTTCAGGCACACATTACCAAGATGAATCAAGAGCATAAAGCTAGGGCTGATCAAAGGAGAAGACATAAGGAATTCCAAGTAGGGGATCTAGTCATGGTGCACTTACGAAAAGAAAGATTTCCAGCCAGTACTTACAACAAGCTGAAAATGAAGAAATTTGGCCCCTACAAATTTTGAAGAAACATGACTCAAGAAATGCATATGAGGTGGAGATGCCAGATGGTATTCACATTTCTCCCATTTTCAACATTGTAGATTTAACAGAGTATCATGATGATGGTGCGGATGAGGAGCTGGTGTTAGAGCCATGTCTGATTCCTACTTCTAAGAAGGAGGATATAGAAGACATTCTAGATCATCGTGTGGGTAGGAGTACTTGAAACAGGCAGTATGAAGAGTATTTGGTCAAATGGAAAGGATGACCAATCGAGGACTCAACTTGGATTTCAAAAGCTGAGGTTTCCCATTTGAGATTTCCTCTACCATTCATAAAGTGACAGGGTCACTTTTCAATCTACCCTGGGTGTCTGATGCAGGAGCATCCAGAGGTATAAGGGCAATCCTGTGTCACCCAAAAAATGTACTTAGACTTAGTTTTTGTTTCATGTGTTTTCATTTTTGGACACCCATTTGGGTCAAATAAAGGTTCCAACTCTCACAATTCCACTATCAGTGTGCTAGTAAATACTAAAAAAATAGGAGTATGTAATTGGGCCATCATTTTGGTAAACTAGAAGGTGTGAATTGGCCAGATGAATGTAATTGTGATTTAGAGCATTCCAAAAAAAGAATTAGGTCAAAAGGCCCCACGGTTTGAAAGTTATTGCAATTTTTTAGGTTTTGAAGACCTCCCAAGAATGCTTCAAAGTTAGGTTAGGGGCATTAAATGACCTCAAAAAGGGCCAAAAAATGGGGGATGAGTGAAGCTGGTCCATAGGGCTATAGAGAATTTTGAGAGCTTTTTGAAAATGTAAACGATTCATCAATCGGAGCTACAGTTCAAAAGTTATGCCTCCCGAAAGTTCGGTTACCATTTCTGGATTCTTTTAGATTTGCGCCGACTTCTAACGCAACTTCTGGAGCCTTCTATTTGGTCAGTGGATGCCTACTAGCACTTTCTCGAATTTATTCCTAGTCCTTAACCCTCTTGGGTCTATTTAAGGAGATTCCTAGCATTGTAGAAGGTAGTTCGGAGTGGAGTTTGAGAGGAGGTACTGAAAGGAGAAATTATCTCCACATTTATGCTTTTGTAAGCCCTTAGGGCATGTTTTGAAGTTTATTTTCTCTGTACTAAAAGTACTAGCTTATTTTTTTGTTAATATAATTTCCCTTTTTCTGTTGTGTCCATTCTGTTCTTGGGTTGTGTACCCATCAAAAAAAGGCTGGTTACATTGACTAGAAAGAAATGAAACTATATATCTCAATCTACTACTGAAGCTAAATATGTTATTGCTGAAGTAAATTGTACAAACATTGTATGGATCAAACAACTACTAGAAGGTATGAAAGAGGAAATCATTAAACCTATGATACTTTATTGTGATAATAGAAGTTCTATAAATATATCAAAGAATATTGTGATGCATACAAAGACTAAGAACATTGGAATCAAGTATCATTACTTGAGAGAGTTAGTTCAAGATAAAGAGGTGAAGATGGAATATGTTAACATAAAAGAGCAAATAGCTGATATCTTCACAAAAGAATTACCTAAGGATTTTCATGGGTATATAAGAGGTAAACTAGGTTTAATACCCCTATCAAAGGCTATTTAAAAACTATGAGAAGTTCCCTACATCAAACAAGCTGATTAACAAATGTTATACATTGATGCTGTGGATCATACTTTATGAGCTGCTTAAAGTATTCAAAGAGTTGGAGCTACAAATCAATCACAAACTAGGTGATTGAGGGAGAAACTAAAAATGTTCATATATGCATATTAAGATGACATGTCTTTAGCATTTTTGTCAAAGAGAGAGATAGAAAGACAAAGAAAGAAAGGGAGCAATCCAGCAATCCAAAAAGGGAGAAAGAAGATATAGAAGAAACATGGAATATCTACTCAAAGGAAGATAGTATAATTGTTGATTACATTTTTCCTAGTAAGAAGGAGATAATTTTGAGGGAGATATAAGAAGTAATCTAGAGGGAGTCATAAGGATGAATTGATTGATTTTCTATTGATCATAATAGAGTTTTGTTACCTATTTAGAAGATGAAAATTGTTGATAGAGAGAGAGATTTCAATACAAGGAATTATTTTTTTTTTGGTATTATTGTTGGTTGTACTGATTAAGTTTGGTTTTCCATCAATGCCAAATAGGGAGATTTTTGAAAATAGGTCATTACAAGTATGAATATGTTTCAATCATTATTTTTTCATTGATGTCAAACCTGCTACTTAAATTGCTTAGATGATTTGAGTACTATCATTTGTTTGATTGATGAAGAGGATTTGATCAAATGAGGTAACAATAGCGCCTAAAGAAAATATTGGGTTATGATATGGAAAAGAAGTACAAACATCAGTTGAGACAGTGATATTATAGTGCATTGATTATCTACTTAAGGTTGCAAAGCATGGATACACTAATTAAGTTCATAAGATCAAGATAAATGAATTGAGTCTACTAAGCTTAACAATTTGCACAATAGGTGCTAAGAAAAGCTAGTGTAAGCCAAGTAGAAAATTAGTCAAAGCCAAGCAATGTCAAATTTTAGTGTATGTCGAGTGACACAGTGTAAGCCAAGTAAAGTTTAATTGATGTCGAGAACCAGTAAACTTTAGTTCATGTTGAGTGATTTGATAGTGGATGTCAAGTAATGCAGTATGTATTGAGAATTAGAAGAAAGTTAATGTCAAGTGTCAACATTATGAGGAAGATCATGAATTTGATGAATCTGAGCTAACAAGTTTCATTTCTTAGACTGTGTGAACCATGTGGAAGATAAACTTGATGACCTAGTGGTAAAGAATTCAAGATAAATTATTTTGAGGCAAATTCAAAGAGCATTGAAGGAAAAGTTTCTAGAAGGGAATAAAATGAAAATATGGGTAGATTTATTGAATCCTACCTAATCTAACCTAACCCTAAAATGGATGATGGAGAATGAATAGAAAAATATCTAATTTCTCTTTATAAAGAGATACAAGCATGAAACAACAGTTGGCATGTGCAAGAACCCAAGAAAGACAAGGAGTCTAGGGTGTTGTTTCATATGGTGGTTGAACTATAGAGTATGCAATTGGCATGCAAAGTAAGAAGACTTAAGGGTATGGATGCTTGAAGGGTGAACAAGCTATCAGAGCTAAAGTGTGTAAAAGCCAAGAAGAATGGAGGATTGAAACATAGATCTGTAATCTATAAAGAGAGTTGTAAGTTGTTATCAAATCAAGCCTTACTGTTACTCTCTAATCATTGTATTAGTCTAGGGTAAATATTTTGGATTAAGGTTGACCTAACAATCATTTGTAAATCTTTTAACCAGGTGACATTCCAAGTGAATGATCTAAAGTCCTCTAACAAGGCTCACTTCTAATAAGGTGATTAAAATCCTCTAACCATGCCACATTTAATAGTGTGCATTGTAACCTTTGATAGGGTTGGCCTTTCACAAGGCATCACTTCAGAAGAGTGAGAATTAGTAGCATGTTACTAGTGGTTTTTCCCAAATTGAGTTTCCATGTAAAATCATTGTGTCAAATGTGTTATTCAATCTATTATTTTTCATGCTTACATTTCTACAAAGTTGATTTGATAGTAACCTACAAATTTAAGTGATTGTATGATCTAATGGATGCATGCATGATGAATATGTTATATGGATATGTGTTCAATAAGATGTGAAAAAATTTATTTATACATCTGGACCTTGGATAATTGATTCACCACCCCACCTCTCAGTTATTCTAAAGAATTCCAACAAAATATGTTTCAATCATTATTTTGTCACTGATGTCAAACGTGCTACTTGTTTGTAAGACAATTGCCTAGTTGATTTAAGTACTATCATTTTTTTGATTAATGAAGAGAATTTGAACAAATAAGATAAAAAAGTCACCTAGAGGAAAGGTTGAGTTATAATAAGAAAATGGAGTACAAATATTAGTTAAGACAATGATGTTATAGTGTATTGATTATCTACTTAAGGCTATAAAGAATGGATGCACTGATTAATTCTAGAAGAACTAGTAAGAAGAACTAAGTTTTTCAAACTTGACCAAGTGGATATTAGGTACCGAGAAAAGTTAGTGCAACCTAAGTAGAAAATTAGTTGGAGCAAGTAAAGTGTAAGTTAAATGTATGTTGAGTGATACACTATAAGCCTAGTAAAGTTTAGTTGATGCCGAACACTAGTAAACTTTAGTGTTTACTGAGTTATCTAGTGGATGATGAGTGGAACAATAGCATGGAAGCCAAGTTGTTAGTATTTATGTTAAATCATAGATTTGACAAATCTGAGATGACTATTTTGTTTCTTGAATTTTGTGAAGTGTATGGAAGATAACTATGATGATTTCATGGCATAGAATTCATGGTAAATAATTTTGAGGCAAATTCAAAGAGGACTAAAGAAGATTCTAGAAGGGACTAAAATGAAAAGATGGGTAGATTCATTAAATCCTACCTAATCCTAGCTAACCCCAAAATGGACGATAGAGGATGAATGACAAAAGATCTTAATTTTATATTTATAGAGATGGCTGGTTAGAAACAAGGTTGGTCAATGTTTGAGAACCTAAGTTAGACAAGAGGCCTAAGGTATTGCTTCATTCAATGACTGAACAAAAGAGACTATTATTAACAAGAAAAGCAAGAAGGCTTAAGAGTATGAATGCTTGTAGGGTGAACAAGCTATCAAAGATGAAGTATGTGAAAGCTAAGTAGAATGGAGGACTAAAATAGAGATCTATAATTTGCAAATGAATTGTAATTTGTTATCGGATCCAGCCTTGTTGTTACTTTCTAATCATTGTAGAAGTCTAGGGTAAATCCTTTGGATTAAGATTGACCAAAGAGTCATTTGTAAATCCTTTAACTAGGTGACATTCCAAGTGAATGATCTAAAGTCCTCTAAAAAGGTTCACTCCTAATAGGGTGATTGAAATCCTCTAACTAGGTCATGTTTAACAGTGTGTATTGTAACCTTTGATATGGTTGGCATTTACAGGGCATCACTTTAGAAGAGTGAGAATGAGTAGCATGTTACTAGTAGTTTTTTCAAAATTGGGTTTCCACATAAAATAATTATGTCAAATATGTTATTGAATATGTTATGTTTCATGCTTACATTTATGCAAAGTTGATTTGATAGTAACCTACAAAGTTTAAGTTATTGTATGATCTAATGGATGCATGCATGAATATGGATTCACTAAGCTATGAAAAGTTTTATTTTTACATATGGACCTTGGATAACTGATTCATCCCCCTACTCGATTATTCTAAAGAATTCCAAAAAATGATCATTCAAGTTCACAAACAGTATTGGAAGAACATTATTTTTATGCACCTAATGAAATACTAAAGTTAACTATTATATGTGATTAATCCTATTTGAATTAAGCACATTTCCATTAAAGATCAAGCATCAAGAAGATATAACTAAGGTTAGAGATCAAGTAAAGATTTGTGAAGTTAGCATGAGGTGGAACAAGTCAAGAAGAAGCTTTGGTTAAGAGTACATGTCATTTGGAGATTGCATATTTCAGTGTGAATGACAAAAAATTTACTGGTTATTAGAAATAGCCTTTACGGATTGAGAAGTTGCACAAATAATGTGAAGATAATTTTGAAGAGATATAAGTCATGCAAGAAAGATTATAAGTACCACTCAATTGAGTGAAGATTTAGGGAGAAATCAAGAGTGATTTGACAAAAAAATAAAAGCATAATTGAAGAGTTTCAAGCATGAAGAACAAACAGCCCTAGTTGCATGACAAAATGAGGTTTTTACTCTTAAGAAAAAATTTGATCTATGAATTGTGTGAAGAATGCAAGTTTAAAGATGGATAAGTATTTGATTCATAATGTGGAAGATGAAGCTAGATGTAAAATGAAGTAAATCCTATAAGTGTGTGATTGACGACCCTATCACCGCATTGTCAAAAATGCCCAAGAATGTCATTCATCTAGAAGATGTGGGTAGTTACTTAAGAAGGAAATTTGAGATGGTAGGAGAATAGCATATCTTAGAAGATTTTAATAAGCTATACAATCAATACATGAGTTATCAACACGATTAAGAATATATGAAGGATAATGACCTAGTTAAGTTTCTATTTTATTATGAATTTGACAATGAAGAGTGGACCAAAGTGATATTGAGTAGAATTCATGATGGAAAATTTTGGTTAGGAGATAATGTGGTTGAAATATTTTCTAACCTTATTCATGAGGTCACTAGATTATGTAATGAAGACAGTATACCAGTCAGTGACAAGAATGTTAAGAAGAGTGTGCTTAACAACACTATATTTGTGTACAATGGTAGAGGGATAGCAATAAGCAAGATTAATAAAGATGATGACAAGTTTTTGAGAAAAATCATTGTAGCCAAGAAATGCTACAATTCAAGAGTAGATGGTGGGGTAGTTGGCTTTATACAAGAAGATTATAAGATCTGTGTTGATAGAGAAAAGGTAAATCTGTGTGAAATTCTAAGAGCATAGTTGACAGAAAACTTGGAGAAGATCAAGAAACTCAAAAATAGTTAGTCCAAATTCCAATTCTTGATCACTCACATATTTTTCCACCTGATAAAGAGATTTCCATTCATGCAAGAATCAACCATAATGAGCAAAGATATGATCACAATGGAGACAATCTCTAAAGTATATAATAGACACCTTATTGAGAAGGTGAATGATAGTGCTAATTTTATTGTGAAGACATGTTAGATATAGATGAGGGAAAGATTTAGAATTTCATCCTCCATGAAAAAAAAGTACAAGGAAGATATTTTTATGGTGGACATTTATTTCACATACATTGAGGTTGTAAAGCATGGGATATCATATATTGAACCCCCGGGATATGAGATTACTGAAGAAGAAATAGAAGGATATGCTAAAGCTATCCTTGAAGAAGATAAAGATGAGGAATTTGATAGATTAGGAACCTATGAAGAGCTGATCCAATCAGCTAGCCAAGCCCAATCGGAGATGTCAACAAAGAAGAAGGTAGATTTTATCTTGAAGAAGACAATGGAACAAGCTAGAATGACAACTAAGGAAGCAAGCACAGTGAGGAAAAAAATCACGGGCATGAGGAAAGTTCATGAAAAAGGGATGATGTACATACCTCCCTTGGCATCTTTAGGACCAATAGATGGAGTGACAATGGTTGCACCTACTATAGCAGCACCTATTGCCCCCTATGCAGTAATTTCACAATAGTAGGCATTTATCACACATGTTATTCCTCTAACAAAGGAATTAAAATTAAAAGAATTCAAAGAGGTAGAGGTGAAAATAAAATTAGTCCAACTTCCAGAGGTGAAGAAACAATGACCTAGCTCCCCTAGGAAGAAGATAATGAAGGAAATGGCAACAGGACCTAGAAAGAGACAAAAGGAAATAATGCCTAGCCTACCTAGTAAAAGGATGAAAGGTAAAGTTAAGTCTCAAAAGAAAATAGAGAAGCAACCAAAAGTTGCACAATCAGGAAAGAAGGCCTAGAAGCCTAAGATTGAGAAGGTAAATAGTGCAATAATGAATGAAGACAACTTTTTTCAATTAAATAAGTTTTTATCATTTAAATATAGGGATTGATAGAGTAGAGCTATAAAATGTGGTTATTAGACATATTATTATATATAATAAGAAATTTGAGAATTTCAAGGATGAAATCCCAAAAGACCTCTATGAGAGGCTAACATAGAGAAGAAAAAGAGTGGTTGATGAGGACAAAAACATTAGGCAAAATCAGATCAAGAAATTATGCCAATTTGAAAAAAAGAAGCAAAGGAACCAAAAAAGGAGGAAGAAGAGAAGAAGAAGAAGAAAGAAGAAGAGGAATGGAAAAAAGGAGAAAGAAGAGAATAAGAAGAGAAAAAGGAGGAAAATGAGAAAAAGAAGACAGGGGCAAAGGAACAGAAAAGAAAAGAAGGTGAAGAGAAGAAAAGAAAAGAGGAAGAAAAGAAGAAAGAGGAAGATGTTAGGAAGATTAGTGCACCAAGTACATCTCTTACCCTTACAGCTCTAACAAGATTAGATGATGATGATCAGCTAGATTTGATATCATCTTTGAATAAGATAATCATCAAGAATAGATGGGTGAAGAGTTTGCAAAAAACTCTCATGGATGTAAGTGAAAAGTAACAAAGTACACTTGCAGTGAAGATGGAATATCTCGATCTAGAAAATAGAGCTAAGGCAATGATTCAAGAATTTGATGCTAAATTCACCAACTTGTTAGATGTTGCATCAATTCAAATCCTAGTCAATCATTGATGGGGACACAACCCAAGAACAGAATGGACACAACAGAAAAAGGAAATTATATTAACTGAGAAAATGAGCTAGTACAAATAGTACAGAGAAAATAAACTTCAGAACATGCCCTAAGGGCTTACAATAGCATAAATCTAGAGAATATTTCTCCTTTTAGCACCTCCTCTCAAACTCCACTCCGAACTGCCTTTTACAATGCCAGAAATCTCCTTAAATAGACCCCAGAGGGTTAAGGACTAGGAGTACATTCTAGAAAGTGCTAGTAGGCATCCACCGACCAAATAGAAGGTTTCGGAAGCTGCGTTAGAAGTCGGTGCAATTCTAGAAGAATCCAAAAATGGTAACCAAACTTTCGGGAGGCATAACTTTTGAACCGTAGCTCCGATTGACGAACCGTTTACATTTTTGAAAAGCTCTCGAAGTTCTCTATAGCCCTATGGACCAGCTTCGCTCATCCCCCATTTTTCAGCCCTTTTTGAGGTCATTTAATGCCCCTAACCTGACTTCAAAGCATTCTTAGGGGGTCTCCAAAACCTGAAAAACTGCAATAACTTTCAAACTGTGGGGCCTTTTGACCTGATTCTTTTTCTGGAATGCTCTAAATCACAATTACATTCATTTGGTCAATTCACACCTTCTAGGTCACCAAAATGATGGCCAAATTGCATGCTCCTATTTTTTTGGGATTTTCAAACGCACTGATAGTGGAACTGTGAGAGTTGGAACCTTTATTTGACCCAAATGGGTATCCAAAAATGAAAAGACATGAAATAGAAACTAAGTCTAGGTACATTTTTTTTGGGTGACACAAGATTGCCCTTATACCTCTGGATGCTCCTGCATCAATCATGATGCTCAATGTTTGACACACTGTGTCAAAACATTAGGAATGATCTTGGAGTTCTTGATTCAAGGAGCTAAGAAGATGTGAGCTTGAAGGAAAGGCATTATATTCCAAATATGCTATGTCATTCAATTTTTCTAAGGATAGTGATGATGAGTTGTGAAAGAAGCATTATGAAGTCAAGGCATTAGAAAATCAGCTTCAATAGCCAAACATCATAATTAAAGACATTGAAGGGGAAATAAGTAAGACTTGTGATGAGATAAGTCTCATAGAGCTTAACAAGGAAAGAATTGCTAAGAGGTTCTCACTCTTGAGAGAACATCAATCTCAGAAGATACTTGAACAACAGGTGGAGGAATGTCTGAAAGCTAAGACTTCCTTTGATAAATTTGTATATTTAGACTTGAATTATAATGTCTTGCCAAAGGATCCAAAAGAATTAACCTAGAGTTTTACTAAGTTTGCCAAACTTTTTTTTTGAACAAGTAAGATAATCATACACATCAAACATATGGTAGCGGAAGCAATAACATACAACCAACTAAAAGCATACATAATAGGTAACATTCCTTAACGATCCCAATATGTTGAGTTACATTTAAATTTAATCTAACATTAAGTCTAACAACTACCACATCCACATGAAAGAATAAATATAAAGTCCAATGTCCATAATATACATTTGTTCTGAATGCCTCTTGGCAAATTAATTCAGAATGCTCAATCATCCATTGTACGTGTCACAGGGTATGAAAGGCTAAAAGAATATTCATATGTAGATATAGAAATAAAGATACATCATCCTCTTCAAATCCATGATACAAAGTACAATAAAATAAATGAAACCAATAACATACATGATACATCCATCTATCATAAAAGATATAACATCCAACATGAAATACAACTATCCATCATAAAAACATATCTAAGTGTGTGTTTCCTCCCTGTAGACACCTAAAAACCTTTAGAAAATAAAGTATTTTTATTTTTTGAAAAGTCCCTGATGACATCATCATTTATTAATTAATTATTTATTTATTTTATTTATTTATTTTTATGCCATTAAATCCCTTTATCTTAATTAAAAATATTTAATTAAGGAATCCCTCCCAAAAATGTTTAAATCTTATTTAAACATTATTTCCTTATTTATTAATTATTTAATTAATAAATTGACCAAAAAACCCAAAATAAATTTTAAAAAAAAATTTTGTCCAAAACTTGGCCAATTTCCTTAAGACCACTAACCTCTTCCAAAATCTTCTAATCCTTCTTTAATTTTGATTAAAGGCTAATCCCATCATTTCCTACCCCTAATCCCAACTCAAAATATTTAATTAAGATTAAATATTAATCCTCATGTTTATTAAAAAAGTTTTAATAAATATCTCCTCAACCCAAACCCTTGAAATAAATAAAATTTTATTTATTTTCTAAAAATCCAATTTATCCTCATCCTAAGAAGTTCTAGACTCTTCTAGAAAGTCTTCATCCTCATCCTAGGAAGTTCTAGACTATTCTAGAAAGTCTTTATCCTCATCCAAAGTCTAGACTCTTCTAGAAGATGTCTTTAAACCTAATCTTAATCCCCTCCTAACCTTGTCACATTCCCTAAACATGGGTTAAAACTTACTAACCCAAGCCAAAGTTAACAAATATCTCCTCCTTCACCCACCCTCATTAAATACCATCCACATGCCTATCCCTAAGCTAATCCTAAACCATCCTAATCCATCCTCTAATCATTTGCACAATCCTAAGCAAGCTTAAAACCTTCTTAATCAAGCCCAAGTCGAAATTCCTCTCATCTCCTTCAAAATATCCCAACCATAAAACTTTATGAAGCCCACTAGGCCATAAATGACTCTTCCAAGCCCTTTTATTGCTCTTACAAGCCATTATGAGGGTCTTTACGAAGATTTTATCCCTTGAGCCTCCTTTGTTGACTCATCCTTCCCCTTTCCTCCATCCTCTCACCCTGTGACATGTGTCACTCCCTGATTGGCTGTAAGGAAGCACAATCCATGTGCTCTCCTCTCATGCAATTTGAGCCCTTCATGAGCTTTTCCCCATCCTTGCATCTTAGCCCTCAAACCCTCAAGCCTCTTGCCTATAAATTGGATCCTTCCCCTTTGCAAAAGAACACAATCCATGAAGTAAAGTCATAATGCCATTTTAAGAAGCCATTTACATCAAAACCATACACTCACACCCAAATTCCAACTCCATTTGAAGCCCTTTTTGAAGCATAAAGCTTGAGCATACATCCTATCTATTTAGACAAAGCTACTCAACAAGAGAGCTTCTCATTGAAGAGAGCTCATTAATGGCTCATATTCTGAATTGAGAGCTCATCATAGTCTATCTTGAAGTTTATGAATTTTGTTTAGTTTGTAGAAACTTTATTTAAATTTGGTTTCTATTAGCATACTAACATTGCTCATATACACTCCCAACCGTCAATAGCATCATTAGACTAGTGTGGGCCCTAGCCATCCCCTGCACATAACATCCCAAGTCACTAATAAGATTGTCAGTACTATAGTAATAGGGACATCACTCCTAAATATACTACAACATAATCATAAGGAAATCTAACATACAAGAATACAACATAAGATGATCCTACAAGTAGATAACATCACCTATCACATGCTAATCATCAATATGAGAAAATGCATTAGTAAATAACATCATCTAAACATGATATACAAGCATCCCAATAAGCTCCAGCCATGATGACTATAGATAGATCTTAATGGTATGAGTAAGAAGCACTACCATACACATGTAGTATGGGGTAAGTATCCATGAGAAAACACATAGGATAAATAAACCATCTAACTAATCATCATCAATAACTGAAAGCATTGTACTAATCATCATGCATACATTAAATATAGAATATTAAGTAATCCCATCATATAATCAACCAAATATAAAATAATATCTGATAATCTCAAAACAATGCCACTAATCAAAAGCATAAAACTAGCCTAAAAGAGTTTTGCAATGATAACAGAAATGTGAACTAGGGGTAGGCACTACATCCACCCCCACCTAGACTTAGGCTTACTCTTTGAAGCCTAGACAATTGGTAAAGCTAAGAACTCACTGTGTGGGTTCCATTAGATCATTTCCCCCTGTAGGAGAATATGACTCTACTGAGAACACTACAACACACTTAGAGCAATATGATTCTTGTTTAATGGTAAACCGAAATCCATATTGATCCAACATTCACTCTTTTTTAAAAATACTAAAATAGATCTCCTAAACACTCTAAAAAAAGGATCAACATCCCTAATCCATTAGAAAACATACAAGATGCTATAATAACCATAAACCATACTACTGTAAAGCATAGATAAAAGACACATGTATTGGAAACAATATAAGTTCAATTTTTTGTTTTGCCTATATTTAGGTTTATGTATAATTTCAGTTTTGAAGTCTAAGTGTTGATGTATGAAAATTATACAACTAAAAGTTTAACTTTTGTTTCAGCTCAACTAGTTCAAGTTTTAGTTTGAAAAGGATATACATAACAATTTTAAATTTATTTATTTTGTTCAACTAGTTAACACTAGTGGCATTCCAAAATACCCAGAGCTCCCAATGTAGAAACTCGGGCTCTGATACCAAATGTAACGCCCCACCAAAGAATGCAAAAGAATTAACCTAGAGTTTTACTAAGTTTTCCAAACACTTTTTTTTGAACAAGAAAGATAATCATACACATCAAACACATGGTAGTGGAAGAAATAACATACAACTAACTAAAAGTATACGTAACAGGTTACATTCCTTAAGGATCCCAAGACATCGATTTACATTTAAATTTAATCTAATACTAAGTCTAAAAACTACCACATCCACATGAAAGAATAAATATAAGGTCCAATGTCCATAATATACATTTGTTTTGGATGCCTCTTGGCAAATTAATTCAGAATGCTCAATCATCCATTGTACATGTCACAGGGTATGAAAGGCTAAAAGAATATACATATGTAGCTATAAAAATAAAGATACATCATCCTCCTCGAATCCATGATACAAAGTACAATAAAATAAATGAAACCAATAACATACATGATACATCCATCTATCATAAAAGATATAACATCCAACATGAAATACAACTATCCAACATAAAAACATATCTAACTAAGTGTGTGTTTCCTTCCAATCATCAATAGCATCATTAGACCATCGTGGGCCCTAGACATCCCCCACATTAACATCCCAAGTCACCGATAAGATCATTGGAACTATAGTAATAGGTACGTTACTCATAAACATACTACAACATAATCATAAGGAAATCTAACATACAAGAATACAGCATAAGATGATCCTACAAGTAGATAACATCACATATCACATGCTAATCATTATTGTGAGGAAATGCATTAGTAAATAACATCATCTAAACATGATATACAAGCATCCCAAGAAGCTCTAGCCATGGTGACTACAGACGGATCTCAATGGTATGAGTAAGAAGCACTACCATACACATGCAGTATAGGGTAAGTATCCATGAGAAAACACATAGGATAAATAAACCATCTAACTAATCATCATCAATGACTGAAAGCACTATAATAATCATCATGAATACATGAAATATAGAATATTAAGTAATCCCATCATATAATCAACCGAATATAAAACAATATCTGATAATCTCAAAATAATGCCACTAATCAAAAGCATACAACTAGCCTAAAAGAGTTCGACAATGATAACAAAAATGTGAACTAGGGGCAGGCACTACATCCACCCTCCCCCCCCCCTAGACTTAGGCTTAATCTTGGAAGCCTAAACGAATGGTAAAGAACTCACTATGTGGGTCCCATTAGACCCTTTCCCCCTATAGGAGAATATGACTCTACTGAGAACACTACAACACACTTAGAGCAATATGATTATGGTTTAATGGTAAACGAAAAACCATATTGATCCAACATTCACTCTTTTTAACAAATACTGAAATAGATCTCCTAAACACTCTAAAAAAAGGATCAACATCCCTAATCCATTGGAAAACATACAAGATGTTATAATAACCATAAACCATACTACTGTAAAGCATAGATAAAAGATACATGTTTTGGAAGTAATAAAAGTTCAATTTTTAGTTTTGCCTATATTTAGGTTTACGTATAATTTTAGTTTTGAACTCTTTGTTGAGGTATGAAAATTATACAACTAAAAGTTTAACTTTTGTTTTAGTTGAACTAGCTCAAGTTTTGGTTTGAAAAGGATATACATAACAATTTTAAATTTTTCATTTTTGTTCAACTAGTTAACACTAGCGGCATTCCAAAATACTCAAAGCTCCCAATGTAGAAACTCGGGCTCTAATACCAAATGTAACACCCCACCAAGGGATCCAAAAGAATTAACCAAGAGTCTTACTAAGTTTTCCAAACATTTTTATTTTTGAACAAGTAAGATAATCATACACATCAAACACATGGTAGTGAAAGCAATAACATACATCCAACTAAAAGCATACATAACAGGTTACATTCCTTAAGGATCCCAAGACATTGAGTTACATTTAAATTTAATCTAATAATAAGTCTAACAACTACCACATCCACATGAAAGAATAAATATAAAGTCCAATGTCCATAATATACATATGTACATGCTCAATCATCCACTGTACATGTCATAGGGTATGAAAGGCTAAAAGAATATACATATGTAGATATAGAAATAAAGATACATCATACTCCTCGAATCCATGATACAAAGTATAGTAAAATAAATGAAACCAATAACATACATGATACATCCATCTATCATAAAAGATATAACATCCAACATGAAATACAACTATCCATCATAAAAACATATCTAACTAAGTGTGTGTTTCCTCCCAACCATCAATAGCATCATTAGACCAATGTGGGCCCTATCCATCCCCTACGCATTACATCCCAAGTCACTGATAAGATCGTTGATACTATAGTAATAGGGACGTCACTCCTAAATGTACTACAACATAATCATAAGGAAATCTAACATACAAGAATACAGCATAAGATAATCCTACAAGTAGATAACAACACCTATCACATGCTAATCATCAATATGAGGATATGCATCAATAAATAAAATTATCTAAATATGATATACAAGCATCCCAAGAAGCTCCAGCCACGGTGACTACGAATGGATCTCAATGGTATGAGTAAGAAGCACTACCATACACATGCAGTATGGGGTAAGTATCCATGAGAAAACACATAGGATAAATAAACCATCTAACTAATCATTATCAATAACTGAAATCACTTTAATAATCATCATGCATACATGAAATATAGAATATTAAGTAATCCCATTATATAATCAATTGAATATAAAACAATATCTGATAATCTCAAAATAATGTCACTAATCAAAAGCATAAAACTAGCCTAAAAGAGTTTGGCAATGATAATAGAAATGCGAACTAGGGGCAGGAACTACATGAATGCAGTAGAGATTACATCTTATGAGTTGTGTTCTCTCCTCGTCATATTGGAGGGAGTGAAAGACACATGGGAAAAGAACTTGAAGAATTTGAAGGTAAGTGTTTCACACTACATTTTTCAATTATCATCCTAGTGCAGAGGTAAAGAACTACAATTTTGACATGTATATAAATTTTGACAACCTTTTTCATTGATGTCAAAGGGGGAGAAGTATAAGGAAAATTGTATATAGCATATGATGTATATATGATGCAGTGAGAATCTGAGGGTACCCCTATTGGATGTAAACTAGATCCTTATAAATAACGACACAAGGGAAACACAAAAAACAAAGCATTAACAATGAAAGATATGATACCAAATTACAACTCTTTATTCATAAAATAACTAATTAGATGCAATATCTCTAGTTGTAAGGCATTCTAGATTAGGGCCAAATACAATAGAAATTACAATAATAGATCTACAAGATCCAAAAGGATTCAATCCAAACACTCCTAGCTAGCCCAGATCTACACTCTGGAAAAAAAACCACCAAAGAAATCTTATTTGTGCTCGTAGACCCACCAAGAAATCTCCCAATTTTCAAGCCACAACTAGTAGCTCCTCAAAGTTTACATCCTCTTCTCCAAGATGGATCCCCATAATGCCTAAATACTCCACAAAACCCCCTACTTATACCCAACTAAGCCACAAGTCGGCCCAATTAATTACAAATTAAATTAAATATATGTTGAGGCACAATTTGAATACAACACAAACTAAATACCACAAATTTGACTACAACATGAATTAAATACCCAAAGTCAACTACAACATGAATTAAACACCCAAATTTGGCTCACAGACAACTCAACACCTACAGGAACCAAGACCAAACCAATCGTTAGATAAACCAAGTTGAGCATCAACCAAACACCAACATTGACAAGCTCCCAATATTTGTCAAGAAATCAACACATGTTGAGCATCCAATACATGTCAAGCACATAGAAGATATCAAGTTCCAACAACAACTGAGCTTTCTTTAATCAACCAAGCAACTTGACCAACACCATATCAAATAGCAACTGAGCACCACTCCTTCTTCTTTGATCGAGCGCCAAGCTTATCCACCAAGCCCATTTGGTCAAGCCTCCAACCAAGAAACACCATAGAGATGATTGAGAACCCCCAGCTTTCTATAAAAATGCCATAATCTTCAGGAACCTCAAATGCCCTATCATCAAACTCTTGGGGTACAAAGAAAAGTGTGTCCCACACTTTGATGCCCAATGAAGAATCCACAACTATCTTCATCTTCACCAAAGGCTTCCACTCCAATAGGGATGAGACAACCAAAATGAAAATCATCCACATATGCATTATTCCATCAAACACCAAAATCTCAACCATCTAATCAGCATGCTCACTCCCAGGATCAAACTAAACATAATGCTTCATCAAAAAATCCACATCCATAGTAGCAACTAGTGAATCCACACTAGTAGCAACAAACCCCACCTTAGAATCAATTGTAGATCTCCATCAACACATTCCAAACTCACAACACTAGCAATTTCATTTATCACAACAAGATGCTCTACAACACATAACTCATCACCAATAGTAACTAGATCATCCATGACCAAGTGCTCTACAATCTCCATGTCAAAATCAACCAACTAATCATGAGAACTAATCTCCATCTCAACATCAACAAGGTTAAGAATATCCTCAGAAACAGCCTCAATTTTCTTTGCAAGTTCATCATCGGACTCCATAAATTAATCAACAAAACCAAACTCCACCTCTACCTTTACATGCCTTCTTCTCTATTCAACAAGTCTTCTACCTAGCTAGAAAACTTTATTCTAGATTGGTAGACTCTAGCTCCACAAACATCTACAGAAATCAACCATTCCTTCCTTAACTCAATCAACCAAGCTAGCTTCAAACCAAGCAGACATCTTGCAAAGCCTCCTCTCCACCACATCACAGAGATTCACAATCATCATAGGGTCCAATCCTCTTAGAGCCATCTCCCAAGATCTTTAAAAACCCCTTGCAACAAATTCTTCCCATGCTCCTTGTGATAAACCTAAATTTTTTGCAAGTCGGATTACAACCTGTCACCTTGCATGAATAATCAAGAACCAAATCACAAGTCCAAGAACATGGACTACAATCCACAAACTCTTTATGATCATGCCTCAACAAGATCAACCTTCCATATTCTCATCCATTGATCCATCTACAAGTCCTTTGTGATTGCAAGTCAAAAACATGATCTTCCACCTCACAACCAAGAGATCTAGGATTCTAGAAAGAATAATCTACCACTAGATCAAGATCTTCTCAGATCAACTTTTCTCAATAGAAGTCCTAGTGCAAACTTCCTCATCTTTGGATCTCTCTACACACTCAAGAACACCTTCGCTATGATACCACCTAATATAGCGACAATCTAAGGGTACCCCTATTGGAGGTAAACTCGATCCCTACAAATAACCACACAATTGAAATACAAACAAAAAAGAAACAACAATGCAAGATCTTATACCAAATCACAACTCTTTAATAATAAAATAATTGATTAAATGAAATATGTTTGGTTGCAAGGACTTTTGGGTTAGGGCCAAATATAAAAGAAATTACAATAATAGTTTTACAAGATCCAACAAGATCCAATCCAAACACTACTCCTAGCTAGCCCAAATCTACACTCTGGAAGAAAACCACCAAGGAAATCTTACTTGTGCTCGCAAGCCCACCAAGAAATCTCCTTGTTTTCAAGTTGTAGCTACTAGATCCTCAAAGTTTGCATCCTCTTCTCCAAGATGGATCGCCATAATGCCTAAAGATTCCAAAAACCCCCCTAATTATACCCAACTAAGCCACAAGTCAGCCCATTACATTACAAATTAAATTAGATCTCTTACATTAAATATATGTTGAGCCACAAATCAGCTACAACACAAATCAAATACACTAAAGTTGGCTACAAGATGAATTAAATACCTAAAGTTGGCTCACAGACATCTCGGCACCTATAGGAACCAAGCTCAGACCAAGCATCAAATAACCCAAGCTGAGCATCAGCCAAACACTAGCATTTTTGAGCTCCCAGTATCTATCAAGCAATCAACAGATGTCAAGCAGCCAATACATATCAAGTACACAGAAGATGTCAAGATCCAACAACAATTGAGCCTCCTTCAATCAAACAAGCACCTCAACCAACACCACATCTAGTAGAAGCTAAGCACAGCTCCTTCTTCTTTGACCAAGCACCAAGCTTATCCACCAAGCCCATTTGGTCAAGCCTCCAACCAAGAAAAACAATAGAGATAACTGAGCACATCTAGCTTTCCATAAAAATGCCAGATTCTTTAAGAACCTTAGATGCCCCTGCATTAATATAGAAAGGGGTTATAATATAATATTACATGTATGTTAATTATATTGTAAGGAAAGATGGTTATAAATGCAATGATTCAAAAATTTTGAACTTTGAAGTTTTTGAAGATTTTGTAAAGGCCAATTTTGAAGAAATTTTTTATCAATATTTAGAGATTGAGCAAATTTTCTCATATGTTTCCATCAATTCCAAAGGAGGAGATTGTTGGTAATATGGATAAATAAGATAAGTTGGTATACTGATTACATTTTCATTTATAGCAACATAAAGCTTATTTAAAGAAGGCACTTTGTGCATTTGAAGATTTCATTGTTAGACATGGAAAATTATCTAAGTGTTAAATAATTTTCTAGCAGAGAAGGAAGGGTTTTCATGTGTACAGATGACAAAGTAATATCTGGCACATGCATAGTTAAGGATAGATAGTACAATATGTTAGGATGATGTAACTAAGTGTGCAAGTCTATACAAACAATACAGAAGGAGTTATATAATAAACACTAGTAAAGGTAGCAAACAAAGAATATCAATAATTGGGTAATTATTAGCCATATTTTTTGTCCCACATAAATTGAGTTTTGCCAATCAAGCATGGCCAATGATCATATCTATATAAATATTTGAATGATCAAATAGGATACATCTAAACTTTGGTTTATTCCTTTTTCCTAAAGAGACTCAGTCATGATCGTGTGACTATCCTTCATCACCCAGTCACTGTATTCTATGGCTTAATCGTCAGAGGAAGTGCAAATGTGCAACACGGTCTTTTCAGTGGTCAACATGGCTTTGTGGTTTAAAAGGATAACATCCAATTTTGAGTGGTGATGTTGTGGTCTCCCTTCATCACTCGACCACAAGGTTATGATCTTAACTCAAGATTTAAGTTGCAATGTTGTGATTCTTCCTCATTCACATAATTGTAGAGATTTTAGTGTCAACCATTGTTAGGATGGAAAAGTTGTGAATCACCTTGTGCACATGGTCACTAGGATCAATGATGGGTTAAAAAATCAACTTGTGAAACAATGATAACTTGAAAAGATCAAACCAGATGGTCATCATAGTTTTGTTGGAGTTATGGCTAGAACCATAGTTAGTGTTTTGATCATGTGTCCTTTTCTTTTCACATGGTCATAGGCATTTCATGTCACATCAAGGTTCAATCTGCAATAGTGCAAATGGTATGTTGGTAGTTTGGATCATGGTCATAGGTGTAATACCCCAAAATTAGCTCATTGCCATTATACCAATTCTAGTCTATTTCTGATAATTCCAAAGTCCTATTCTAATAGGCAATTCTCATTTTGCTATTCGCTACTTGACTTAATTGTCAGATGCAGAAAAACCCTAATCTGCATTCATCATATTTCTTATTTAATTCCTATAGTACGTACTCATATTAGTTGCATTAAACCTACTTGATTAATATTTAATTTAATTATTAAGTATTTATACTTTAATTAAATTAAATTATATCCTAAGGCTAATATACTATGGAATTAAATTTTTTTAATTTAATAAATACGCCTAGCTTAATTAATTAAATGTAATTATTTAATTAAATGAGAAAGGTATTTCTAATTAATTAAAAGAAATTATTTAATTAAATAGAGTACTTACTTCTAAATAATTAAACAAAGTTATTTAATTAAATGGGAAGACATTCCTAATTAATTAAATAAAGTTATTTAATTAAACAAAAGTGTCTCTAATTAATTAAAGATTATTTAATTAAATAGAAAAAGTAATTATGAGAGCATATTTCATTTTATTAAATTAAATATCTCAACAAAATCTCTCTTTAGTTCAAAAAAGGGGAATTTCCAATTCACTATTGATCAAAAATGAGTTAACACAGTTAACTCCTTTTTCTACTCAAATTAAAATAGTTAACTCCTTATTTATCTCAAATTAAGTCTGTTAACTCCCTTTAACTTAGGGATCTCCCTTTATGACTAAAACTCATCTTCAATCCTGACCGTTGATCTGAATCGATCTCAACCGTTGATGGATTCCAGGAAACTCTATTTAAGAGACCCTCATCTCTTCATTTGAGGGAGGATGAATTGATTTGCTGTCGAATTGCTGTTGAAATTCATGCTCATATTTACTTCCATTTCTTGCACACATTCTCATTTTTAGTTTAATCTCATTTTAGTTTAATCATGCATATGCTTAATCTAGTTTGCTTCATTTGTTCTTAGATTACATTGCATCTTTCATTTTCTTAGATTAATTCGTATACTCATTCTTAGCTTAATTCAATTGTCAAATCCTTCATTCTTAGAGGGTCTGGTTGCCTACACCTTGATTCTGAGCATATTAATAGGCAAAATCCCTTTAGATAGAAGGCAACAGGTTGCTTTGCAGGACAAATTTTGGATGTACAATTCAATGTTCATTCCGCGATGAATTCGCAAATAAGGACCGTGTTGAAGTGTGTGTGTTAGTATAGGCCGCATTTTCACGCATACATTTCTGGCGCCCACCATGGGGCCAAAAAATCAATTTTTTAGGCCTCTTTTTGTATTTTTTTAATCTTTTTTTTGTTCTCTATCCGTACTGTTCCGTACAGGTTCGAATCTTCGTGCGAAACTGTTCATTTTCGCACGAGGATATAGAATCTTTGCGTGAAGATTCTTTCCGCATCGCACGAGAAAGTTCTTCGACGCGCGAATCTTCGCGTGAGACTTTATTTTTTCGCGCAAGCTAAATTTAATCTCGTGCAAGCCGGATTTGATTTCGCGCGGGCCGTAAAACTTCTTCACGCGAACTGTTAGGAATTTCGTGCGAAACTCTGCTGACAGAGGAAAAAAAAAAATTTGCATTGATTTGCCTGTTTTTCTGATTTTTCTGTTGACTGTTAGCAGTTTCTAGTGTTTCTGTGTTTTGTCTTGATTTTTTTTTTGAACAGCATAGTAGCGGTTTCAGGAATGATGGGAAAAGCATGCTAAAGTTGTCAGGAACAAGTAAGAATCTACTAAGCGCGTTGCAAGGATCACCAGGTAATCTTCATCAGTTGATAACATTTCATTTGTATCTAAAACAAACATATTTCGTGTTGAGCTTGTGTGTTTCCTTCTGTACTTCCATTTTACAATACATGCATAAACTCATACTAGGGTGTAATCTCTGTTAGTATTCATTTAGCAGGCTTAGTATTTAGTGATAGATCTGATTAACTATCTTGGGTTATTGGACTCGCTAATCCGCCGGCCCCTCGTTCCACCCTGTGGTTGCAAGCTCAGCACCACGTTAAATAGGGGAGGGGTCTACAGGACATAAGCGTTGAAGGCTCCACAAGGCAACCCTTTTGTGCTTTTTAGAACTCACTAATTTCTAAGTTGTGGACTCATTTTGGCTTGTGTGAGGGGTTAAATGTTCCACATCTTTGGACTCACCTCACATTAGTTAAAGCATTAAGTGTACCACATTGGGCTTTTTTATTACTCTTAGATAGATTTTCTTTCAGGAATTAACATTTGTACACACATAGTAATTAAGCCCCCATGAACACTATTCGTGGATCTTGAGGGAGTGGGTTCCTAGTGAAACTCCTCTCTAAGATGGATTCCTTATGGGTGGGGAGGATACTTTGAGCATCTCGTAGATAGATGAATCTTTGACTTGTTGATTAAGGCATCCTTTCTCCAGAGAGGTTGATAGATCACAGGAAGATGATATCATAGATCTTTAAGGGATAATCTTAGTCTAGCATGTCGGATTAATCTGTTTGCTTTGATTGAGCTAAAGGTGAAAAGTTGTCAGAACCTTGAATCTGGAAGCTAAGTCCCCTCGTGGTATACTATTGTGAGTTGGTCACCTTTAGAGAGGGTTAACCGTAGCAGACAATCCCTCTACAAGAAAAATTGTGATGACGGAACCTCAAGCAGTAGTAGCCATTTTCACCATGGTAGTGACAACGGCTATATAAATGTCCTTGTGGAAGAAATCTCCATGGGTGTGGTTCACTATGGGTTGTCAGATCTCCCTAGCAGCTCTTGAAGATTAAGTTCTCAGATTGTGTCAAAACCTCGGTGCACCGGGATTGGAGGTCACCCCTGTGAGCCATAAAAGTTACAGAGTCAAACCATTATTAAATGCCTTAGAGAAGCCAACTTTTATTTTTCTAAGGAACGTGTGCGATGATTGCAAAACTCTTTGAAAATGTACACAAATAGCTCTCTTATGGATTAAACACAAACTAAGTCACTTGATTGTTCGTGCGCAAGGTTGCTTTTTCCCTTGCTCATTATTTTCGGACGTGCTTGAAATCACTTGCTTGCTATTCTACATGCCTGTTTATCTACCTGGTTATTGGATCGATCAAAAATTTTGTCAAAATTAGTCGCTGTTGTGAAACTGTTCTGTCCGTTCGCGTGAAATCATTTTGGTTTCGCTGAAATCATTTTTCTCTCGCGCGAAATCATTTGGATCTTGCGCGAAGCCATTTTTCCCTCGCATGAAATTAAATTTCTATTGCGCATCTTCACGTGATATAGAAACATTCTCGCAGAAAATTAAAAACTGTTACTGATCTTCGTGCGAGACATAAACATCTTCGCGCGGGCCATAAAACTTCTTCGCGCGACCCGTAAAGGTTTTTCGCGCGAAGTTTTGTATCAGCATTTACAATCTGGGTCTGTTTTAGCTATTTGCAGCCTGCACGCTATCCTTTTTTGCGTCCATTTATCACTCTTTGTTTGCAATCAGTCCTGGAACAGCGACACTTTCCTCAATTGAAAACATGTGTCTTATACCTTGACTAGTCTCGTCTCATACATCCTCGTCTTAATGCTTGCCATACTTTGTGTTGCAGTGGTCATAATCTCTGGTTATTTTAGCTTTTAAATCAGACCATTTGTGCCTTAGTGAACAGCATTCTTATTACTATCTTGTCCTTTTTGAGACTCAGTCTTAGTATAGTCCTTGTCTAGGTTCTAGCTTCGTGTCCTTGCCTATGACTGTCACAACCAGAAGTGGCAACGTGTTTTATCTTGATAACATTAGACATGGTCATGCTAGGGGTCGTAATCACAGTAGAGGTAGCTTACCTTTCGCTACGCAATCCATATCTAGTTTGGCTAGTGAGATGTTTTCACGGTCTTCCTCACCTGCAAGGTCATCTCAAGATCAACGAACATTTCCCAATTTGCAACAAATTGGGAATCTTTTTTACCAAAAGGATACTGAGACGGTTAGGAGTCCTGCATTCTCAAATACAATGTATGACCCTTTCTCCACGGACCCTTTTCAAACACAACATACAAAAACTGAACAAGTTCCTATAGTGCCTAATCGTGAACCTGAACGGGGTAGCCATAGTTGATATCAAGAACAACCTAGGGATGACAAGGAGAGAGAGAAAGAAAATGACACTGATGAAGAACAAGAGGAGGTGGAAATCCCTCCTGAACACATAGTAAGATGTCGACGAGACAAAAACTTTCAGAAGGTCATGGTAATCCTAATCAATGAAGAGAAAGAAAAGTACTTTCTCAAACTTTCCCAAGAGGGAGCTAAACTGCCCACACATTTCGATGTGGAGACCATTATCACACGTGAAGAAGAAACCAAGACCACTAAACTCCAAAAACAACTGAAAATTATGCAAGACCAATTGGCTCAGATGATGCATGAGAAAGAGAAACCTAAAAAGACATACACATTGGACACTCTTTGTTCATTTCCATTTGACAAAAGTATAAACATGCCGCCTTTCCCAAGAGGTGTAGAACTACCCAAATATGACAAGTACTTTGGTACTACTGATCCCCAAGATCACTTGCAGGAATTTGGTGCTTTATCTATGGAGTTTATAGACAATCAAATGTACCTCATGCATTTATTCCCTAGAAGCCTAGGTGGTCAAGCTTTGGAGTGGTTTTCACATTTACCTCCTGGCATCAAGATGTTTGACGAAATTTCTAATTCATTTGTTCAGCAATATTCTCATAACATTCAACACCCTGTGAATATTCGAGATCTATGCAACCTTAAACAGAAGGTGGGTGAACCTTTTCTCACTTTCCTCCAACAGTGGAGACAGCTTTATACCAATTACTCCCATAAAATCCCAGAAACGAAGAAGCTCGACATTTTCACCGATAACCTCTTACCTGATTTTGGGTATAGAGTCCAACTACAAGGTCCACGTACCTTTGAAGACATGATTACACAGGCTATCTGTATCAAAGAATTTATGGTCAAGAAGGGTGAGCTCACTCTTCAGAGAGACTCAAAACAAGGTTCCACTTCCAACAAGGATAAAATCAAACATGTCAACAAGAATCGAGATATTGTACATGATGGGGTTGTTGATAATGTCACACCAAAACCTGCTAAAGCAGCATTTAATCTCACAGACTGCTTCAAAGCGGCCAAAAGTGCTGATAAACCTCCTCCTGACAATAAAATGTCTGGGAATAAACCGAGAAACTCATGGGTAGCACGACCCAAGCGAGAGTATACACCTTTAGGAGAACCTTTGGATATGGTTTACAAAACATTGCTACAACACAAGCTTATCTCACCAATGGATAACCCTCGTCCCTATGATCCACAACCACGTCCACCATGGTGGAATGAGACCTCATTTTGTGAGTATCACCAAAACAAGGGTCATAAAACCATCAACTGTATAAACTTACGTCATAAATTCCAAGACATGATTGATGCTGGTGAACTTGTGGTAGATGGACATAACAAAAACTCGGACCACAAGGTGTTCAAAGAGCCTTTCCCACCTTATGAAAAAGGAGAGACTTCAAAACCAGAACCCTACAGTAAGGTCAACTATACGTATTCCAATGATGACAATGTCATTCACATGGTTGAACCTATAGATTTTCAATACTGCGACGTTATTACCATAAAGGGGAAACAAGATAACGATAAACCCAAGACACCATTTGTCTTGAGAGGCCCTACTTTCAATAACATGGATAATACGTCTTCGCAACATTGTGCTAATGTTGTTACTTGCTCTCATTCGAAATTGGTGCTCAAAGGTCCTACATCTCCTACTTCAAATCTCAAACAACACAAGGAGAAAGCCCTTGCTGGTCCATCCGGTAAAGGTGCAAAACACACGACGAACTTGACTGTAACCAGTTATAGTGTTCTAGATCAATTGAAATGAACCAATGCTCACATTTCTATATTTGAGTTGCTTAAAATCTCGCCCGATCATAAGAAAATTCTAGACAGAGCCCTCACTGAGACAAACGTTCCTCAGGATCTTGATCTTGAACGATTTCAATCCATGGTAGGTCACCTGACCTCACCTCATCTTATGACCTTCTCCGAGGAGTATGACAACTCACTGAATCACCCACACAATCAGCCTCTACACATTGAGGTTATGATCCACCAGACATGTGTTCGTCGGGTACTCATTGACAATGGCGCTGGCCTAAATATTGTTTCTGCATCTCTGCTTAGACAATTGAGTTATTCTGAGGACTCTATCGATTCTCGACGAAAGATCACTATTAAAGCATACGATGAAGTAGAACGAAAGTCACTAGGTCTTGTGACTTTACCAATCCGTGTCGGTCCTGTCGAAAGGGATGTCACCTATCAGGTGCTCGACATTCCCTTAGCCTACAACATTCTGTTAGGACGGCCATGGATACATGAGATGCGCGCTATGCCATCCACATACCATCAATGCATTAAATTCCCATTTCATGGCTCTGAAGTTACTATTCCAGCAACTACTAGCTACACTTGCAATATGCTCAAAGCTGCTGAATCTTTCATCCCTGCTAACCGTGAGTCTACTGATTGTCACAACAATAAGCTAAAACCAATTGAGCAGTCATTTAAATTGAAAGAAACTGGTATGGGAGAGTACCACATGGAACCAATGTTATCATTAACATCAATTCCAGAATCTCGTCGACATTTTGGGAGACCCTCACTAGCAAAGAAGCCATTCGTATTGACACCTCATACCAAGTTTAATGGTTCTTTTGTCAAAGCTACAGTTCCCTTAGAAGATGAAAGCAAAAATAGAGCCATTGTTGCATGGCTTTACAAAGAAGAGTCTCCAGTAGACCTAACAGAACAAGTTCGAGAAATCACTCCTAAGAAGTATGGACCTGGTCTTAAGCTTATGAAGCGTTTTGGCTACAAGGGAACTGGCCCTATTGGGTGCAATAACAATGGTTTAATAGATCCTGTCAAAGCAACAGCTCGAAGAAATAGTGACACAACTGGCCTAGGGTTCAAGAAGGTCCCTTTCCATTTGGGATCCAATAAATTCATACCTGTACCTGAGAGTTCATCTGAAAATGAGTCACAATCTGAATCAGGTACTCAAAAGGAAGAATCTGATGATGAGGATTCTTACCCTCATCCTATTCCTTATGATCTTGCTAAATTCTTTGTTGAGCCAGATGACTTTGTGCCACATGTTAGCACTCTGGATCATACTAGTGATTCTTCTGAGGACAATACTGAGCAACTTGAATATCATTCAGAAAAGGGAGAATCTAGTCAGTCATGTCATGTTGAGTATTTGTGTAAGAATCCAGAGGCTGAAGGAGAGTATGTCCCTATCACTGTTGGGGAGTTCTATAGTCTCTCACCATGTAGCACCGATTCTCATGAATATGAATTTGACAATCTTTTAGAAGCGACTACGAATAAAGACATTGACCAAGTGCATGTCTATGAAAATCAAATCAAAGTGAGTGAAACGTCTAGGGATAGGTCACAGGGGTCTGGTCCAACTAGTGTCTTAGATTCATCAATTACTAATGTTTGTACTCTGAGACATTTGAATACACCTATGGGTGAGGTCGCTGTAGGTCTCGAATTGTTGGTCCACGCATTTAATAACTATACTGTGAACACAATTGAACCAACCACTACTCTCTCACTCGCATATCCCGAGCTTATAGACTAGAACCCTGATGCATCTAACAAAGTCCCCACGTTCCAGAATGACTATACTCTTGCCTGTTACCTAAACATTATCGAACATGTAACGTCTTCCACCAATGAGCAGAGCGTCAACATGACTGAGGCCAACATCAAATATCTTAGTCACATAATTAAAAAGAAAAATTGCAAGAGGTCCGATGACGAAAACCACATTGTGGCAGTGTCGGATCCAAAAATAGTAAAAACAAAAGATGTATCCAAGGGTGAAAACCTCTCTAAGGCACCTGCAGATGAGATATTTGATGTCCTTCCCAGTCACTTTCAGGAGAGATCATCAGTGTTAATAGAGCCAACACAGCCGATTAACCTAGGCATAGGAGAACATCCTCATGTGATACATTTGGCTCAGTCATTGTCAACTGAATAAAAGGAACAATTCATTGCCTTTTTCAAGGGAAAGAAAATAAATTTTGCCTGGACATATTCTGACATGCCAGGATTGGATCCTGATCTTATTATGCACCACTTGTCCATAATGCCAGGCATAAAACCAGTTAAACATAAGCTCCGCAAAATGCATCCTCATGTTGCATTGCTAGTCAAAGCCGAATTGGAGAAACTTTTGAAGGCTGGTTTCATTCGTGCAATTGATTATGCTGAATGGATATCCAATATTGTCCCTGTGTCCAAGCATGATAAGTCTATCAGAGTTTGTATAGATTTTCGTGATCTTAACTTGGCATGTCCTAAAGATGACTTCCCACTCCCTAATATTGATATGATTGTGGACATGACAGCTGGCTATGAAATGTACTCACTTATGGATGGTTTTTCTGGATACAATCAGATAAAAATTGCACTAAAAGATCAAGAGAAAACAGCCTTCACATGTGCATGGGGAACCTTTTGTTGGAATGTAATTCCATTTGGTTTAAAGAATGCTGGAGCTACATATTAGCGGGCTGTTACTACAATCTTCCATGACATGATGCATAGAACTATGGAGGACTATGTTGATGATACTTTGGTCAAAAGCGCTAAATGCAATACCCATTTGCACGATTTGGGACCAATCCTAGATCGTATGGAAAAGTTTAGTCTTCGGCTCAATCCTAAGAAGTGTGCATTTGGTGTCACATCAGGAAAACTGTTAGGATATATTGTTTCTGCAAAAGGAATTGAAGTAGATCCAAAAAAAGTACAAGCAATAATGGACATGCCACCACCTCAAAACATCAGTCAGATGAGAGGACTACAAGGAAGGCTTCAATCTATTCGCAGATTTATTTCACAATTGGCAGATAAATCACAACCCTTCACAAAGACTTTACATAAGGGTGTGAAATTCAATTGGAGCCAAGATTGTGAGCAAAGCTTAACACAGATTAAACAATATCTTGTCAATCCACCAATCCTGATGCCTCCTATGCATGGGAAACCTTTGCTTTTATACATTTCAGCTACTGAAACATCTTTGGGAATCTTGTTGGCTCAGGAAGACAATGATAACAAAGAAAGAGCTATTTATTACTTGAGCCGAACATTGGTCTCTTATGAGAAAAACTACAGTATTATTGAGAAAGCTTTCTTGGCAGTTGTCTTTGCTTCCCAAAAGTTGAGACACTACATGCTTGCCCACACTACATGGCTTGTGGCTAAAATAGATCCCTTAAAGTATTTACTCAGTAAGGTAGCTCTCACAGGAAGATTGGCTAAATGGGTCATGATACTAAGTGAGTTCGACATCCAATATGTTGAACGCAAAGCTATAAAGGGACAGGCAATTGCAGACCAGCTAGCTGAGGCACCCATACCAAGTCTCCTACCAATAAACATTGATTTTCCAGATGAGTCAATTCTAACACTCACTCACCATACATGGGTTATGTTCTTAAATGGATCCTTCACACAACAAGGATCAGGTGCTAGATTTCTTTTCATCACACCACAGAAATACTCATTGCCCAAAGCATACAAGATCATGTTTCCTTGTACAAATAACATTGTTGAATATGAAGCTTTGATCAATGGTATGAAAATTGCAGCTGAATGGAGAGTAGATCAATTGGATATCTTCGATGACTCCCAGCTTGTCATCAACCAAGTAAATGATGTGTATCAAACAAAGGATGAAAAACTAATTCCTTATAAGCACATGGTTGATGACTTGATAAAATATTTTGCACACATAACCTTCCAACAGGTTCCACGTGCAGATAATAAAGCGGTTGATGCCATGGCCACTCTGGCTTCCCTTCTACAAATGCCAGAAAATGATCTCTGACACGAGTTCTTGGTAGAAGCGTTACACTACCCAGCCTATGACACACCTGATTCCAAGATGATCTGTTCTATTATAGGACAAGAATCATCCCACTACCATCACATCTATTCCTACCTTTGTAATCAAACCATTTCGGAAGGTCTGACCCGGAATGAGAAACGTTACCTAATCTGTAACGCTTCATATTATGTCATTATTGCTGACGATCTATATAGGAGAGGTCTTGACAGAACACTCCTTAGGTGTTTAGAACCTGACGAGTCCAAATGTGCACTAATTGATGTTCACGAAGGCATTTGTGGATCTCATTCCAATGGCCTAACACTAGCTCGCAAACTCCTTCGTGCTGGTTACTACTGGCCTAAAATGGAGCAAGAAGCTATTAAATATGCTAGGTCCTACAAATAGTGTCAACTACACGGGAATCTTATTCACGCTCCAGCTACAGACTTGATTCCCTCTACTTCAACATGGCCATTTCAAAAATGGGCCTTTGACTTGGTAGGACAGATTCACCCAACCTCTTCTAATGGACATAAGTTCATTATCACCGCTACAGATTATTTCACAAAATGGGTAGAGGCAGTCCCTCTCACAATTGCTGATGGCAAAACTGTAGTGCTTTTTATCACAAACTACATCATCTGTAGATATGGTATACTGTCCTCAATCATTACTGATAATCGAGGACAATTCAAAAATAAAGACCTTAAGGAACTGTGCAAGAAATTTAAAATTACACAACATTGGTCTTCTATTTATTACCCCCAGGGTAATGGGCAAGCTGAGGCATCAAATAAGGCAATTCTCAAAATTCTTCATCGCACAGTCAGTAAGTCAGGGCGAGATTGGCATCTCCAGATCAATCCAGCCCTGTGGGCATATAGAACAAGCATTAGAACTCCAACGGGCAAGACTCCTTTTGCATTGGTATATGGGGCAGATGCTGTGCTCCCGATAGAGATTGAGATTCCTACCTTGAGAATCTCTATGAAAGGCCTTATCACAGATGATGACTATAGGATAGCCCGGCTTCAAGAACTTGTGTTGCTGGATGAACGATGACAAGTGGCCTGTGATCATCTACGAGCATATCAACAAAGAATGGCGTGAAGCTACAATAGGAGGATTAGGCCACGTGACTTCCAGCTGGGTGATCTCGTCCTAAGAGAGAATCCTAAGAATAAACAACAATGAATGCAAAAGGGAAAGTTTGAACCAAACTGGCTAGGTCCTTACATCATTACTGCAGTATATGGATCTGGCGCCTATCAACTTTCTACAACTGAAGGAGAAGTGCTTAAAGAGCCTATGAACACTCTCCACCTGAAGTGGCTTTTTAGTTGATTCAATCTCAGCAAGCTCTCTGTACATATCTAAATGTCTTGAAAAAAATCCTAAAAATCAGAAAAAATATTTTTTAAAAAAAAATTTAAAAAAAAAAATCCGAGAAGGTGAGAACCTGGTAAACAGGCACCTCTTGTTAGTCACTTTCATGCTTTTGCTTTCCTGCTTGTCCTGCTCATGTATCCATGGACTGAGATTTGTCATAGGTCGAGGGCATTCCCCTCTAGTGTCACTCTTTTTGAGATTTTCCTCATAGAATCTCCTTCATGACAGTCACCAGTTGTTCTGACTACGTCTGCCTACTGTCACCAGTGTCACTCTTTTCGAGATTTTCCTCATAGAATCTCCTTCGTGACAGTCACCAGTTGTTTTGACTGCGTCTGCCTACTGTCACTAGTGTCACTCTTTTCAAGATTTTCCTCATAGAATCTCCTTCGTGACAGTCACCAATTGTTCTGACTGCGTCTGCCTACTGTCACCAATGTCACTCTTTTCAAGATTTTTCTCATAGAATCTCCTTCATGATAGTCACCAGTTGTTCTGACTGCGTCTGCCTACTGTCACCAGTGTCACTCTTTTCGAGATTTTCCTCATAGAATCTCCTTCATGACAGTCACCAGTTGTTCTGACTGCGTCTACCTACTGTCACCAGTGTCACTCTTTTCGAGATTTTCCTCATAGAATCTCTTTCATGACAGTCACCAATTGTTCTGACTACGTCTGCCTACTGTCACCAGTGTCACTCTTTTTGAGATTTTTCTCATAGAATCTCCTTCGTGACAGTCACCAGTTGTTCTGACTGCGTCTGCCTACTGTCACCAGTGTCACTCTTTTCGAGATTTTCCTCATAGAATCTCCTTCGTGACAGTCACCAGTTGTTCTGACTGCGTCTACCTACTGTCACCAGTGTCACTCTTTTTGAGATTTTCTCCATAGAATCTCCTTTGTGACAGTCACCAGTTGTTCTGACTATGTCTGCCTACTGTCACCAGTGTCACTCTTTTTGAGATTTTCCTCATAGAATCTCCTTCATGACAGTCACTAATTGTTCTAACTGCGTCTACCTACTGTCACCAATGTCACTCTTTTCGAGATGTTCCTCATAGAATCTCCTTCGTGACAATCACCATTTGTTCTGACTGTGTCTGCCTACTGTCATCAGTGTCACTCTTTTTGAGATTTTCCTCATAGAATCTCCTTCATGACAGTCGCCAGTTGTTTTGACTGCGTCTGTCTACTGTCACCAGTGTCACTCTTTTCGAGATGTTCCTCATAGAATCTCCTTCGTGACAGTCACCAGTTGTTCTGACTGTGTCTGCCTACTGTTGTCACCCTACTGAAGAGATTTCTTTCTTACATATTCTGGACATTGACACTTGACATCATCCCGAAAACATTAATCTCAATGATATACTTGTTTGGATCTTCTGAGCATTTTCTCTTATTGCTTTGTTTTGCTTTATCATATCTCCTCGAGCAACATCGATGATGTCATCTCCGACTAGAGAAGTAATGACTGGGGGCATGATCTTTTCATATGTTTTTTGTTTGCGGTTTAGTTCCAATACATTGATACATTCCTATAAGAGGGGTGTCCACTATAAGAGCCTCCATTTCGTATTGGATGGTTGTGTGTACCTCGACTCCTTTTATACAAATATGTCAACGATATTGGTTCTTCTCCTTGTTTGCTGGAGTGAACTCTTCATGCTATAGTACATACTGATACTCGTCCTATTAAGTGAACGTACGGGTCACTGCGAGTATATTTAGCACACTTTTGTCTCAGGTTACGAACACAAGGGTCATTGCAGACAGCATGAATATTGAATACTTTGCATAAGAGGAATCTCCCATGTGTTTGGTGTGCTTGTCATACAAGCAACATTCAGGTCATCCTAGCATTCATGCTTTGATGCTTATGTTAACTTGTTACATTAAAAGGGACAAATGTTCTAGTCATTCTGGCTTCTTGTGCCTCGAATGCTTACATTTAACCCCGACATTCCAATAACGTATGTTACATTCATATTTTCATGATTGCAATGTCAATGGAAGTTGTGTAACATACGAGCTTTGTTTTATATCCAATGATGATAAAACATCGAGGCTTGGTGACTAGACCTAAGGCTGCATTTAATATAATCTTGCATACTTCATTGGCATTAGCATGCAATTCGACGGTAATCCTATTCATACTCCACATGCATCAGATTCCTCCACGACTGCACAAGAATTTGGTTCATCGATTCTCGTTCCTCCATGGAATACTTGTGACTGTCAAATAAAAAATGCACAAAACTATGTCAGATGTCAGTTCATACATATATGTTCTATCTAAACATACATCTCATGAACATCAGAGCAAAACAAAACAGACAATGACATGTACACAGGAATACTCGGCTCAAAATCTCGTATATGTATATATCAAAGAATGGGTCAGTACAAATAAAATGGGCGCTACTCGAGTGCAATCGATCAAAAATGATACATCTGGTGCTGGCATACCAATTGATACATAGCCAAAGATCAAAATAAGAGTCAGGCACAGAGCATCTAACTCTGTCCTGAACCCTCGCCTCCGCGAGGAGCAGGAGGAACAAGGGCAACAGGTGGTGGAGGCGGTGGTGGCATATCCGGCCTGACAGGAGGTCGTGCACCTCCAGACTCCCGTGCGTACTGAGAGAATCGCTGCACCTGCATGTCTCATCAGGTATTGCACTAGTGTATGCAGCATAATAATATGTGGCTTGAGCAGACTGGAAGCGGATCTCATCCTATGCCAACTCTAGCCTCCGCTCTGCAGCCTCCACGCGCTCTCTCTGGTGATCTATCTCTCTCTGTCTCTCTACTAGCTGCGCATCCCTGACTGCCACTACAATTTGCAACTCTCCCAACTGTCGGGAGGCTGCACGAACTTGCTCTTGGTATCGCCGTACCACATCCTATACTCCACCTACCAGTTGATCTGACATATCCTCATCGACCATCTCTGGTGCATGCTGAGTTGGAGGTGCCTGCTGTGGTGGAGGTGCCTGCCACTGTGGGACCTCCTGCTGAAGAACCTGCTCCTCTGTCCTCTGCCTCCTCCGCCGACTGTGTCCTGCTCCACTACCCCTAGCACCTGGGTCTAATCCCATCTGCCATGGGGGAATAGGCATCTGTTGTACCCGGTGCTAGACCTGTGGTGGCACCTGTGGCTGTGCCTGCTGCTGTTGTGACCCCTATCCCTGCCCCTGTACCTGCCCTGCCATCCCTAATGGATCTGTGAAGTGTGGGAATGGATGGCTCATCAAAAATGCCTGATATGCAGGCGTCATCCCAGCATCTACTACCTCTGGCAAGTAGTCCCACTGAACTGCAACCAAACTACGAATATCTATCATGGATCGTCCTGGATCCATCCGTGGAGGCCATCCCCGCTCTATATCCTTCTGTACCCTGGCATAGGTATAGTACTCAGCTGCAATGTCCTGTGGTCTACCATACTATTGCCGCACTCAAGAGATGACAAATCTCTCTATAACAGATTTCGTCCTGCCTGCTAGCGATCGAGAACTAAACATCCAGGGCAGCTCTCTCGGGGCATCATCCCAATCCTCTGTCTCTCTCCAGGGTCACCATATAATAGACACCAGGTCATCGAGATGTGCCCGCCAATGCTCAGTCTTACCCAAGTGGGCCTGGGTAATATGCCCTCGATATCTGCAAATGTAGGGCTCCATGGGCTCTCGAGAATCCTCAAAAATTGGTCTACATACAGGGAGATGCTCCCAGGCCCAGATCTGTAATACATAAACACCTGCTGCCATGGTCTTCTTCTCATGGAAGATGACCTCATGCATCTCATGAAAAAGATGGGCCAACATACACTGACCCCACCCAAAGATCTCAGGTGCCTCAACCATCCTACGGAGCATGACACCCCATCCACACTCCAACCCATGCTATCCCCTGTCAAGACATAGGAAGCAGCTCAAGAAAATACCCAAAATAGATGCCAACTTGTGTGTAGGACCATAAGTATGCATCAGCTCATCCCAGCTAATGGCCCAGCCCCTCGGTAGCTCTCTCTCAAAAACAATAGATAGTGCCTCTGTCCCTAATCGAGGCACTATATCATATACAACCCGGGCACCGTGAAAGGGAATCCTCAAGATCCTCCATATGTCCTCTGGTGTGATAGTCATCTCACCCATCGGCAAATGAAATGTGTTCATCTCCGAATGGAAACGCTCTACCAATGCAGTCAGTAAACCATGATTCACCATCACGGCTGGAATCTAGCATAGTGAAGACAAACCCAATCGAGCAATGTGTGCCCGATCTGCATCATCCAAACTCTGCAATAACTATCCATAAGGCGAATAATGAGATCTAAATGAGACATCTCCGAATGCCTCCTACACGCAAAACAAAAAAAATGATAAACAAACGATCAGTATCAAGACGAATCGAAGCATCAAAACAAAATACAATGAGATTTCTAAATGCAAAAATTACAAAATGGCACAGAATTTTGCGCGAGATTGCTGAAATCTCGCGTGAATACATATGCTTTCGCACAAAATAGTTCTCTCCTCGCACGAAGAAACTCTCCTTCACGCGAAAATAGATCTCCTCGTGCGAAGATAGATCATCTTGCGCTAGAAAAGAGGTTCTCGCGCGAAACAGGATTTGCCACGCGTGAAGAATCTACATCTTCACGCGAAGCCAAAATTGCCTCACGCGAAGATATTCTGACCACGTGCAAAGAAACAGCACATCCTGTTTCTTCACGCAAAGAAAGAATATCTTCGCGCAAGAAGAGATTGATCTCGCGCGAAGAAAGAATTGCACATCCTAAAAAATGCTAAAAACGTGCATAAATGATCTTGAAAAATGTGTAATCAAAAGTACGAAGATGGGAGATCGATGACTCACCGGTGGTCCATAGTCTGCTGGCCGGCTGTGTCGTCTGGAGCGCTCAAAACGATGATATCTCAAGTTCACTGCCATGTCTATATCAGAGCTCAAAATCACTAAAAGACAAAAGCACAAATGAATTGAAAATGACCCTTCAAGCCATTATATAGGTATTGACCAAATTTTTCAAAGTGCTCGGATTTACGCAAAAATCGCACCCTTGGCTAATTGGACCATTCTGGATCCATTTTTGGGATCAAATTCAAGATCTGACACACCCATAAGCCTTAAAAATGCATTTTAAAATTTTAGGGACCAATGTGATCGAACGCTTATGCAGTCAAATCTTTCTGATACTTTATAATTCTTGGAATCTTTTCAACTTTACATTCTCCATATTTTCAAAATTCATTTTGAAAATAGTCAACTGAAGTCAACTTTACATGATATACTACTTCAAATCATATTTCTAGTGTGTCATCTTTCGATTTTTCTCCCGAGGGGGCATGATGATTACATCATTAAATACTTATTGCTCAGGGCATTTAGTTCCCATCTTATGTCCTAGTCATTTGGGGCATCTCGTCACTTGGGGCATCTCATCACTTGGGGCTTTTTGTTCCCTTCTATCTGACATTTCTGCCATCTATCTTATCTTTTCATCAATTGATCAACCTTATAACAACTCTTCTCAGAGTTCGATGGACAGGTATTGAGACAGTCTAAACCTCGACTCCTGAGGATCAAACCTCATTCTGGGGATGATTCTATGACTCTAATGAGACCTTTTTATCTTTTATCAATTTTGAGTATCTAGATGTTCTATCTGGATCCTTGAAGGTTAAGCTTCGTTCTGGAGATAACTTTCTAAATGCTATTAATTTCGAGTATCTAGGTGTTCTATCTGGATCCTTGAAGGTTAAGCTTCGTTCTGGAGATAACTTTCTAAATGCTATTAATTTTGAGTATCTAGGTGTTTTATCTGGATCCTTGAAGGTTAAGCTTTGTTCTGGAGATAACTTTCTAAATGCTATTAATTTCGGGTATCTAGGTGTTCTATCTGGATCCTTGAAGGTTAAGCTTTCTTCTGGAGATAATCTTCCAAATACTATCAATTTTTGGTATCTAGGTGTTCTATCTGGATCCTTAAAGGTTAAACTTCGTTATGAAGAAACTTTTTAAATGCTTATCAATTTTAGGCATCTAGACATTTTGTCTAGATCCTTAAAGATTACGCTTTGTTCTAAAGATAGTCTTTTAAATGCTATCGATCTTAGGTATCTAAGTGCTCTGCTTGAATTCCTTAGGATTAAGCTCTGCTCTAGAGAAGGTCCTTAAAAAGCTTATCAATTGGTCTCTGTGTCATCACCTTCGGAACCAATCTCATGTTCACATCATGCTTTCTGATTATCTTTGAATTGAACGTGTTGCTCGCACATTCATTCAAAGAGGGGCAAAATATAATACCCCAAAATTGGCTCATTTCCATTATACCAATTCTAGTCTATTTCTGATAATTCCAAAGTCCTATTCTAATAGGCAATTCTCATTCTGTTATTTGCTACTTGACTTAATTGTCAAATGCAGAAAAACCCTAATCTGCATTCATCATATTTCTTATTTAATTCCTATAGTACGTACTCATATTAGTTGCATTAAACCTACTTGATTAATATTTAATTTAATTATTAAGTATTTATACTTTAATTAAATTAAATTATATCCTAAGGCTAATATACTATGGAATTAAATTTATTTAATTTAATAAATACGCCTATCTTAATTAATTAAATGTAATTATTTAATTAACTGAGAAAGGTATTTCTAATTAATTAAAAGAAATTATTTAATTAAATAGAGTACTTACTTCTAAATAATTAAACAAAGTTATTTAATTAAATGGGAAGACATTCCTAATTAATTAAATAAAGTTATTTAATTAAACAAAAGTGTCTCTAATTAATTAAAGATTATTTAATTAAATAGAAAAAGTAATTATGAGAGCATATTTCATTTTATTAAATTAAATATCTCAACAAAATCTCTCTTTAGTTCAAAAAAGGGGAATTTCCAGTTCACTATTGATCAAAAATGAGTTAACACAGTTAACTCCTTTTTCTACTCAAATTAAAATAGTTAACTCCTTATTTATCTCAAATTAAGTCTGTTAACTCCCTTTAACTTAGGGATCTCCCTTTATGACTGAAACTCATCTTCAATCCTGACCGTTGATCTGAATCGATCTAAACCGTTGATGGATTCCAGGAAACTCTATTTAAGAGACCCTCATCTCTTCATTTGAGGGAGGATGAATTGATTTGCTATCAAATTGCTGTTGAAATTCATGCTCATATTTACTTCCATTTCTTGCACACATTCTCATTTTTAGTTTAATCTCATTTTAGTTTAATCATGCATATGCTTAATCTAGTTTGCTTCATTTTTTCTTAGATTACATTGCATCTTTCATTTTCTTAGATTAATCCGTATACTCATTCTTAGCTTAATTCCATTTTCAAATCTTTCATTCTTAGAGGGTCTGGTTGCCTACACCTCGTTTCTGAGGATATTAACAGGCAAAATCCCTTTAGATAGAAGGCAACAGGTCGCTTTGCAGGACAAATTTCAGATGTAAAATTCAATGTTCATTTCGCGATGAATCTGCAAATAAGGACCATGTTGAAGTGTGTGTGTTAGTATAGGCCGCATTTTCACGCATACATTTCTGGCACCCACCATGGGGCCAAAAAATCAATTTTTCAGGCCTCTTTTTGTATTTTTTTAATCTTTTTTTAATCTCAAATTGCAAAGTCCTACACTTTAGAGATTATTTCCATGTTACACAAGACTACCTTTAGGTAAGACTTTAGGCAAGGGTGCAAGCTTTTGTGTCAACATTTTTTGGCATGCCCAGTGGGACTCACACTTGAAGCATTATACGTTCACTAGTGTCAAAGAAGAAAAATTCCAATATATGCTAAGAACATAGTACTACTCTCAATATTCCATGCCTTTAAGAGGCTCATTTTCAAGTACTTGGTGACTCCATCTCTACATTATGATTTCTAGACCAAGGTTGTTGTGATTCATGCCCAAGGCTCACACAAGGGCATCTTCTAGAGGTAATTTTCAATAAACTAAGCTCTTATTTTCAAACCCTAGAAGAAAGAGAAATAGATTATCTCTATCACCAATTAGGAGTGTAGCAGTAGCACATACATTTGCAAGATCTCTCTCTACTCCCCCTATTGATAGATCACATCCTAGGTTGTCATCTTTTCATATAAATAGGTCATTATTCCATATGGCATAGCCTAGAGCACATGCAGTTGCGACCTTTAATGGTGGGAGTCCTCTCCTTTTGGCTCAAGGACATGATATTCCAATGTCAATTCTCAAAATTATACCTAATTTTACTAGTGAAACTTTCATCTCCCCTACAGAGCATATTCAAAATATTTCAAATGTTTGTAATATACATGGTATTATAGAGGATGATGTAATTGTTAGGCTTCTAGCTTCATCTTTAAAAGGAAAAGCATTGCAATGGTATAGAGGTTTGCCTCATAACTCTATTATTGATTAGGATGGGTTAAGGGAAGGGCTTTTTGAGAATTTTTAAGAAAAAAGTGATCACCTATCACTTTCAGAGAAGCTAAAAATCATCAAGAGAGCACCCCATGAATATATAACTAATTTTAATTATAGGTTTTGAAAAGACATGGGATGGAATACCCACTGTAGTAAAGCCTTCCCTTGGTAATACATTCTTGTATTACCTTAGAGCCTTTAATAGTTATCCTGCTACCACTCTGCAATCTATGGGAGGGGATACTTTACCAAATTCTTATGAGATAGCCATAAGGGCATAAAAAATCTTGCTACAAGGAGGGAAGTTAGCTCCAAGGCCTCCAATGCATTTCTTTCCTAGCATGACCAATCATCAACCTACAATAGCCCCTATTCCTACTTCCTCTACAAGTTAGTCCCTTTTTGTGGTCCCAATAGCTTCCACCTCTTCTAATGGAATTGATAAGATTGAGGCCATGATGCAAACATTGATTTAGAATATTGATAAAAGGTTGTAGGATCATGAAAGGAAGATGGAGAACAATGGTGCAGTGATGCAAAAAATGAGTAATGAGTTAGTGACTATGAAGAGGCAACAAGGTCAAAATAATAAGCCTCCCCAACTTTGATATCAGGGTCCCATACATAATAGATTCCCAAACTAGAGTCATGTCCCCTACAATCAGAATAGACATATCAAAAATTCCCCTGCTACGAATACCAACCTAAATTGGGCTTTAGTCTCTAAGAATATTATTTCTCAAGATTAAGATTTATGCCCTTCTTGTAACTACTCCTATGAATATTGTATGTGTTAGAGGGTGGAGTCTTAATTAGCATTAACTACAAAATAATAAGTAGTAAAGAAGCAACACAATGCTAATCAACCTACTGATTCTTCTCACCTACAATAGCAAGGTGATTTTTCTTTCATAAATGTTCATTCAAAGGAAGATTTCCATACTAATCATAATGCCATAGCTCACAACACCAGAAGTAAGAGAAGAGTTATTGAGGATGTCATTCCTCCACAAATTCAAGCTTCATCTTTAGATGCTGCTCCTCATGTGCCAATGATGAATGTACAATTTGATGTTGCTCCTCAATAGAGACAAGATATGAACAACCAAAAGTCTACTAGACCTCAGACTTCTAAATTCATCCACCTATCCATATTGTTCCTAAAGCTTTAGTCAAAGCATTTGGTGCTCCTCCCATCAATGTGGTAGATCAAATGAAAAATACTAATGTCAATATCTCTATATGGGATGTTGTTGCTAATATACCATCATAGAAGAAGCTACTATAGCAAGAGCTAGAGAGCATAGAAGTGAAAGATCAACCATCTAGAGAGGAGAATTCAACAAGCTTGGTGTAGCTAGCCAAAGAAGGAGAAACAAGTAAGAAAATTAGCCCTCCTCCTTTCTATATCTCTTTAATCATAGGAGATAAAGTAGTCCATAATTGTCTGATATATTTAGGGGCTAGTAGCTCTGTAATGCCTAGGTGTATAGCCGACCTCATGGGTATCAAATATGAACAAATGGTTAGAGATGTGCTCCAATTAGATGGTGTCTCTATCAAGACCATAGGAGTCTTAGAAAAATCAAAGATGGCATTGCATAATTGCCCTAGTTGTACTGTAACACAAGATAAATCAGTAGCTAAGGTCAAACCACATTTTTCCATCTATCTTTCTAGAGACTTTACTACACAAATAGGTGGCTATATTTCATTTGACTGGTCTCATATGTTTTTTAGAACAAGGTATGAAAAAAAATCTTCCATAAGAGCAAAGCCTCTAGCCCTCAATCATATAGAAGCCTACACCCCTAGCCCCATAAGCATAAATTGCACTATTTTTGAAGAAGAGTATGGAGACATAGCACATGAACCTGCTACTTCTTTGGCAAAAATGTCTGACTTTCTTTTAGACAAGTGGGCCACTGCTTATATATTTGATCTATTATAGGAAGCTCTAGAGGCAAGCCTTGGCACATATTGCATATCAAATAGATATGCTCCTATTCCTAATCTCATAAAGAAGGAAGAGAATATTGATAGATTGTGGAGCATGTTTTTTGATGGCTCAAGAAATAAAAATGGCTTAGGGGCTGGTTTCATGTTCATTTCCCCTAAATTGGAGAAATATTATTTTTCTTATAGGCTCC